>JAWQUT010000288.1:137188-160661 GCA_033807755.1 Ellobium chinense | reverse complement strand
GGGGAGAAAATTCTTTTAGTAATACCTACTGCAGATAGTCTTGGCTTAACAGTTTGAATTACAAATTAAGCCTCATAGAGATGTTTCCAAGATTATTCAAAGAAAAGAAAAAAAGTAGCGGGAAGAGCAAATATAAAGCATGAAAGATCTTAAGACTAAAATCACAAAAATCTGGAATATAGTGAGTACAAACCTTTTCATTATAAAGCTGAATCAAAGTTTTAAAAATGGATACGAGAGTGCATAGATTTTCAAGATCTTGCAACCTAACCAGCTCCTACTAAAATGAACTTCGATGGACAAGATTTCCTGTGACGGAATTAAATTAAGAAAGAGGCAGAAAAAAGGATGAGATCAATTTAAAAATGTTGACATCTCTGATCAGATAGCTCACAAACCAGAAACTACGTCACTGAATAGACAGTCAACCCTTTGGTTGAAATGACAAAGAAGTTGCATGAACTATGTCTACAGGTCTAAAAGGCTCCGGAAACAAAAGCTCATGAGTATTCACCTCCCCACTGTAAGTGGTGTTGGTGCAATGATATCTTGCATCTAGCTAAATTGAGTCTTATGTCACTAGCCATGGAACTGAGATATCAAGCTCAGAAGGTAATCTTGGTCTTTTGATACCAAAATTTTTTAGGTTGCCAAACTGACAGTATAATCATGTCTGCTCAAAAAGTATTGGATTTGTGTATTGGTGACAAGTATTTGTGGATAATTCTGAGTCTACGTGAAGAAATTTATAAGCATTACGTAGTAAAAATCTTTAAAAAGTCATGATTTTCATTTTCCACATTGCAAGGAGGTAACTCCTTTCCACTTCAAATACTTATATCTCGGGTCAGAATAATGCATGCTCAAAAATGTTACCCTCTGACAATTTTTTACATAAAAATAAGCTTTCCTGTTATAGCAAAAACTAAATATACTCAAAAACTGGGTAAAGTCTCATCATTTTGACTGGCTGCAAGACATATAGTGTTCTACTTGAAAATCTTATGCTCTAAGATATCAAGTGTCGCCCCAAAAATAATCCTTCTGGAAAATGGTGCATGCATGCAAGCATAATATAAGGCTGCTTTGCTGACACAACGAGTAATGGCGGTGATGATGGAGGGTCAGAGATAAAAGGGAAGGCAACATTTTGGACTCTGGTTCCCTCTAATATCACCGGGGAATTAAGAAAAGGAAAATGGTTTGATCAGTGTGATGTGCCACCTACCTAGATTTTCGTTATGTCTACGCGGAACACTTTTCAAAGCCTCGGGGCTGATTTCGGAATACTCCTCCCTTGTTACGCTCATGTAGAAACAGAAATCTGCAGGCTGGATATGTGAGAGAGAAATAAAATATTCATTGCTACAGCGACAGAGGTATTCGTATTTTTAACCATTCAAATTTCCTTACTTTCTAACCTACTGATGATGGCCATATCATCCTCTATTTCTGATTATGTGAAATGTATAGTATGACACATCATATTAGTGGCTGCCTCTATACACCACTCTATATACTGGTTGTCCCAGTTCTCAAACTTAAATTATAAAGTCTAAAGTGAGGATAGTAGATCAGGCAGGCAAAGTGAATGGCATAGAGAAAAGAACAGAGACTGTGGAATCGGCACGTGATGTGAATAGTTGGCCTTCACATGCGGCACTATTTGCTGGGGTGGAAAGAGTACACAAGGGGTCACTCAATGGTCCATCATGTCAATCCTAAAGCCAAGTTATCCAGTAGGACAAATTGACTTACTTTGAGTCTATACTGTGGCCCTGGATTAAGCTGTAGTCTTGGGGATGCAGCTTCAGAGTCTAAGACTGCCAACAGGGCAACACCAAATCTGGAAGAATAACATCAGTCCATATCAGAAATAACAGTGAATCAAATTCCCAAAGCAATGTCTCTGTGAATGTCCAGAGTCACTCCCATCCACTAAAAGCAAGATTCAAGAGATTCAAGGTCTTTATTAGGCTCTAGGCCAATAATATAAATTCATATCATAAACCATAGGAAATCATAGAAAGTGAAGACAGAGGGAAGAAAATGAAGAAAGAAAGAAAGAAACAAAGAAAGAAAGAAAGAAAATGAGGACGACAAAGAAAGAAAGAAAGAAAGAAAGAAAGAAAATAAGGAAGACAAAGAAAGAAAGAAAGAAAGAAAGAAAGAAAGAAAGAAAGAAAGAAAGAAAGAAAGAAAGCAACCAAGTACTTCTATGATTAAAGAGTCTCATCATAATAATAATTTTTGCAATTTACTGCTGTTATATTCAAGGAAAATTTCAAAATGTTGACAAATATTCAGCAGCTTTGGCAATTGATACTGAAGCTGACCAAAGAATTTTACCCTTAAAATTACCAGCCTCGGTACCCTTTGCTCTATTGTAACTAATATGCCAAATGGCACAACTCTATCAAAATTAACAAAGACATCACATCAAAAATAACACTGAGACTATTTTCTATGACGAAAATGAAAGGGCGTTGTTGGGCAAACGCAGGTCATGCAGTAAAACTAAAGGGCCGGCCAAGTCAGGTGATCCCATAAGTGAAGGATTATGGTGAGGGTCATCCATAAGCTATAAATTCTATGTCCATTTTCCAAGCTTTTATGATTTTCCTCTCCCCACTTGTGCACTTCTTGGACATTTGCCATCTACCTCCCTTCTCTTTGTGTGGATGTTCATCATCTCCGTTTCATTCACTTTTGCTTCAAGTCGCTTCAAAATGAATGTACACCGAAACCTCGTTATACCGCCAAGTAAGGGGCAAACAGAAAAATGGCGGTATAACGAGAATGGCGGTACAACGAAAATACCATGTAGAACAAGGGAAATAAGTAATTTACCAACATTGGACTGGCTAACATGTCTAATGTAATGCAGTTATCTCCCTTATCTCTCCACTAGACATAAACCTTCGTTGTCATTTTGAAGTTTACATTGCTTTCATTTGTATTTTTTTTGTTGTTGTTTTTTGTGGTTAAGGACTTGAGTTGATTTTAAAACAATAGAGTTAAAATTAAAAACAAGCAAGAACTAAGGATTGGAAGCGTATGTGTCAAGTTGGAGAATGATAAGAAAAGAAGTTGACTACTACACATTACACATCCGGGTCGGAGAATCACACGAGCGCTAGGCCTACGTCATAGATCAATGTGTGCTGTTTGCATCGTACCCCGCGACCGGTGCGAACCAGTTGAAGCATCACCTCGCGCGCGCTTACGTTCGTTCGCAAACTCTCTAGGCCTATTGAGCGAGAGGAGATTGAACTGTGACCCGCCTTTCCCACTGCATGCCCCATCAGTAGGCCTATCAGGACTTCGCTTCCAAACAGACTGTGGCGCCAAGTGATGTTCCGTCTGTTAGCTGGATTTAGGTAGAGGTGGGGAGTGGGGAGTGGGGGGTTAAATTTACGTTGGCGGTATAACGAGCAATATTTACTATACTCAAGTTATGAATGTAACAGTTAAACTGTTGGCGGATGGCGGATGGCGGTATAACGAGATTTTTAATGACTTTGTATAGGTGTCAGATCCGTTCCACGGCGAAAAGCTGGCGGTATGCGGGAATGGCGGTGTAACGGGTGGCGGTATAGCGAGGTTTCACTGTACATTTATTCACCTTGGTGCCATACTTCATAAAGCGCTGGAGCTGAATTAAGTCGCTCTAAACTATATAGATCTGATGCAGATGACGGCTTCAGTCATCATTCTCTGCCCAGCCAAGCAAAACATAGACCGTAAGACCAGTCTGGGTCAGCTGGTATCACTGCAGTCGCTGGCACCTAGCCCAGCAAGGCACTAACATGGCATAATCAATGGACATTTCCAAGCACTCTGGCCAATGTTTAGGGAGTAGTGTTACGAGAGGGAAGACTTTTCACTGATCCCGTACCTGTGATGGGCATCAGATGATGCTCTTGGGAAAGTCTCCCCAGCGTACTGACAGAAAAACACACTCTTCTGCAACTGGATGTGGTAGATTTCATTACCAGAGTGTCGGCCATACACCTGCTGCCAAGGCTCTGGAGCTAATGTTCCCTCCCTAAAAATACACATCATTACAAATACTGCGTGAATAAAATTACATCTAATAGTATGTGACAAATTCAAAACTGGTTGAACTGCCATGAACAATTTGGAACTTGCAGCACTGAATGCCTAAGTTCAAAATAAAGAACTAATGCCTTAAAATTCATCAATTTTATAGATCAGAGATGGCAGCGGTCAATGGCACAATTTCGAAACACCATAATTAACATTAAGTCAAAGTTCAAAACAAGTTGTTTCATTATTCTTTCTATTTCCTCTTTCATAAAATGTGCCTTTTTACAGATTTAATTTTTGGTTTTCCAAGAATTTTCTGCATTCTGCTATCCCTGATTAGCTCTATATATGTACCTGTACTTGTATCACTAAGCCATAACAAATAAGCATCTATTTCATGGCATCTAGTTCACCATAATCCTTCCAAAAGCTAATTATGTGATTTCATGAAAACATTACCAGGAAAATTAACTAAGAGACAGTAACAGAACCATTTTAGCAGCAATATAAAGCATGTGATAATATACTAAGATTTACATGGTGACAGAAAAATAAAATTGTAAGCAAATCACATTTTTACACACAACATATAAATTGCACACACAATATGACCAAACACTAGCTCAGTACTCTGAAATTAAAGCTGAAAAAGAACATGTCTTTTAGTGAATAGCTATGATTCTATTTGGACTTGTTTTTCTTCTAATCCTAAGAAACTTTCTCTTAACTGTTCTGATCACATTAAATATTCTCCTCATCCTCTTGCTTATCTGAAGTTAAAGCCGATGAATACCAACAGTCAAAAAACCAAAACCTGAGATATATCGTGCCTATCGTTAGGGTCTACGCTGCATGCAAACATTATGGAATCCATATACCTACAAACCTTATTTGTAAAACTCAGTCAGACATATAAAACTACAAATCCAATACTGACACCCACTTGAAGAAAGATGAAGCTATGGGATTACAATGTGTATCTCTTTCTATAAACTATACTTATTTTGCCACAATGAAGAGACAAACCACACAGAGAAATAAAAGTTCAAGTTACCAAACAAGCACAAAAATCAATCTGATTATTTTTTTCTTCACTGATGGCATTCTTATATGCACAAGCACAAGGAAGGAAAAGGAGAGCAAACTATAGCCAAATTCATTTACAACTGAAATATAGTTTTATTTTTCTCCGAAATGGAATTAGATCTAGACTTCGGGCTTAATGCACAACAAATCCCTAGCACTAGTCACAGATTAGGTTGGAGATTGTAAGCTACCTCGGAGGTATGGCTTACGACTGTGCATATGGACCTTACTCCATATTTCATGGTTATGGGAGATAGAATGATAAGGTGAAGTGAAAATCCTTCGACAAATTCCATGGTGTCAGTTCAGACTTAAAGTGAGGCATTTTGATCATTATTGGTGGCAACTGTTCGGAATGAACTAAACCACACTTGAGCACTGCTTACATTGCAAAATTTCTTTATATGGAAGTGAACAAAATTCATCATGCGAAGAGAACAAAACAATTTTTTTAAAAAAAATCACTCCTTACACCGACGCTACAGACAGTAACTCTGACTAGCAGCTAGGACTTACTAGCTTGGGTGGGTAACAAGGGGGTACAAATGAGTATATAAATGGACAAGAGAAGTTCTACCCATTTATCATCCTGGAAACTACAATCTGCTTGAGTTACACCATGCTAAGTAGCATTTCACCAAAATAAGGATACCTCGCTCACTTGTGTCTTCAATATTTATATGCCTAGGTAAGTCTTCTTTTAATGAAATTGACGAACATTTATTTAATTTGTTTATTTATATGGTTGCACAGTTTCGAGTGCTTTCAACTAGTGAATGCAACCACACTGAAAAACAAAGTATTTGTTATAGCAGGAGCTTCCATTTCCACTGATACCAAAAAAAAACAAAACCAAACAACAAATCACTCACATTGTTTTATCAAGATACATCCAATTTTTTGTTTTGCTTGGTAATTTTGCTTCATGATCAAGACTGCTTTGAGTATTACAGTAAAAAAGCAGCAGACTCTGGGATGTCATTCCGTGCATGAATCATGGATCAGCTATATGAGATTAATATGTGTGTCCAGCCAAAATATCAAGGGTAGGTATGTGCACAATTTTTCTCAGAAAAATATTAGTAGCTCTATTTTCGATTTTTTAATCTACATCTTCCGGGTGTCAAAATTTTTAGAATCCACCTGAAGTTTTGATCATCAAGTACAAAGATCAACTAACTGTACAAAACTACTTGTCTATAGTCCCATCTAAATGCTGACTCATATCCATTTTGATGTCTGTAGTTGTTTGTTCATCACTTAATACTGTTTACAATTGACTGTTCCCCACTTTTTGGTTTCTACAGCTGATTGTTCTCAGCCTTTCAGTGTCTACAACTGATTAGTCTCTAAAAGTTCAGCCTCATTTTTGATATCTGATCTTTTCTGTCCTTTATCTTATGTCTTAACCAAATGCACTGTAGCATTTTGCATGCTTCCATTTTAAATTTCTCTGAAAAGGATTTTTTTTTTTACCCTGTTTCAACCTAACAATATCACAGCTGCAGAAATTGCTGTAGAGCAAGCTCTCCATTTGATATTTAATATGTCATAGCTACTGGCTCTTGAAAAGCCTTTCATTTGTAGATTTACATTCTGTTCATTTATAAATCATTTTCAAATCTTCGGCATACAACAGTATTTGTTTCCCCCTAATTACATTTTTTTACAAGCCATATCTTCTTCATATAAACCAAAGAAATTAAGTAGATTTAGATGGGCATTTTCAAGCTTATATTTCATTGATTATTCATAATGATTCCAGATATAAAAGCATTATACAGTCTTAGAAATCAGACTGCTGTAAAACTAGGATAAAAAAAATCAGAGGAATATCATGGTGTGCACAATACCAAAGTGAAAATTATATTTGAAGAGAAGGAGAGAAAGCACCTATTGATTCCATTTATAATGAGAAATTGCAACCTAAATATCAAAATGTAAAGGAATGGGAAACGCAAATATAGGGGTGGGTTAAAAATGTGGAATGTAAAGATGGGGACAGATAAAAGCCACATATGAACAGAGCATGCTCACAGAGGATCGCGCCTGGGAAAATTTAAAAAAAAAACAACAGAAGACAAAGACAACAAAGATTAGGCACTGAATTTTGAGGAAGTTATCAGTAAATTGCCAATCTGATTTTGATATTTGGGACTGGGCTAAAATTGAAAAAAAATATAAATAATGCAACTTCCATCTATACACTTATGTCACACAAACGATTTGGATGATTTTTACAGAAAAGTTTTGTTGATGGAGAAAAGTTCAGTTTAACAAGTGGACCTGGCGGACTCCTTTTATTCTGGAACAAACTCACCTTAAAAGAGTACTGACAGCCACCCACCCACCCAACCAGTCTGATGTGATGCAAAAATGGGTGGATATAACAAAAGAAACACCCACTTATTATAAAAATCACATTTTCCATAACATGTCTCATGCATATGCTTGGGATGCCACTTCAAAAAGCCACAAACCAATGCAAAAGAAGTATTGCTATGAAAGCAAAATCAAACATCATCCACTGCACTCAACTATTCATGTCCTTACAACACTATACGTCAACAACACGTTTTGTCCACAGCATGCAATAAACATCTACAACTTATGTTACACATCACAGGGCATCTAACTAAAATAACTCCAATGTAATTAAACAATCAAGTTACACAAGGATTTTATAAGTGCATATATATATATATATAAACGTGTTCTGCTGTGACAAACAACTATCTACATTCTATCCTACTGTTAACAACTGAACTACCAAAACTTGCATGCAGTGCTAGCATGCCGGGACAAACCTGGATGGTGAATTAAGTAAGTGATTAAAGAAATTCTTTGATGTGAAGAGAAACAAATTTGACTTGGAACAAGCTTTTAGGGCATGCAGTGGTGAGTTGAAATGTTCAACAGTCCAAGGTTTATCATGCTTTGGGTGAATTTCTGTTTAGTATCACAAAACAATTACAGCTGAAATTGATGACATTAGTGACAGAAAACAAAAGGAATAAGCGTAAAAAGCGTGACAAATCTTAGCGAAAATTGATGATATCAGTGACACAAAACACAGAATAATACGCAAGACAAACCCCAGCTGAAATTGATGACATTAATGACAGAAACCACGGAAGATGCAGAACAAGCACAACAAACAATATTTAAAAATTGATTGTATCGGTGACGGACAACAAGAAATAACAACCAAGACAAATCCTAGCTGACTGATGACATTAGTGATAGAGGCCAAGGAATAAGGTGAACAAGCACAACAAACAATTGTTGAAACTGATGATATCAGCACAAGAAAACAGAAAATAAGTGTAACAAGCAAGAAATAGATATTGATGACATCAGTGACAGTAATAATCACAATAGCAAGACAAATCCTAGCTGAAATTGATGATATGTGTAACCAAAAAAAGGAATAAGTGTAACGAGCAGGCTGAAATTATTGATGTGTCAGTGAAAGAAAATGGGTAATAAAAGAACAAACAAGACAAACCCTTACTGAAACTGACGGCAACGATCATAGGAAACAAGGAATAAACATAACGAGCAAAACAAATCCTAGCTGAAATTGATGGTCTCAGTGAAAGAAAGCAGAGAAAATGCAAGACAAGCCCTGGCTGAAACTGATGAATCGGTGAAAGAAAACAATAAATAGGTGTAACAGGCAAGAAAACCCCTAGCTGAAACTGATAAATATCAGTGAGCAAAACCAAGGTACTGTATAAACAAAATAGCTGAGACACTGGCTGAAACTGATGGCATCAGAGAAAGAAAATAAGTAGCTATAAAATAATACCAAGCAAATCAAACCTTAACAATGACACCACTGAACTATCATCTCCATCTCATTCATGCCCAAAGACATACTTTTCAGCAAGGTCTTCAAAAAGCTAACAGCTATACACAGCAACACTTGATATATAGCAAGATGACATCACCATATCAAGAGTGACAACAGCGAAAGCAGAGATGCAAAGACAACTACATCAAAGACGATAACTAGCCAAACTGGAAGACGGTCAACAATCTTCTTCACAAAAGGAAATAACAGTTAGATCTAGGCTCTGGGCTAAAGAAAATGTAAAACGACTGAACTGAAAAATCCTTTTGCATGCATCAAAACAATGTGGCAATAATTTTGAATTTTAAAAGTGGGGTATTGAATGTCCTCCAAGAATATTTCTTTTTTGCTCTTTTCGTCGCCGTTTCAGCTTTTCTTCTATTCATGTTGCCACACTGAATAACAGCTAAAACAACATCGACACAGTGACCCAATTTGCTTGCATGCATGTCTATATAAAGGCTTACCCTGTATCCCAATCTATGGTTGCTACAACCCTAGCAAAAGATGGATGTGAATCAGTCATTCAAATACAAAGCTATCCCAATCATGTCCATATACAAGTGTGATCATGCTTTCATCATATAATATTTTGCAGACATCATGCAGTTGGTCACACCTGCTGTTTGTCCAAGGCAGTCAAAAGAAATAAAAATGAGAGAAAAATAGAGTAACAGAACTTGTAAAACTCAACTGGCTGCTATGAATAGATCCTACAATTTTGTTGAAAAGCACATTCGCTGCCCTAGCTAAGCCACATAGGATCTTTTTTTTAAAAAAAATTACAATTGACAGAGGCCACAGGTTCTCAGAATGGTCGTTTCCAGCTCTAAAACTTGTTTAATCCTTCCAGCACAAGAGGCTGATATAGTCATTCTTAACTACTAACCACCTATTCTTGATGTGAAGGTTGACTTTACTTGTCACACAATGCCAAACTTAGAGAAGTGAATGACAGACTAGACCACCACCTAGTATAAATGCGTTTAGTCGGCATGTCCCACATCGTATCATACACTGACGCCACCAAGCACTTTTGTGATGCTGGAGGCTTTGCATTATCTGGGTTAAAAATCCAAGTTTTACTTTCATATGATAAAACCAAACCAGAAAATGAGAATGGAAAAAGTACATTCCAAGATGAAACTGCAGGCAAGTTAGGAGTCTTGTTTTCCATTTCCCATGGCATGTTAGCAAAATAAAAGACAGCTGAACCTTCAACCAGCTGATGAGATTAGTTAAGAAATAAGATGTCCTGAATGGAAGTAATTTTTAGTAAAATACATCAGATCTGCTGCAATGTTTTCCAGGGTTCTTCCAAAGCTGTGAGTGGGAAGGATGGAAGATTTCAAAGATAAAACCAATGACTGTTAATGTATTATTGCACTGTACTCTATCTCTCCATGGCATTGTATTCATGTATGCTGCTCCAAACAAGCTGAGATAAAGAAGATTCAGAAGAAGGATTTGGAGACAAAAAGAAAACAGAAAAAACAAATTGGTTCCAGAAACACAATATTTATATTATGATCTCTGTGAAGTCCAGACATTTACTGCTCTTTGTTGTCCCAGGTTTTGTATTCCAGATGCTGCTTCAAAACAAACTGACAAAGAGATTTAGGAGAACGATACAGAGGCATATGGCAACATTGGATATTTCCAAAGTACACAATATGATCTCTGTCAAGGTCTTGCACTACTGCACCGTGTTCTCCCAGGTAGGCCTACTGTATTCCAGCATGCTGTTCCAAAACAAAGTGACAAGGAGGTTTAAGAGAGGCATTCAGCAAACTTGGATATTTTCCAGATATAAAGTATATAATATGATCTCTGGGAAGTTCTGGCATTACTGCACTGTGTTCCGGAAGGGATGTTGGTCATGCTTTTCATAAAGGCTGACTAGAGGAAAACAAAGGGGAAGACACAGTAGAATTGAGCGCGATATAAGGATGCGGCACACAGCAGAAAAATCTTATTCAAACCAGTTTTCAGCAATGTGAGGCCCGTGATTATGAGTTAGTAGGCATGTCAAGTGCTCAAATAGGGGCATATACCTTGACCGTTGCGTGTTAGTAAATATTGGCCGTGGCATTGATTATCTACATTGCCAGCTTTTGAAAAAATAAAATGAAGCAGAGTGATGGACCCACCCAAAGAAATTGCGCAGGACTGTCATATAATCGCACCATCTGAGGAAAGAGTTACGCTCTATTCATTATTTTCATTTCAGGTAAAAGTGGTACACTAATTATTGACATCCGGACGAGATGATGTTCATTATATAAATGTTCTGAGGATAAAATGCCATTACTCATGCAAGAACATGCACATCAAGATATTGTCTCCCTTGATTTTCATAAAGAGGAATAAACAACATTCTGAAATAGAAAGCCTTTACATTGAAAATATTACATAACTTGTGACAACAACGGGCTATATTTTCCACACAAAACTTCGAAGTTATGACAACTGTCCTTATTAGTTACATCCTACATATTTCTTTATTTTACTCTCTTCATCTGGTTATTTAAACCATCTTTGAAGCAAAATTCATCATACTGATGTCGAACTAATATTGCTGCTTGAAATGATCACATGCACTTAGTGCGTATGTCGTAAAGTATATGGTGGATCTGGTGTCTGTTGAAGGTTTAAACAGTGTCACCAACATAAAAGGCTCCCTTTCACTGGACTTTGTTGATTTGTTCAAAAACATCCAATTTCCAGGCACAGTACTTTCCAATCTCTGGTAAACAACACAGCCAACTGCTGGCTTCCTAACACTAAAATTTGAATTAGTTCTTTCTATATAGAACTGGATACTGCATCTAATTTTGCTTTATATGTGTATATGTCAATGCAAGATGCTACCAAGTTATGATTATGACAAATAAACAAAAAGAGACTGTCTACCATATTTATTTTTGCTTATGTGTGTATATTTCAATGCAAGAAGCTATCAAAATATGATTATGACATTAGAAACAAAAACGGAAATGGTAAACAAACCATGTACCATCTAAGAGTTATAAATACAAATTTTACGATGAATCTAATGTTACGTCTCAGTGTCACAACCATAACCACATCCATTTTCTTTGCAGCGATCAGCATATAATAGGGATAGTGAGGAAAATATTACGGAAAAACTTTACACTCAATAGTGATGAAGCCATCTCTGCCAAACATAAAAAAAAAAAGAAACAGATAATCAAGAGACACAGGAACATATACTGGAACTGTAAAGAAAAAGAACTGGTAAGATCTTCAGAATATATGAGAGTGGCAAACTGTAGAATATAGCACCCGTCAAGCTCAGAGAATTTCGCATATTTTTTTCAATGCATTAAACGTATTCTTTGAAGGTTTCAGCAATATATTATATAACACAATAAAATATCTATGTTCAAATAAATAATTGTCTTTTAAAGGAGCCGGGGAGTTATTGGCTTCACAGTCCACACCATTTATCCATAAAACTTAAACTGCATAAGTTTTCATTTCACCTGACAGTTTCTGAGAAAACACTGCAGAAAGGTCAGGATGTTTACCTTGTATATGCCACCATTATTCTTGCCACATGATGTCAAAAAATGAGACAGGCTAGCAGACGACTAGTCCAAACAGTTTACGCATGTGGCCGCACAAGTGTCTGCTCTATGACATCACATAGCACAAGTAATGGCGGTGTACAGGGGCTGAAAATCCTGACATCCCAGCATGCTTTCTCAGAAATGGTCAGGCAGGAGCAAAATGTACATGGTTTGCAAAAATAATGTCGTGGATTTTTTTAAAGTTGTGAAGCAAATATTTTGACCCCGTCCCTTTAAATCAAGCTACAGCTTCCTGGAATGGGAACCATATCATTATATGCCTGTGGAAAGATAAATCTTAAAGAAAGTGCCCTTGTAGGAAAAGAAATTTCATACTTACTGTCCAGTGGATGTGTGAACCAGCAAAGACACTAGGGTGGACAACCCAGGGTAAAGGCAGTTATTGGCTAACAAGGCGTACTTGAATTCATCCTCACATACAACATGCTCTGTTGGAGAGGAAGAGAGGAAGGGCACATGTAAAAAGAGGGTTGGCAGACAATGTAAAGGGAATGGAAATGGCAGAACACCCAAGGAGAATCACTCCAAGGAAGAAATGTTATGAAAGGTAATGGTGGCATTGTTTGCGGAGTGATGGGGTGGATTATAAACTTAACAATGGTCATGACGATGACAATGAAGGCGGAGATGTAGTGGTGAGGGCCATGGTGGTGGTGACGGTGTTGCTGGTGCTGATGTTTTATTTATGCTGATGCTGCCAAGGTTTACAACAAATGCCAGTGATGGTGAAGTGCTAGCACTGTCATGATGGTGATGGTCACAGTGATGATGATGATTATGAGGAAGACAACAATAAACATTCATCATGAAAAAAAAAAACCTAAAGTGTGAAAAGGTGAGGAGTGTTACCGGCAAACTTGACATGAATCTTGTTGGCAGCACTGAACAGCTGAATGTACTGCTTACACTTGGGGGCAAAATCTTTCACAGCCCAAGACCTCAGTATGGTGTGTCGATCCTGAAAGTATTGGAATGGGGCTTTTAAAGGCAGAAAAACATACAATAGACGGGGAAGCTGAGCTTGAGCTAGAACAGACATTGTATATTAAAACATGAAGAATATATCAGAAGCTCAATAAACTGTTTACTAAATCAAGGCTTGAATGGAAAAATGAGGTATTATATGACAGCTGCATTTAGTCAAGTCTATGAAGAAATACAAATGAAAACTTCTGCATACGGCACAGCAACAGGATGCCTGCAAACAGGCAAAATGTATGACTTCACTGTTTAGGTATCATTTTGAGAAGGGCAAATTTATGACAAAAGCACTAGTTTATCCTAGCTTTGCTTTGAAACGGAAGTTTCTTGCCTGCCTAATATCAAGAATCTATGATGCACTAATAGAAAGAGGTGTAATAAAAGGAAACAAAACTCTAGATAGTTTAACAGAATGAATGAGGGTAAATAGCTTCATAAGTCCTTGGCTACCAATTATGAGATCTGGTAGATCATGGTTACCAAAATAAGCCAGCAATACATAGGATGATGAGAGATCTCTCCACGAATAATTCGAAACACTTACAGCCTTAGCTTTGTCCTGTGTGGGCCGTGGCGCCAGGAAGAAGCAAGCATCTGCCTGATTGACCCGACACCTCTTGAGGTCGATGTCTTTCAGGGAAGACCCCTTCATGTAAATGACCCTGTGTGCCCACTTGGGGTCTTTGAGAATCACCTGCTTGCTGCTGTCCAACTCTTGAGGGCACAGGAGAATCACTGTGTGTTCCTGAAAGACAAAAAGATACCAAATAAATTTCAAGATTTGAATTATGTGTCCAGAGTAACTTCTTCACGTTTCCAACTAAACTGGAATCATTTACCAGGATAAGTGCACTAGTAATTTCAATTCTTAATGTTAATGACTATAAACTGTGACACAGCAGCCGCACTGTATATCCCCATGGAGCTGAGAAAGATACTGAATGAACTGGCTTGATCTGTTATATTTATGTGGTTTTGCGCAATCAAACACTGCCTGGATATCTGCTGTGCACTTAGAAAAATTGAGAATTCTTTACTGTAGAGAGGAAATCATCAAAAGAACTTTAGAAGAGATTGCGTATGCAGCAGATCACTGATTCAGCTTTTTCACTTTGTACTGGATCGTGTTTTTCAACAAAATATAAAACCACAAATCCTGAACCACACCAGTAATACTAAAAGCACTTTTGACCAACAAACATTCACGCACATAATACATTCCTCACCTCAAGTTTTGGGTGGGCATAAAATTCATTCAGGAAGTCCATGAGAGTATCCTGTGTCAGATTACTGCTACACACAATGACGTGTTTGTTCCGCTGTGCTGACCTCCGACTGTACTCACCGCCGGCCTTTTGTCTCTCCATGTATGTGGAGATCAACCCTTCAATCTGGAAACGTGACAGAAACCATTGTATGCCACAGAATATGCCCTTTATCCTACTTTGTGTGAGCATCTGTTTGCGTCTGCCCTCTCCCTTACTTCTGTTACTAAGTGCTCCATTTCCACCTTATACTATACCTATGCCACAGATAAGTTTTAAAGAGTATTGTAAAACAGTTAATGAGTGATAACATTTTCTATGAAACAGTGGTAATAACAATGCATTATTTTTTTTGCTTCTATTTTTCTTTCTATTATGAATGGTAATTGTACTAGAGGGAGCATGGCCTTGTGGCTCATGAGTTGTTCTAGGAAAGTGAGGACTGTCAAGTCTGAGTTTGTGGGTTTGATTCATGGGCCAGGCAGTTTGCAGGCTGGTGCCCTTGGAAAGGACATTTTTCTCCCATTTCCCCACTCAACTCAGATGTTAATGATTACCTAGCTTTCAAGCAAGGGGAAAGAGAGCGCGGCACTACAGCATTAGCAATGACTTTATAATGGATTTTGCTTATGATATGCTAGTGACAGTATATGTAATATGTGTGCTTTCATAGATATATATCATAAATGAAATGTATTACATTGTACAGCATTACAATAAGAACTCTCTATAAGACAAATAAGAGTGATTTTTATCTTTTGTCTCATTAGCCAAAATGCTTGACAACCAGTATTTTACATAAAATTTATGTTATTTTTTATTAAACAATGCTTAATTATAGCAGGGTCTTGTATGTATCATTTAACAATTCATGCTGGTACACAAAGACACAAACACAAGCACATGATCAGAGGTTTACATGTCTGGGTATGGAAGCAAAGGCCACACAGATCATGATGATCATGAACAATCGGCTGAGCCAGATGTCAGGGGAGATATCGCCGTAGCCAACAGTGGAGAACGTCACGATGACGAAGTAGAGGGAGCTGAACATAGTGAGGTGGTTGTCCTGGTCCTCACTGGCTCTCTGGATGTGCTGGATGAAACATACACTGGGAAGATGCAAAAAAGATGGTGTTAGGTTGGACCTTACAAGAATGAACTTTCCTTCTATTGCAAATGATAGTGCATTACACTGCTGTTTTTAAAATCAGTATATTTCGCAGGCAAAGTTGCGCACCACAGTGCTATACAGCCTGTTCTTTTTTCTGTTGTGCATAGTGATCTGAGGAAGACTATCTCAAAATAAAGTTTTTACTTCACCATCAGATTTCACACTTGTATCTATGCATACTTACAGAGGCATTTCATTTATTCACATTAAATTCTCATTCGATCTCAGTGAGAGACTATCCTTTCCCTTAATTCTGCATTATTCATTCTCGAGACACAAATATTGAAAACCCCTTTGAAAACTTCCTTGAACTAAATAACAGCATCACGGCTTGCCAGGGAATTGGTATGCGACTCACTTGGTAAATACCAGGCACACAATGTTGATCATTAATAAAATCATCTGTTGAAGTAGAGTCACTGATATGGTCTGGAATCTTTGTCTGGTCAAGTGGAGATCATTCTGAGGACAGCAAATGAAAATTTTTAACCATTGTGATGCTACGGCGGAACCATTTCTCAACTGCACTTCACTATGCTGGGCGCAACGGTAAAGAAATTCACATGCCAGAGCCAACTATGTGACACAGCGGTTGCATTTTGGAGCCCGGTTTCAGTTGATTGGTCAGCAGACAACACATGGAACAGTTGTTATCTTTAACATTGAGTTGAGCGGGCAACAGCGTGACTGATACTGAAAAGTGTGACGATTACTTTATTGTATTTGAATGTTATGTACTTCAAGAATTGGTCGGAAAGCCTATTAACAAAACTGAATTGAACTGAATTGGTTATGCAGCCAATGTGAGGCCGGCCCCGTGGCGCCTCCTCGCACTACTAGAGTTAAATATACTTCATGACACAGTTGTAAAGGAAACTGCTACAGCCAGTTCTTGTGAAGCAGTGTGGTCAAACGTTTACAGCACTGGACTCAGGATCTAGAGATCATGGGTTTGATTCCCACTATGACCATATTGTAAATGCCACAGGAGGGCAATTCATTCACATTTTACTCAGTCCACCAGTGCGTAAAAATGGTACCTGACTACAGGCAGTGAAAGATACTGTCAGAATGCTAGTGATCAGCACCTGTAAAAGGCAGTCACACTGTATATTCCCAATGGAGTTGAGAAAGTATTAAACTGATTTTGTCTGCTGGGAAAATAATGGTGTGAAACCACACAAACAGATGTTAGCCTGGATAAGAGACTTCTGCTAATTGTTAGATCTTCTTCACTGAAAGACACTGTAGGCATATCTATAAAAATGATTGCCTTGACTAACTGATCAGACCATTTACCACTGGAGATTTAGAGCAAATGCCACCAATGCAGTAATTAACAACAGTGATCCCACCAGCAAGTTAACAAACAGCACTTACATATATTTTTTCCAGAGATCGTTTGGCTAACCAACAGTTCAGGAAGACTGGAACAAATAAATCTTTCAACACTGGTGGGTATGCAAGCTGTGGAGAAAAGATAACTTGAATCAAAACAGACTAGACCTATGAGAAAGAAAAATGAACATCCAACCTGTATGAAGTAAGGAAAATTTCACTCTCTCACAATGTGTGCAATCACACTTTTCACTATAACAAACTTTTTTAAACAAAAACAAAAGACCAAAAAAAAAAAAAAACTTCTGAGCATATGATAGTTGAAACCAAATTTCAATCATATTATTTCCTGACAAAATAATTACACACTGTATGTTGTCTGCATGATAAAGCTTTAATAAAAAAAGTCAATTTTTGGCGAAAGTTGGTTTTTTTTTGCTCGAAAATCTATTGTTCGGGCCCCAATTCATTCCTTACATAACACTTGGTCCAAATTCTACTTGTAAGTATGAGAAAACTGATCAAAACATTTTGGGCCGCAAACATCCTTAACAACATATGTTGTTACATTTACCCACTTGTCTGAATGTCCATTCCTCTGACTGTCTGTACATTTTAATCTATTCATTTATTTATGTGTCTATCTATTTGTCTGATTGTCTGTCCATTTGTCTGCTTATGTACTGTCCAATGGTAGCTATATGTCCATACTTTGTAAGACGGTTACACTGGAAATAAACTTGTGAAACTGAACACTACTGAACAGTGATAACAAAAAAAAAAACAGCACTCACTGTGGCTAACATGGGAACAGCACAAACAATCTCTAAGAGGAATGTTGAAGTCAGGACTTGGTCCATTCGATGGCCCTGAACAGAAAAAAACAAAGAATTTGATTAAAAATAGACTACAATCATTTGGTGAACTTGCTCAAACTTCTCTCATTCTCACACCCTTTCACTATGTCTTCCAGTTATTCTATTTCTATTGGCCCTCGGCATCATGCTCACTTGCTTTTCTTTGTATGGATCTTATTTCATTTGTCAGTCCAGAAAAAGTGCTGAGATACTAGAAGTTGACCATTTTTTTTTTAAATAAATTTATTACAGCTCTTTCTAAAGTTTTGTGATAAATCTGGACAGAACTATGTATAATTTGTTTTAAAATTCAATGAGCATTAACAAGAGCATTGTCATAAGATACAAAAGACATAAATGTTTTTAGGCACATATTTCACACTCAGACTACTGTGCATTTCTGCATGTTTATCATACAAAAGTAGGTAGCACTTTATTTGCACTGCACAGACTTTTAAAAATAATGCGAGTCTAACATTAATGAAAGAATTATCTTTTCAGTGTAGAAATATAGAGAACCTTCACTCTTTGCCCCATCTGGCGCTTCAGTAAGAAAGGAAAACCTTTTATATGCATATCCAGAAATAAAAACTAGTTCACAAAGTCTTGAGTTTTTCGATCAATAAATTATAACAAGTTTACTGAATATTCCTTGAATTCAAAAGCAATTTGCAAAGCTTATCTGTCAATCAAATAAAACAAATTTGCCAAAACTCATAACTGAATTTTTCAAATCTTTTATGAACAGAAAATATGATATTCTCTAAATAAATCTTTAAATTTGATCATCACTAGGAAACTTCAAAAAGTATTGCTTACACATGGCCAAACATAAATATTTGCTTTGCATCCAGACTAGCATGGAAATAAAACTTTGACAACCATGTCAACAACAAAATGGTAAATGAGAGGAAAGTTCAAAAAAAGAGACTCAAACTCATTTCTACTTTTTTTTTCCTCATTACTGTATATATCAACAATATGGAAATGAATCAGAGTCTCTCTGTGTCTCTCTGTGTCTCTCTCTCTCTCTCTCTCTCTCTCTCTCTCTCTCTCTCTCTCTCTCTCTCTCTCTCTCTCTCTCTCTCTCTCTCCCTCTCTCTCACCAACCCCCACCTGTATGCACATTCTATGCATGCCTAGCCCCACTCACTTCCCCACCTCTCACATACACAACAAGATAGAAAGAGAATAAGGTGGGAGGAATGGGACAGAACATAAGCAACACCGTAGATTCTCAAAAGCAAAGCTCATCTACTTGAAAACCCCTCATTTCATTGTATTTCTCTAACCAAGACTCCCATATTTTCTCTATCAAATATGAATAAGGCACTCCAACACCACACAAACTTATTGGTCTGGTGCGCTGGAAACCAACTCCTTCGCTACGTCATATTTTTTAAGCACTGGTGTCAAAATTCCAGAATTTTGTAAAAAAGTCAATGGGCTGTCAAAAGTGTACTGCTTACAACTAAAGAGATCATCATCATCATCATCATCATCATCATCATCATCATCATCATCATTTGTTTCACACAAAATAAAATGAAATGGCGTCCACCAGTGTCGTACTTTACAATTTTATTTAAATTACAAAAAGAAGCACACAATAAGGAAATGTCAAATTTTCGGAATTGAAAATTCCTTCATCAGGAATAATAATAACAATAATGATAAGGAAGAAGAAGACATATGAAGAGACCTAAGACTTTATAAGGGTGCTAATTTCAAAGGATTCGATATCATCATCATCAGTAGCATCATCATTTCGAAACACCCCCACATAGTGCTACCCCTAATCTTACATCAAGCACTCAGTGGCAGGGTTCCAGGATGTTGTTGGTAAGGGTAGGGATGTACATATAAATCACACATAAGCACAGGGTTAAGCTAATGAGATCCTACTGTATTTCACAACAACATATACCCCACACTACCTTCAGACACTGCATGGACAGTATCTACAAGTACATTTCATTACGCTCATTCCACATATGCTTAAGTCATTTTTTTGATGATCTGAGTTGTTTATAGTAATATGATCTTCCATGTATCTTCTTTTTCCTAGTAAAACAAACGTAGAGTTTTGATCTTTATTATATCCTAATACCATAGACTAAACCACATTTGCCTCACCGTTTTGCTTTGAGCAACAGGTTGAGAGTGCCAAATTCCTCAAAACTTCAAAAGTCGACAGACATAATTATGTGGAATGAGCATGACGATACAGGCTTCTTTAAAGTTAAACCAAAATAGATAGATTCTTGCTTCTTAATTACTACCATCATTGCCTAAGAAAGCAAACAGTCTCACACTGACAAAATTATGTTTGTTTTCATGTGCAAAGGTTAATTCTAACTTCCAAACCAAAATGAAATTAAAAAAAAAAAAAAATACAAAAACCAAACAGAACAGATCACAGCAAACAAAATCTGGATTGTTTTCAGTCAGAATAATATCTCATATCAAAGGGAGCAAAAAAAGACATGACTAAACTAAAGAATCAGTAGAATCATCAGCAACCAAACATAATAAGCAGGACAGATTGCTAAGAACCTCCAGCCTTTTATCAAGGGGTTAACTCCTCATATCCTTCAGAGGCTCAACATCAGTCACTCAAGGGAATCCTCTCATCTCAGGGGCACGACCAGATAACATCTACACAACCCCACAACCAAATGTACACATCAAGCTAAAGACTCACAAAGTGGTAGATGAAGGGCTCTGTGATAATGGGAAGATTTTAGGATTTTCAAAAAGCTTCTCCCTCCCCATCCTTATATCTCCTCAGTGATATGTTCTTGTGTGTGAGTTAGGTGACACCTGTATTAAAACTTCATATCTTCAGACATTCACAGAATGTTGTACGTTGTATTTTCTATGAGGAACTGCCACAAAAAATGTTGAAGTAAAAAGACCGTTTATGAATTGCTTTACTCTTATCTTCTGAGCAACAATCAGCAATCATCCCTATCTTATTTAAATAGGAGTTTTTTATGTAAATGTTTACGACGAACAAAACTTCATTTCAAAATCAGAATAGTAACAAATCTGCCTTAAAAAAATGTTTGCCTGTGCTTAAAGTTCTGGATTATCAACCCACAAGATCCAGTACAAATAACATGTGAATAATGCAGAAAAGCTTTTATGTATTTCCCATGGAATAGCCCCACTGTATTTTGTCACAGAGCCCTTCACACCAGAGGCTAAGAACAGAATGAGCAGTAGGAGACAGAAACATTCCAAAATATTCACCACAGGGGCTTGCTAGCGAAAAAATATAGCACAGTTTGTGGTCATTTTAACAAGGATGTGTCACAAGGACGTGCAAAGAAATAAAAAAAAATTCCTCATAAGCTGTGGAGTTTTCGAATGTTTTGAACTCAATCTAATGTTCCAACCTTTCCCACCAACACACCATCTTTTCCTTACTGAAACAATTCCATCACCTATGACAATATTGAGCTTATATAGTCATGACCTCTAAACATTAGTGAATTCTTCTTTCTTTAAGTCTGAGTTTAAAAAAATGTTACATGGTCTTTAAGAGCAAAACTTTATTAACATATTCACCATTGTTCAATATGAAGTCAGATATTTCTACAGCTATGAAAAGGAAACCCCAAAAATTTAGCGTTTCAATCTTAATGGAAAAGGACCTAGCAGCACATGAACTGTGTTCTCGCCTTTAATTTTCTTGGAAAAAGAATATGAAATTTGTTCATCTGATCACTACTCACCTTCGTTGCTATGTAGACAAGCAAGAGAGCCTTGGCAAGAGCAATGGCTGCAAGGACGACCTCTGTTATATATATAGGCCATGTGCGACGGATCCACAGCAGGACATACCTGGTGTTGCCAATGGAAACATAATTTGTAGTTTTCACATGCACTCCAGTAGTTGACAGAAAAAGCAATAATGAGAGAACTATAGACATGCATGAGGCGCTTAGGTCACTGGCGATGGTGCAGAAATCATAAGAGGATAAGAATATGGCACTGCCCAGAAAGAATACTGTCGTAAGTCCTTAAAGTCATGTAACAGTAAGAGTATTTAATACAAATGACAATTTCCATAACACAGAGCAACATTTGTCCCACAATAGTTCAGAATTACATTTTTGCCTTTCATAAAAACAAAAACGTCTTGTATCTGGTCTCTCTTGCCACCCCACCACACCTCACCACCCCCACTCCCTCAAATGGTGTACAGTGCATTTTATCATGATACATTCATATTTACTTACACCTTGTGGTGGCACACTTCAAATACAGAGGCAGCCTGGAAAGGTGGATACTCCCCTACACTCTATGTACAATGACCCCTCCTTGTCCACATAACATCAGATGACTTTAAACCTCAACTTCTCCCTCCCCATCCCGATATCTCCTCAATGTTCAAAGACTATCACTTATCCATGTAACATCTGATTTATTTCAAACTCATCATATTCAGGCATCACACTCAAGGGACTCAACTCCTCACTCCCCAGAAACTCAATTCGTCACTCTCAAGGGACTCAACTCCTCACACCCAAGGAACCCAACCTGTCACAGTCAGGGGACTAAACTCTTTCTCCCCACCATGCATATCATCTTCAGCACTCTGCACTGCAATACTTTCAAGTCAAATGATACTTGTAATACTGTAACAAGCCACCTAGCTATTAGGCAAGACCCAAGCCGCCCCTAAATCCTATATTCCCAAAACGAATGATAAACAGTTGGACAAACAGTCCACTCTGCTCAACTGCAACTCCTTAGAAGCACATATAAAGTTGCAATTAAAAGGAATTTTAATTATCCAGAGACTTTCATTTTTTTTTTTTTAAATTACAGCTTCTCATACTTAAAACATTTTGCAATTAAGCGGGGGCTGCAATTAAGCAGACAGTGATTATGTGAAGTTGACTAAGAGCTGACAGTGATAATCTTACCAGTTGACCTCCCCGTCTTCAAAGAGTTCGTTCCTGGGAGTGCCTGTGGAGTTGGCTCCAGTAGAACATGGTGACCCATAGCTGATGAAGGGAGAACAAGAAAACAGGAAGAAATTATAATCAAGAGCCATATCTACCTAGAAAATTTTATTAATTAAATACAAAACATAAGTCCCTACTTTATATAAATGAGTAAATAAATGAAACTATAGAAATTTAACAAACTAAAAACATACATTTTTGGTTTTGCTTCCTTCCTCTTATGCTGAAAACCAAAGAAATAAGAATGAAAGGGCAAAAGTAATGCAATTTACT
>JAWQUT010000288.1:110187-137124 GCA_033807755.1 Ellobium chinense | reverse complement strand
GAGCAAAATTCTGGATGATTTCATGTCACACGAAAAATCCGTGGCAGGAAATGAAAGAGCCTCTCATTACTCTCTGCATGGGTAAATGCACTGGTTGGTTGGGTTGGTTGAGTTGGTTGGTTGGCTGGTTGGTTGGTTGGTTGGTTGAAGACTGTAAGGAAACCACAGACCCATGGTCATGACTGTACTTACCACTCATATTCAGACAGGTCATCTATGGACACCCTTACGACATAAATCACACAGATCAGCAGCTTGAGAAAAAGGTCGAAGAAGGTGCATGCTAGACCTGAGGTAAAAAAAAAATCAAGTTTAACAGTCAACTCTACTTGATCTTAACTCATCAGGAGCATGTAAAAGGTTGTGATTAAAAGAAGTCGCAATTATCCAGTTACTTTTATATAGGTTGAAGAAGGTGTATGCTAGACCTGCAGCAAAAAGTCAAGTGCTAGAGTTAACTCCACTGACTTCATCGCAACTCTTTAAAAGCAAAGAAAATGTTGCAATTAATGGAAGCTGCGATTATCCAGCGACTTTCATATAAGTATAGCATTTGGTTATGTGGAAGAGGTGATTAGGCAGAAGTTATGATCATCCAGATTGCAACTATGTGGTGTTATCTGTATTTAATTCAGAGAAGTTACACAGCTCAATCAATTGCTTTTGCTTTGTTAATGAATGTTAAGACACTTTTTTCCAAGACCTTTCTACATTTCCTTATAGTCTAACATTTTTTCCATAACAATATCAACATTTAAAACCACCATACAATAACTTTCTGTCAAATGGAATTTTATTCAGAATGACCGTCTGACAAACTGGAAAGTCACTCCAAACGAAATTATGAGCTGCAAATCCAAGTTTTCAAATTACCCATGATTATTTCATGAGAGCTGACCATGTTTGCTAATTCCATATAGTTTCCAAAGGTAGAAATGCCACTGATCATTTTCCATGATTTTTTTTCTAGATCTTACATGTTTGTGGTAGTCCTATAGGAGGGAAGGACGAATGCTAAATATACCCCCCCNGGTTGTAGGTCCAATATTGAAAGTTGAACCTAATATAAAAAGTAGGACCCAATATCGAAAGCAGGACCTAGTGACCGGTAACCACTGGCCATTGGTACCCAATGTCAAAAATGGCAAGTACTGTATTTTTGTATTGATACTGTGCTCGAGACAGACTGGTGATACTATTTCATCATAAACTGGCAACACATCATTTCTATGTTGATCTCCTCTCGCTTCCTGGGCAAGGCGACCCTCTCCTCCTCCCCCCCCCCAACAACAACAAAAAAATGATGCTGGTTATACTCACGACTCGTGGAATTGCGTATGAAGAACCTCCTCAGTCGGCCTCTCACAGACAGCTCGTGTGTGAAATATTTCACTGGTGCGGACCTGGGTACAAGGAATACACAGCAAGGCAGAGATGTTAAGCTGAGCAGTTGTATAATTTGGGTTGGCGTATACGCAGTTGTCAGAAGGATTACCATATGTGGGCACTCCTACAATATACAGGGAAAAACGAGATTGCAAGAACTGAAAATGAAAACTTTTCTTTCTTTCTACATCCCACATAAAAAAAATCAAACTCCTCTTTTTTGTAACAGCTCTATCATAATCCCTCTTTAGTATGTTTATAGGTAAAGGTCAGAAGCTCATTGTAGGATGGCCCACATATGGAAATCCTTCCCGGTTGTAAATGTCGATGTTCTTACTTGTGCCAGTGGATATGCTACAGGTGGTGGTGACCGTGGAGGTGGTGGCAGTAGTGACAGTGGTGGTGGTTGGTGGTAGTGATACTGACAGTGGTGGTGACGGAAGCAATTGTGGTGGTGATGGTGTCATGTATAGTTGATGGTATCATTTTACGAGTTTAAACTTTTGATACACAGAGCACTAAAGAGATGTAGTTATACTGTATGTGGCGACAGTTATCTGAATCTGGTGACAAAGAGAGATGATGGGTGACAGTTGTGGTGGTTCTGTTAATATCTGTGTCCTCTTTGCTTTGCTGTTAATGTTGCTATGGTGGAGGTAATAGTGCTTGCACATATTGTTTTGCTTCTGTTTGTTAATGTGTCGCTGATGCAGCTGTGCTGCTGCTGCTGCTGCTGCTTGTTGTTGCTGCTGATGATGATGATGATGATCTGCTATTACTACTGCTACTGCTACTGCTGCTGCTGCTTTTGCTGATGATGATGATGATGATGATCTGCTATTACTACTGCTACCGCTGCTGCTGCTCGTACCACTACCATTACTCCCAAATTCTCACAAGTTATCTGATTAACAATGCATAAATTGACATATATGCTTCAAACAACACAGAACATCTCTATGATTGATTGCTCAGTGAAACCAATAAACTAGTCTCTAGTCCCCAGCTCCCCATTGTGACTCCTACCATAACATTCTGTGTATAGACATACTGTGTGGGTACAACTACAAGTGTTTACATTAATATAAGCTCGAGACACAAAAATGAAACATCAACAGTACAAGAAAGGTAGACAGACGGAAGAACAAATACACACAGCAAATTCGATCATGCTCTCTCTCTCTCTCTCTCTCTCTCTCTCTCTCTCTCTCTCTCTCTTCTTTTTCTCTCGTTCTTTTTCTTTCTTTTGTCGATAGTGAGACTCGCAATGTTAAAATATGGACAAAAGTATTACAATACTGTAGAGTCTCTCTCTCTTATTCTCTCTCTCTCTCTCTCTCTCATATTCTTTCTCTTTCCTCATTCTTCATCTCTCTCTCTCTTTCTCTCTCTCTCTCTCTCTCTCTCTCTCTCTCTCTCTCTTCTCTCTCTCTCTCTCTCTCTCTCTCTCTCTCTCTCTCTCTCTCTCAACAAATAGATTCTACGCCAGGCAAACTATATGCAACAAAATCACAATACTGTATCCTCTTTCTGTCTCTCACCTACTCTCACTAACACACTAACCAACCTACCCATCTACTGCTGTGTCCACCTGGTACGGGTTATCGCTACTGTCCGATTCCGAATCCGAGTTGAGCCCGTACACGTCGTTCAATTTCTGATTGTCTTCGCCTTCCATACTTTCCCTTCAGCCTCGTTCTCGTCAGCCCCTAGGTATTTTTAATTAACTTCCGGCTGACGTCTCAATCTGTCTTCATCTCAGTGACATCTGCCGAGAGTAAATCCACAAAACCCGTTCGTATTTTGTCTCCCCACTTCCTGGCTTTTTCTGCTCTACAAAACACTTTTTTTTTTTGGAGGGGAAGCAAATCTTAAAAAGTCAGAAATGTTTTGTGAACTTTTCCTGAGTCCTGTACAAGTCTGTGCCCAATATCTCAAGTTATCCGCAGTGCCATGAATCACAAAATGTCTGCCCCCGTACATGGCCGTTGACTTTTTCCAGGATGATGCACATCTTCGCTTAAAACAATAGTCCTCTCTTGCCTTGCGTGACGAAGCTGCAAACCCCAGCACTAATATTTTTATGAAAATCCAAAGTCTCTTGTATCCTCTGTAGAAGGTGCCTTGTTATCTAAACTGAAGACCTATGAAAATGTAGCCTCCGTGAGTCAGTCCAAGCTTCTTGAAGACTAGTTTTATCAGTGTCACAGAGCAGAGGACATCAAAAAGACATGAGCGGCCCTGCTAGGTATAGGCTTACTTTCAAGTTCAAACTAAGCCAGCTGAAGTCTCTTCAACCAAAATGGTCCGTAAAAGTTACTTCCTGTGGAATTGGATCTACATCGTACCAAATTTTTTACCTATCTCTGAAATAAATGGTAAAGACCTCACGTCACTCAACTGAATAAAGTACACAAAGAAACCACATCCAACTATGAGGCGATGAGATATGCCTTATTCAACCAAATGGTGTCGAAAATCATCAACAAAAAAAAAAAAGCGCGGACTAGCATTTAGACCTCTAGGTTCTATGATACTTGATTTCAGACAAAGAACTGGATAAATTTGTAAACAGCCAAACTTTGCAGTGTTGAACCAAGCCACATTTCTAAATCCACAGTGGTTATGACGACACAGTTGCAAAAAATTGGTAAAACGAAGATCAACCAAAAGCTCATACAGCCGTCAAACTTACTACAATCGATAGAGGGATTTCTTAGTTACCTCAAACAACTGTCTACACACCAGCTGTTACAATTACAACATAGACAGTGGTAACCAAACAACACACGATCAACAATATATCCGTTTTTCTTATAACATTCAACAAAAGCTACATGCACCAGGAAACACTGAGACAAATACAATATCCGTTTTAAGACTAGCTGTGAAACCTATCCTCCAAGTATACACACATAGTAATCAGTGAAACAGCTTGTGAGTTATTTGAATGCAATGTCCACACACCCAAAATGTTGCAAGACTTATGTTTTCCTTTTCTACAAGGGTTCCTCTAAGATTACCTATGAAACCTATCCTCCAATATACACAAAGTAATCAGTGAAACAGCATGTGAGTTATTTGAACGCAATGTCCACACACCCAAAATGTTGCAAGACTTATGTTTTCCTTTTCTACAAGGGTTCCTTTAAGATTACCTATGAAACCTATCCTCCAAGTATATACACAAAGTAATCAGTGAAACAGCGTGTGCATATTTGCACGCAATATCCACACATGGAAAATGTTGCAAGACTTATATTTCCTTTTCTACAAGGGTTCCTTTAAGACTATCCGTGACTATTTTATAGACAAATAAATACTATACAGCAAATTAAAATTAAAATTGGGGACCGACTTTATAAGGCCGGCTTTAGCGTTGAGTGACGTTTCGCTAAGCTCTGCTGAAGGTTACCGCAAGGTCAAATTGTCTGTCGTGACGTCAAAAAGCAGCTGGCAGCGCTTAAATCCTGAATTTGAAAGATGGAGTGAGATCTGATCCACGCCGAAGTTTTGTATTACAGATATGTACATTCTCATCGATTTACTTGGTAAGAGTATACTGGTATAGTTTTCCCTTTAATTTTTTTTTTTTTTTGGTTTTTTTTTTTTGGATTTGGTGTTGTTTTTTTTCAGTTCTGGATGCATTATCTTATGTTTGTCAAAATTAGTCTAGGGATAAGACTTAATGGATATAAACTGAAGACAGCGTATCTGGCTAGAATCGAAAATTTCCAAACTGTTCCAACCTCGCATATTCTGCTTGTTGGATGTTGGGGTAGAAGGGGGAATTAACATTTCCAGCTTAATGAAAGAAATGTATAGTGATGTAGGTACCAGTATGTTCAACACTGTAATTTTGCAAAGTGAAATATTATATAAATGAAATGCATATCAGTAACAGTGTATGGCGGTGTAGCAATAGTCACGTTAAACACGGAGGTTATATTTGACAAACATTTACAAATGAAATTTATAAAAACGTGTGGCATAGTAGTCAGTAATTACATTCAAACCAGGGGCTACGTTTGAAATGTCATGCATGACACTGTAACATGAATATGGTTAACACTGAGTTAAAAATAGGATCTTCTTGTGTCCTCTGCTGGCATAATGTCGCAGGTAAGAGCATCTGTGGCCGTAAGAGTAATCTTTACGTTAGTTAACGCACTGCGGTAACCACGAGAAGCTCCCAAAACACAAGTAATGTTCACTGTTGTTCACGCAGTACGTTAATTAACGCATGTTTTATGCATACGGCCATACCTCATTATTTATGTTGTTAAGACATTTCTCACGGACTAAACCTACTTCTTGCTGACATCCAAAGTGCGTGAGATGGAAAATTTGGTGAATACCTGAGAGGGCCTACATCTATGGTACATTAAAAACACCGAAAATTACAGTTCTAATACCACAACAAAGTCATACTTCTAACTCACTGATACTGTAGGAGAAGAAAAAAAAAACACGGACAACTCCAACTGTTACACTTCAAAAGAACAAACTTCCACTTTACTTACACCGTAAAATATCACCAACAATCCAAACTAACACTATAACAGACGGCATAATTTCAAACTTACCAGTATCCTAAAAGCGCTAATAATTCCAAGTGTTTTACTGCGAACGAAGGGCAACCTTCTGACTACTGATCCGGTTAGAAATCACCGACAATTCCAACTTTTATACCGCAACAAACGGCAAACTTCTAACCTACCGGTACCGTCAAAAACATGGACAACTCTAACTATCACACCACAACAATCAGCAAAACAAAATAAAAACAAAATGAAATGCAGAATGCAAAAATATAGACAGACTTATATCGTAAACAACCACTGAAGAACTTGCCATATATGAAGAGGTACACACATCCTAACCACCG
This sequence comes from Ellobium chinense, assembly GCA_033807755.1. Taxonomy (NCBI): domain Eukaryota; kingdom Metazoa; phylum Mollusca; class Gastropoda; order Ellobiida; family Ellobiidae; genus Ellobium; species Ellobium chinense. The sequence goes on along the minus strand of JAWQUT010000288.1, from coordinate 130,850 downwards.
TAAAAGAAGCCTCTAAGACTTTAGCCTAGATTTTTCAATCACGTCTTAGCTGAACTAAGCAACACAATGAGTGAAAAGGGTCGCGGATATAAAGTAATGACACAATGCGGATTTAACTGGTCTAGCTAAAAATATAAATCCTAAATTCATCCCCGCGACATACGAGTGAGGACAAAATTATGTATACGAAACAAAAAATAAAAGATGAGACAGAGGGAAGGGAACATCCGCTTGCCCACTGCACAAATTCTCAACAGTTTAGCAATGCAAGGGAGTGACAAATGAGGCCGTCAAGTAATGAAGAGTGACAAACCCCAACGCTATCTTTTCAGATAAAAACCCAAACGCCTTTTATTCTTCCGTTAATACAGCCAACTTCGCTTAAAGCTTAATCGCATTTCCTAGAAAGCATTCAAAAGCTTGCGAATAAAAGGAAGTTGCAATTATTCAGTTACTTTTATATCGAAAATACATTATTAAATAGTTTTCTGAACAGAACTGTTTCCGAACCCGAAAAAAAAAAAAGCGATAAAGCCACATTTGAAAAGTTGCAATTATCCAGACTGTGATGTTGCCAACTTGACCGAATACAAGACATGATTCATGCAACTGCCAGGCAGCACACTGGAAACTATTTCTGCTTCATCAGCTATTAAAAAATGTCACCCTGTGTCCTAAGTTGGTCTAACGTAGCATATTAATATACTATCAAGATAGCATGCGAAGCGCAAAAGGCATTTTAAAGGACAAACTAAATAGGGTATATTTATACTGTATATAAGCGGCGTCTTCAGTAGTCTAACATTGCAAACGTCATTGATAAAATACTTGTACAGTCAATAAAATGTAAGCGCAACTCGTCGGATATATGGAAAATATTGCCATAAAAAGGACTGGCATAATCGGAAAGGCGCCCCCCTGTACTAGCCTCCCGACCCATCTACCTAAGAACTGGGGATCGAAAAGGGTCCCTAACACCCGTGCGACTATCCCGAAGGACCACCACCTACCCCAAGTCCTTTTGGAGTCATCAGTGACCGATATGCAATATCGGGTTCTCTATCCCTGAGCTCTTCGGGCTTTGAGGGGTGAGCTTGGCGACTAGATGGGTGTGAAATTAACCACAAAACACTATTTCCAAGTACCCAGCAGTGACAAAAGGAGTTGCCTTTTTACGACACACTTTCTTTTCTTTCTATCAGCATCAGAGTTGGGCAGAACTGAGATCATCTGAACGCAATTTGTGAACTCAAGTTCAGTTCACGTGATAACCTGAGCTTAACAGCTATTCCGGACGAATTGATCTGGATCTGAGCTGTAACTATTTGTAGCTATTTTGGGTGCTGATCTGAACTTCAGTTTTCTACCTAAATTTCACGGTTCACTTCACATCTACCTTGAAAACCAGAACCGAATGCCGAATCCTAAAGCGAAAGGGAAAACTACTCAATTTTTATAGACCTGGGCTAAACTTGATCTTAAAGCTTTATCCCCTTTGTGAACTGAACTTGATCTGAACAATTTTTATATTTTTTTGGGGGGAGGGGGGTGAACTTGCCCAACCCTGATCAGCGTACATAATTCCAGAGGAGGGAGGGGGGGCCGCACGGCGGTGGTGTCAGCGTCTCGATTTTGTTTATGAAATTTGTCGGACTTCCAGGGTTCGACCATTGCTCCTAATCATCAACACAGTCCTTAGGGGGAGTCACATGATATTGCCCTTAGATCATGCATAAACCTAAATCTTCATTTTTAGGCATAATATTTATGCTGCTTGACACTGGCACCGCCTGCATGATGACTGTTTGACTTCCTCCATGCCCAATATCATAGGACACTCCCGCCAAGAGTTTTGTTTAGGATTTGAGGTCGGGTTAAGGAAGAGAAACCACACATACTATGAGAGGGGTCCTATTTATAATGATAACGTCTAGGGACAGTCCCAAATCTGCTGATTCTTCCTTAACCCTAACCCTAACCTTATATCAAGCACTAGGGAAACGTCCAAAGATATTGCCTACGAAATTTACCGAAATTTTCCGGATATAATTTGAGTGCAATGCAATGCAATTTGCACACAAACGAAAAAAAAAAAAAAAACAAGAAAGAAAGAAAAAACTCAACCTGCTGTTTGCCTTCTGACCTGCGTATATACCCAACCCCTTATTTTACATACATGACAATCCCCTTTATTCATGATGATCAAACTTACCTTCACGTCATTCCGCACCATGCACCGTTTACAAACACATGCAAATTCTGACCTGAGCGCGTATACACTACACCCTGACCCTCGCCAATTGCAGACTGGTTGTGACCGCCTGGCTCCCAAAAAGTGGGAAGTGGTTCCACCTCTCCCCTTCAAAAAGTGGCATTTATAATTCTACCTCGTCTCAAAACACAATTTACTGTCCCCCCTTTCAACCACTTGCTCCCTCTCTCACGTGAATTGCTAATCAACACCCCATTCCACCCCCCACTTCCCAAAAAATTCCTATTTTTCTCTCTGAGTAATATTACTAAATATAACGCTAATCTCAAGCTAACGGCAAAGATGCATGCAGTTTTAAGTGCCGTCGGCAGTATGATATATTATGAACAGTGAAATCATAAAGCATATAGCCAAGTAACAGGGGTTCCCAAATTTTCACGAAGTGTGTACCTCATTTCACTTAATCTCCCCTTCCCCTCCCCCCAAACCTTCTTAGAAGAGAAGTACTAAAATCTGACCAAGCTAACAAAAGGCTGGCCCCAGGCCCGCTCTTAATCACAACTCCTCCGACGCAAGAAACAAGTTCGAATTATGGGGAGTCATGATTATTCGCTTTATTTTTCAATAGAAAATACAGTAGCCTATTATCTGAACTACGGTACCGTTATGCATAAGCTGTGGCAATGCGACACTGTTTGTGCTATATGAACCCCTATGCTGCGTCATGCCGATGTCACCGAACTTTCATGACTTCATCAACCTGTTCGTAGGAGTGCTCTATATAAGCCTATTAAATGAGACGTTTTAAAGGTAAATAAGAGTGCCAGTTTGTGGACGGACATATACGTACAAGCGTTGCTTTAACCAAACGATTAGGACGTCTATGTACGTTAAGCGTTCTGAAATGGTTAAGAGATGTCTTACTGAAAAGGTTAAACTTTGTCGATCTCTTCTGTCCAAAGGGCCTACATGGTTCCTTTTTGCGAGCCCCTGCTTCAGACCGTAGACAAATCCATCTCTAGACTAGATCTTGATCTAGATCTATATTCAACAGAGCACAAATTAATGACAATTTCTTCAAAGAAATCACTGGCGCGTCACAAGACAGAGATACATAAAGCCCAAACAATTTGTGGGTTTAAGAATAAATTTCAGAGGTGAAAAAGTGTTTATGGAGGGATCTGGGGGCGGGGGCAAGACATGTGAACCAGTTAGTACTNAGAGAGGGGGGGGGTCATCGCCTATATGCACTGCAGTTGGTGTTAGGCAATGAAGTTAAGCAAAAGAGGACGAGAAAGATGAAGAATGGAGAGAAAGTAAAAAGAAAAGAGAAAAGTGTGTTTATTTGATCCGGTTTGCTACCTGCTTCCATCTCTATCCCTTCCCTCATTCAAAAACTAACAAAAAGCTTTTTCTCCAACGGATGCCTCTCAGCTCTGCCGATCCGGTTTAAGGTACATAAGTACTAGGCCATAACCTACAAAAAATTTCGTTCCCTAATATACACAAACTCCGTTACTATAGGACCAAAGACCTTGGCCTTACTTAGTGTTTTCACAGGGTTTCTTCCAAAGACATGATCTCCGTCTTGATGTTAAATGGGCTATTAAACTTTTGCGGCTGTTATGATTCATAATTTAAAGCACGTAAAGCAGTGAATGTTAAAATGTGTCATGCCCCAGTTAAGGTTATGCACTGATAGGAAATGTCAATAAACAGCTGATGTTAAAGCACTGCGCTCCATTTCGCCGTAACTTTATCTTAGACTTTTTATTTTCCGTGTCCATCTTCTTTGCTAAAACACCGACATACTAAACGGGGTCATGAAACTGCGACAGTTCTGCTTCAGTGATTTCCAACAACTTGCAAAGTGCGATATGAGATACGTGAGTGTATCTATCACACCTTGTGTAATCTTATTCTTATCTTGATATAGCGTTTACCTCTTCGGTTAGCCATATACGTCCTCTAAAGTTATACTGATATTCTAGCGGCATCTGAAGTTGCCTTCCCGCTCACCACGGTTTGGTAATATGTAGAAGCAACGGGCAAACTCAAAACTATTATTTTGATCTGTTTTGATAGCCGAACATCAAGAGTAGACTTGACACTCACAGCTCGATTAAAACGACATACAATGATGACTGTGAAGGTCTCATAAACTGTTAGTTATAATTTCATTTCTATTCCTGGACAAAAGACGTATTACGGCTTTGTGGAAAACACTGCTGATGACACAAAAAAGCGGCGGCGTTATGTAACGTTAGGAACCCAGGCCTCTTTATTGTTCTCAGCTGTCTCTTTTTCATGTCCATAAAACGGTCGGGCAAAACGAGTGAAATAGTTCGGTACTCGCCCTTGTGATGTTTGTTCGACAAATTTTCACTCTCTCCGGCCAAATCGGTATGGACTCTTTTACAACTGGAAATTCAACAGTAAGAACAACGGACAACGTTCAACTTTTCAACAAAAACATAGCCTAAAAACTCTGTGTTGCTGATTTTGTATTGTGAGATTCAGATGGAAAATAGTGGCGGAGAAGGGGGCTGGACGCGGGGGTCGGGAGGTGGGGGGTGAAGGAGATCCACCCACCTAATCGGTATTCACGCCCTGATTCAGGTATTGCACTGGTACAAAAGTACACCGCACTTATCACGTACATAAATTTAATGGAGGTAAGATTCATATTACTGTGTTAGGTTCTGCAATAAAACTGTTCGGACCGGGAATATTTGCTGTTTACTCACTATTGTTAACTGTTTATTTGTCCGTGAGTTAAGTTTGTCCTTCATAATTCACCTTTCCGAATGAACCAATGGTTGTTTGTAAACAAATGTTGTGTCTTGAAAGCAGAGCTGAGAAGTAATAAAATGTGTACGTGGACCAACTTAGGTTAGCCACGTAGAAACCTTTTTTTTTTTTTTCTAACTCACAGAAAGGTGAATAATGACAAATAAACAAACAACAGACAAGGTGCACAGGAAGGCAGACTAGCGGGCGGGCGGACATACGGGCGGATAGACACACCAAATGACGGAGGTGGGTGGTCGGTTGGGCGGGCAGGCAGACAGGTAAACAGGAAAGCAGACCGACAGGTTCGTTGAAAAGAAGCGGCAAGACGGATTGAAAGGAAAGTACGCAAAAGAATTGAAAAATGAGATTGAAGACAAAGAAGAGGATTGCTGAATGTGAACTCTGATATTTTTTTTTAAACATGAATAAATAGATACTGGGATATAAGCTTGAGAACTTGTAACCATCTTCACTACGTGTACCTAGACATTAACCTAAACTAGACCGGATGCCCGGCATCACTTGGATCATCGTTGATATGACTGCTGTATTATAGTTTTCATATCACTCTGACGTACCAGGATTATCAATGGGTTGATAAGTTTCTGATATCCACCATTTCCTGTCTGATATCCTTTTCTCTCTAGTCGCAATTCGAAAGTTCCTCTAGATGTAAATCCATTTTCTTTGAACGCAAATGTACGCAACACTAGTAGAGAAAAGTTATCTGTTTACCAAAGAAAACTTTCCCATCGACTCGTATCATCGCTCAAATGACCTACTCACAACCCCATGAACAGAACAAACAACCTCGTCTTTGTCTTGCTAACGGCTTAAAAATTTTTTTTATACGTCCTGTCTAATACACCTCCTTGGACACGTTGCTACTATCCAGGCAGCTCATTGCGCGTACTTACCAACTACAAACATAGACCAGGTCTAAACTGAAATGTAGTCAACTCAAAACTACACCAAAAATGGTTCTCAAGTAGTGAACACAACCATCAAGAACATCTTTCCGTTAAAAACACTTCCACCAAGAACATCATTTCGTTAAAAACATATCCACCAACAATATCATTTCGTTAAAAACAAAGTTTCAGGACAATGAATGACATCCAATGACAGGTAGATCAAGATCGAAATGTACCAGTTCCTTCCCTCCCGCGCGCAGCAACCTGCGACACTTCGGCCGATAGCGATCAGGAAATAGACCCAATAACAATTATTGTGAACAGAAAACAGCTGCAAGTTGAGTCGCTCGTTTCCGCTTAAACGTAGCTTTTGCGTAATCGCAACATTTTACCAATCATAAATGCTGCATCCCTTACATAAAAATCACTGGATAATCACCACCGCCTTTAGTTACATTTTTTTTTTAACCATGCTGCGGAAGAGCTGACAATGTCATTACATGGGAGCGACGGTACTACCGCCGTTTTGCGGTCTTATCAGGTACTTGAGGGAAATCCCCTGAAGACAAATGACCCTATAAGTCTGCAGTTTGACATGATATATTGCACTGCAAAAGAAGGAGTAAACCTGCATTGGGGTACTAAAGTCCTACATCATGTACTATAAATACGGCCATATGTAACACTTGCTGGCAAAGGGCCGGGCCGTGATAAGATGTTTCATTGATGAGGTAACAAAGGAGTGAGAAAATGTTCCGTTAGTTTGGTGCCTGATCGAGGTAGCAGTACTGGGTGCTCACCTGCGTCTGCATCTTATTACGGGTATCAGGGTCTTCTTCTTCTTTTTTTTCTCTTCCTCTTCATTTTCTTTTCGTCTTCTTTTTCTTCTTCTTCATTTTTTTCGGCCTCATCTTCTTCTTTTTTCGTCCTCCTTCTTCTTCTTCCCATTCTTTTTCCAGTGGCATCGTGGCCGTGCGGTTTGTGGGTCGTACTCAGAAACAGAAGATTGTCAAGTCTGAGATTTGTGGTTCCACTCTCCGGCCGGGTGGTTTACGTTGTGGAGTCCTTGGGAAAGACACTGCACTCCCATTTTCCCACTTGACTTAGATGCACATGAGTATCTGGCTTTGAATCAAAGGAACAACGGGGATGTAGTGCGGCGATTAGCAATGACTTTGTTCTAGATTTCATTTGTAATTCTGTGTATTTATACGTATACTGTATACCCAGGGGTGTATTTTAAAAGAGATGTATAACACTGTATAGCACCGTGAAACAATCTTCCTACGGGGTAAATTAAGAAAATTCCTAATCTCTTACTCTGCTTTTCTGGGTCACGCAAAGATACAAGACTGGGTCAGGAACTGTGTTGTTCTCTGTAAGTCTGCAACGGTTCCTATAGCTTAGTGGCAATTATTGTTTCCGTTGGCTAGAACTGTTTCCTTAGACCCACAAAGACTGTGCATGAATGCAGCCTTTGTGGATCTAAGGAAACAGTTCTTCCTAATCGAAACATGCCATATTCTCGATGGGTCAAATCCTGAAGACTTCCCTTTGTCAACAACACTTAAAATTCTGATTTAAAGCCGGCTAGGTGATAGGCCACTGAACTCCCGCCAATTTGATAAGAGCACTGTTCTTTTTCCCACGTACAAAATCTTCGTATAAGAAAGTACTTCAAGATTATGCAGGTCACGCAGACGATCGTAAACGATAAAATATAAACTACAGGTCATGACCTTGCTATCGGCATATCAGCTGAGTGGTCGTAGACGTTTTTCAGCGTACGTCAAATCTGTCAGCCGATTTTATCAGTTCCAGTCAAAGTATGAGACTGCGTCAATATTTGTCCAAATTTGCATCGGCCACACCTACCTCCATGTTGCTGTTATTGCAAACATGTCAATGACTTCCGGAGCGCCATCCTGACCGATGAAAAATGATTCGGGCCGGCAAGTTACTAGAAAAGGCCCGGACCAAGTATCTGGTAAACTAACGTCTAGATCCAAACATGACGTGGCCTTTTCGATCAGAAAAAAATCTGATTTGATCTAGCAAGATATTGATATTTATCGGACAAGATGTTCGGCATCGCTGATGTGCTTGCTATAATAAACTTTCTGTCTAAGCTGAACGAGTGATATGATGGTGTATTATTATTTGAAAGACTGTTATAATTGTACTGAAATTTTGCATCACTGACCTTTGGCCTGCATGAAATAGACCTGAACTATAATATAGTCTTCATTTTATTTTGACTTGCCAGGATCATAATGGATAGAAAGTTTCTGTCTCCCATCATATCCTGTCTGAAATCCACTTCTTTCTGGGCACAATCTGAAAGTTTTTCCAGATCCAAATCCATTTTCGTCAAATACAAATGACAGGAACTAGACTAGATAAGGGTTGTTTTTTTTTTTTTTTGGTTTACCAAGTAAAAATTTCCAGTCCTCGATTATTATTGATGATTTATCGACACATTGAACTGTCAACAGAACAGACTACTTCTTGCCTTGCTTATCAGTAAAAACTTCCTTACTGCTTACCTAATCCCACTTCCTAAGATGGAATCTCGGAAAACTTGCTGTTATCTATAGTTACTTTCATGAAGAAAATTCAGAATCCTGTCATTTGACAAAAAATATTGCGATTGAGTAGAAGACGCAAGTAAGCGGATTGCCATTACGAGTCCATTGTACCTCTTGACCTTGTTAAGGACGTCAAAAAATGTTGATCTAATCAAAGATAGCAAGAATTCCTTCTCATACTACATAGAGATAATATATTCAAGATAACAGTAACAGTTCAACTGAAAAGTAGTCATCAAGTACTGGATACCACAGGGTGTTAGTACGGGCACTGTATATATATTCTGTGACTGGTACCAAAGTTACTACCTTTCTCTACTACAAGAAATGAATGTTCATACCTTTCAGCATAGCGTGTCTGACTGAAAACATCCTGAGAGAGAGAGAGAGAGAGAGAGAGAGAGAGAAACAATAAAAATAACGGTAACAGGGAAACAGCTGACATCTCATATGTTGGCTTTCGTGCCAGTGTTCAAGGCGGCACGATGTAAAATGTCACAGGAAATGCCACAGGTCGTCAGCAACGGATCCAGAGAAGGTAAAAGGTGGGTGTGGATATGAAGCAATGTAGGTTTTAATGCTAGACTGCTTCTTGTAGTAGTAGCTGTAGTAGTAGTAGTAGTAGTAGTAGTAGTAGTAGTAGTAGTAGTAGTAGTAGTAGTGGCAGTTAGCTGCAGTAATAATAGAAGTAGTGGTAGTAATAGCAGTAGTGATAGCTGTTGTTGTTGTTGTTGTTGTTGTTGTTGTTGTTGTTGTTGTTGTTGTCATCACCTGAGGCGCACAGTAATGTCTGATTTCATAATATTCTCACCTGGCTTCTCGACGACGTGTCTACGACAGCCACCTCACCTGCACAAACTTTCGGCAAGATCTTCTCAGTATGTAATAGACTATCTCATCTTTTCATGATCTCCATATTCCGGTCCATGATATGACGGCCCTAAATTACGAATTAAAACCTGTAGTTTCAGTTCTTCTTCAAGAAATCACACCACAATGAAAGTCACTACTTTGATTCGGCCTCCTTCCCATCTTAAGACAAATGTCTGGACTCGCCGCTGCACGCCATAAATCTACAGAAATAATAATGTAAATTACTCTTGAACTTAAGGGACCCAAGGAAACAACACTGTGTCGACGCGTGGCCTTGGTATACCTTGGTATCAGGTCTTCACTGAGTGTAGGTACAACAAGGACCCGTGTACCTGACAGTAATAAAAGGACCACTCTGGTCAGCTGACCCCGAAGTTGTAGACGAAGAAAGACGCACTGGATGAATTGCTTTCCTTCACTCTGTCTAAGCCACACAAAGACTGAATGTTTTCATACCCAAACGAGGAACAGTGCCAGTATACAAGGAAATGGTTCAGAGCCCATATACAGGAATACACTGCTATTCAAAACAGACAATAATACGAAACTAAGAAGGATATATTATCTGAGGCATGAGAACAACTCTAAATATTAGCAAACCGGCTTGCAGCCAGCCCACCACAGTTTACACAGAAATCATACACCAGGAACCACTGAGTAGCTTTAGGGAAAAGACCAAACAAAAAAAAATCTGAAACATTAGAAAAAATCCCGAAAGTGATATCCATGAAAAAGGCTTGAACATTTTCCAATGCGTAATCCTGATAGGCTATCCACAGTATCAAGATACAATATTAAGTACTCATTTATTAAACGTATGAATTCACATGCACAGATTGATAATATTATTCTATAATTTCATTCTTCAGGTAGACCTTGATATTAAATATACTTCACTATTACGAATAATATTATTTCTTCGCACCAAATTATACTTTAAAACGAAGGCTCTACTGTAATCATATCACAATTCCAATTCCAGTGGATCAACCAGTTCATAATTTTGAGACTATAAGGTCTTCGAGTTCGTGAATAAACATCTAAGGGAATCGGAGCACAACAGTTAAAATGAATATGTGAGGTTTGAGTGTTTTGTTTTTGTTGGGTTTTTTTTGTCTTTTTTTTCCGAGTGCATCAGAACAAACTCTTTCAAAAGCAGTCTAGAAGCTTTTCCTATAATAACACAAAACCGCAACAGACTTAATGGCTCAAGTGTGTCTCAAATAATTGAACTTCACAAACAAGAGGAACCATTTCAATGAGAAACAAATACCTTACCACCATAACGTAGATGTCCTGGCATAAATACTTACGGGAAACTTTAAAGTATCTTGAAATTCTTCATAAACTCCAATGATCCACTCCAAAAATCATCAGTGCTCTCCGCTCACGCCCAAAGAAAACGACGAGTGACGACACAAACTAGGATGCTTTTTCCAGGCTGCGCCTCTACCGTGGGCCTGTGACATTCAAGTGTGTTGTCTCCAACAATGTTTACTCATTAACGCCTCCCTAGGGAACAAAACACGGAACTAAAAACGGACTTCGCATTTAAATTTCCTAACAAAAATAAAAGGATCTCCTCGACAACAATTTCATGCAAAGGAAGTGTGTCCTTTCTGTTATCAGTTGGACCACTTGAGGAGGGAGAGTAAACACGAGGGCGCAGAATGAGGACACGAGTGACGTGTATTTCGGAAATTTCCAAATTTGCGGCCGGTGTCATATCAGGTCAAGACCCTGGGCCTCTCAAACATTAACGACGTGCTTATTTCTTAAAACAACGTGCGAACCTCTAAAATCGATGGACGACGAGCTGTGTACTACCAAACATTCTGATTTCACGATTCGGCCAAAACGGGTAGTCAGTGATACCATGCCTATCAATGACTGCACGACGGACTCTACGAAATGTGACGTGATTTTCGTCCATAACGACGATGACATAAACGAAGTGAATGCCATTTTGTAGCCGTTATATAACCATCTATCTGAACAGGATCTAGATGATTTTATGACAACACTTCTAAGGCATGCTTCCACACGTGTGTTCACGTGGACGTTAAATGAATCTGAGTCTTCTTTTACGAATGGCATAAAGGAATCCGAGCCTGACAAAGACTGTCAAATTTGTCTTATCCCCGTGTGATGCTATTTTGCGAGAGAACAGTTTGCTAAGACCACCGCGGTTAGCACTTTACTAAAGCAAACACTGCAACACAGGGAGGGTGTATTGAATTCGGATTTGCTGCCTTTGTTCCTTTTGTTGTGAAAACCTAGGTTAGTAAGACCCTTCGCATGCTGGTATGCATTACATGTATGTTGTGCTGTGCGCCGAGGTCTCTCAAACATAGCATAATGGTACTAGGAAGGGTTTGTAGAAAGAGCATCGAAACTCGAAACAAGCATTACTGTAGTTTCTACTTTTTTCCTGCTATATATTAGTAATAAAACTGTCAGTTATTCCAACAGCAAACTATCTACATATAATATATGATACTGGAATTCTGTAAACCCAAACACATTTTAACAGTTCCCTGCTTGTTGTTGCTGTTCGGTTGTTGTTGTTTTTTTTCTTTTTTTTTTCAATCAATTTGCATTGAACATACTTTGGTGTGCAACTCTGATGCACCTCTCTTTGAATTTGACATGGAAGACTGCACACCAAAGTGCGAAATCGTACTTCAATTATGATGATGTATTACCTTCCTTATGTAACCATGCGGAAGCACCGCACAGATCTCGTTCAAAACTGCAACTGGCGTTACCAAGTGAACTAAAAGAAAGCGTGCAATGGCGTTCCTCGAAACAAACGCCTTGGTGCGAACACGCAAAGAACTCTGTTGACATCACATTAAGGTGTGAAACTGACCAGATCTTCTATATATAAGAAAAAGCGCCAAACACTTACAGTCTCTTGCTCAAAAGAACACGTCCCAAAGACGTGCCAAGGATATTCTTTGAACGCACACCTGTCACACCTCCTTCAGAAATCCGAACGTCTACAAAATCTGTAACGTACCGCAGATTTTATGCGTTACACTGTTACAGTCATTGTGCCTTTAATAGTTGGGAGAACAAAGAAATCATTTCACACAAGATTGCTGAGGTTTATGAGTTCGCTATCGAATTTCTTACTATTTGATGAAAGACCAGACGGCAATTCGTCTCTTCGTTTCCTTTCCCACACCTTTACGATCAAGAGAGGAGAAATCTTTAAAGTGGAAATTAAAAGATTCATGCGAGAACATTTTGGTTAAGAAATCAGTATTATTATACCGATGAAGTATTACAGAGGAAGAAGATCGAAGCTGTCAGAAAACAAACTAGACTATTGACAGCTTCAGTATGTCCTTGCACTCCTAAACATCACAAAATGGAAAGCTAAATCACTTAAGGGAAATGACGTTTCAACAAATCTGACACACAACTGAAGTGTTACACACCTAATTACACTGTACACTTAAAAAAAAAAAAACTTTCCTAAGCTAGCTGAATACGTCATATAGGCACATTACAAAAAAACAAAAAAACAAAAGTTATTCAAGAGCTTGCACATTAACGATGGGATCTCTTACCATCGCAAGGGTTGCATTAACTCTCCGTGTTGATCAAGTGCATTCAGCACTAGTGCAGTGATGCAATTCTTACAACGGTAAGAAATCCCACCGTTAATGCGCAAGCACTCCATTATCTCCTCACTCAAAGCACACCAGAATATATAGACAAACATATCCAAAGACGCGTACTGTCGACAGCGAGTGACACACATCCAATAACAAAATCACCGCTGTAGCACAAAGACAAAACACATGTGATCACCCCTTGCGCGAGGTCACTATGTCGCATACTGTCAGACTCAACAATAATATGTCAGATAAGCGGAAACAGACCACTTGACGGACTTGCCAGCTGGCACTACTACCATAACAATAAACAAGCACCGTTATTCGCTGGCAAATCACTGCATGCCACATGCCACATAAAACAGAACACAAAAAAAAAACCTGACACACGATGATGACATACCGTTGTCAGCAACGCAGGCAGTAGAAATAGGCCTACTTAAGCCGGCAGTTTTCCTATGTGTTAACGACAGTACCAACTGTCTACTATGGAAAAGGTAATACAAGAAATAGGAGACTAAGGAATTTAGCGCGACAACAGTTATGTGAACCATCTTTAATAACAAAATGTCTTGACATACTGGATTTACAATGATAGAAAGTTAACCTAAGGGATACAGACAAGCTAAGGGATATTATTTGATGCCAGGAACAATCCATTTCAGAAATATAACCACAACGTATGGGTGTACAATCGCAACTACCCGGAAGACTGGAAAAAGATGCTATTAAAAGAAGTTGCAATTTGCCACTGATTTATATATTCTGTATATAGGAATATAACGGGTTTTTTTTTATATGGAAAATGTCACCGCGGACGTTGCGATTAAGCGGTATCGACTGAATGAGAAAGAGAAAACAGAGGATGACACACCACAAGACGGAAATAATACCAGGCTGCAAGCAACAACAACAGTTTATATTTCCACCCTCATACCGGGGAACAGTTTTAAACAACAGTAGGGAAAAAAATCCCGCTCTGGAATTCGCTTGGAATACTCCTACACAAAAGTGACAACAGTTTGCTGTGACAAATACATTTCTTCATCAGTACCTGTTGACAAGCGTGGCTGATATAACCCCAAATTGGCATGACGAAGCCTGTTCCAACTCCCAACATCTGGCTACAGCTGATGAGGGGAAATTTCACGGCCTTCTGCTTAGATATCTCTGCAACGTAAACACTGATGATGCGCTATCATCTCACGTTATTCCGCCCAGGAGCAGTGGTTTTCAAATTCTGACAGTGCAATACACTTTTTCGAAAAAAAAAGCCTGAAACCGAAGACAATGAAAGGAACCAAGATCACACAAATGCCTTACCGCCGAAATAAAAATAGTTGGTGTATGTACAAACCATGTGCTCTGAATCTGGCCAGAGAAATGACAATAATAACATCTGCTCAAGTAGCAAAAAATAAGCAGGTTTAATGACATAAGAAATCAGATGATTGAGAAACACAGGCTAGCAGACCACACAGCATGTGTCCGGAGAGCAGGATGAAAATCACTCTTCTGTCAAAGAGAATAGTTGGCCTACTTTACGCTATGTATCTCCACTCATCCCCCCTGACACTATTATACACCCAAAAATGTACATGTATAACAGATAATGAAGTGTATATTTTGGATGTACCTGAAGTTATAGGCATGTATCTTGAGAGACCAAATATAGCAGGGAGCAAAGACTCCAACTCCTGACAGCAGCCTGAAATTGACGATTACTACTTGCCTCTAAAAATAAGCTTAAATTAAGTTTAAAGTAACCAGATTTTTCCAATTTGCATCTATCTGCCGAATTTAGACAATTCGACAACGACCATGCAAGATATGATTTCTTCAGCTCACGTAAAGCCAGCTGGTACCTCAACCAGTTGCATGAGCAAGTTTGAGCATCAAGCTTAGAGTACTTGAGAATAAAAACACTATATGCCACGGAAATAGTGCATACTCTTATGACAACTCTTCTGGGTTAAAAATCAAACAAGAGACAAAGCACAGCGCTGAAAACCTTTGATTTAGATGAAAGGATTGCAAAAATCAATTCACGACTTATCTCCATCATGAAAACCAGCAAAGTGCAATTTTTATGAGGACACAACTCTTTCTATCTTGCGTGTGGAGATAGCATAATTTCATTCATTACTTGCAGCAGCAGTGCAAGAGACGGGAGCAGCTTGATGCATTGATGGGAGAATACATATGCTTCAAATGCAGAGTTGCTGCTCGCTTTTTATACTCTTCCCTGATCTTTCTACGTTGTCATATGGTCTAGTCTGGAATATGTCATGATTAGTTCGTGGCGACTGATCCAAAACAAATCACACAAAAAAACTTTTTACAAAACGTGTATGTGCATAAACAAATAATTAGGCTTAATCAGTCTCTATCGCACAGGAAGAGAATGCTTTTTTTTTTTTTTTTAAATTTTCACGTTTCAGTGCCAGCTATGTCTCTGACTGATGTCAAACAACAATTTCTGAAAAGACATCAACATTCTTTGATTTCAGAGAATTCTCTGAGGAGTGGCATCCCTGCCAATGATAGGATGATTAACGTGTATAACATCACACCTATTCCTTGGTCCGTTAAAACTGCACATATTTCTGGAATGAAATTATCCCAGATTCTGAAATCAAAATATTCCGGCTTCAAACAGCTTCATCACTTACCGTACCACCACCAGCATTACCTTCTTTTTCTTTTATCAGGGCTGTTTACTTTCGCAAAATCAGCATCAAAGCTCTACATAAACCCTTGCACTGAGAAAGGGAGGGGTCGATTCTTTGAGCCGTAATGTAGAACATATCTACAGCGGATTTCACAACAAAATAAAACTTAAAGAGATATACCTTAGTTTATGATGAGTCTCTGAAGAGAATATTTCGGATAAAAGGTTGAAGTGCGCATGTCTGAAATAATGGGGTTCTAAAATATTTTTTGCGAATTAAGAATCAACTTTCAAACTGACTATGAAGAGGAACACAATCTCTCTGTTCGATCAACTTGTCGCTGAGCCAAGTACATCTCTTGACACTATTGTCTGATCAAAAACACAAAACTCAAATGCCCGATTATAAGTATTCCAACATTTCGCTGCCCTGCAAATTTATCTTACGATCACTCCTAACCTCTGAACGGTGAGTAGAATATCCAAGATTAACCAGGAAACAGAAAAAAACCGATGTTTTTAACGAGACAGAATGTACACTGACTTGGCCACACGGAAATATGACACCCAAGGGGGACACAAAGAAACCTGTATGCGGAGACTGCCCTTAGCACTGCGTGTCAAACACTTCTAAGCTGCACTGTACAATGGGCAGCACAAGGCTCAAAACAGGAGTAAAGATGCTTTTGACGAAACATGGTACGCTGACCTATTGACACGGATACACCACACTCATTATCAAGAAACATAAGACAGACCTTATGTAGTCTAGAGGCCGTCCTCCGAACTGCCCGATATTCGCTGTTACATAAACCCGCTGATCCCGAAGCTACGCATCGCATCACCCTGTGCCCTTTTTGTAACTACGGACAGAAAAACCAATGTTTGAGCAATGAGTTAGCACTGGCGATGACACTGTACCGAACCAGTTCCCTCTCGAACTGTCGAGGCGGTCGAAAAAAACCGATAGAAAAGCAGATATCGAACTGTAAACTTGATGCTTTAACAACCTGAACTTCGACGCATTTCTAAAAAATCTGAAAAACACATGCGAATTTGCCCTCTCTGCACGTACATGTTGAAAAACTGGAATTCGATACCTACACTGGTATGGCTTTTCTCATGCGCGGCTCTTCCCAAATCTGTGGCCGCGGATATAGAAACCTAGTAATGCAAGGAGAAATGTCGCTGAGAATGTTATGTGACCTGACCTGCCTTAATTGAGAAACAAGCCAGGACACAGAGGGCAAGCAACCAGACGTCAGCGGGATATAAATTAGACTACACTACACGTTTCCTCCTCACTACACAAGCTAAGGCAACGGCCAGTAACACTGCAACAGTATACAATAATAAGCTGAATCTCCATATGTATGGAGATCTCCAAGTATACCATTGTGCATGGTAAGAGTATACGTAATACTGTGGTATACTCAATATTGAGGTTCACTTGAATAATGACACGACAGAACAATAATGAATGCGTGTATGTGAAGTTCGTACTTAATAACAAGGTGCGCTTAATAAATAAGTATGTAGTATTGAGGTTACACACACACACCTCATGATAAAGGGGCTCTGTCTATCTACACTAGACGACGTTTATACCGCCGATGCAATATTACAACCATGTACTCGTACCACACAGGTTATTAAGGATAACAGTAACACTTCACTATTGCGATGAGCAGACTCAGTATTCTTGGTAGACAACACAAATTCACCTTTCCGAATCAGCAAGCCAGGACAAACAATCCCGTATACTGTCATGACCACAGAGTGATACTGGAAAGCATGAATGACTGAGTAAATCTTACTGGTAAATAGAGCTGCCAAGATAATACATGTAAAATAGTGGGCAGCGCTGGCCTATTTGAGCCACATGGTGGCCTCGACTGGCAGGTTTTGCCACGTGGATAGCTTCCTGTTTTAGATTTTTCGGAAAGGTCAATTAGGATCCGCTCTTTGAAGTTATGCTTTACATTCGCTTAATATAAACCTCAGCTGTCGCACCACCAATAAGGATGCTGATTAGCCCAAGCACTCCATAATAACACTGTTCGTTTGCTCATCGTACAAAAGGGCTGATGCCATATTAATAATCTGACGTCACAATACAGTGTGGTGTGTATTCAATTAATATACAATATCTAGGTCTAAGTTCAGTTCATTCAAAAAAGTTACTGGGCCATTAGCATAAAGAAAAAAAAATTACTGCCGCAAGGGAAATATATATTCATATGGAAGAGAAAAAAAAATAACATGTTCTTTCTACACATGCACACTAACCAAACTTAAAATGTCTAGAGCTAAAAACTGGATATCCTTATCCCTACCGCGACATCCACGAAAATGATGGATGGAAGGGATCATTTCCAACAGCAATAGGCAAAAACAAAACGTCATCGGTGTTGGTCTTGAAAGAAAAACAGAACTGTCACATAATGTCCTCTCAGTTGTCACATGTTACCGTACATGTATGTATTCAGTGAAGTGCTACGACAAAAACATACCAAAGAAATTAGACTTGCAAAATGAGTTGGAAGTGGACGCGTGACAAGGAAGTGGCGACGTGACAAACAAGTGATAGGTAATACCGACTTAATGAACTGACAGTACATACACTATTGTGGTTCCGGGTTTTGAGTAAGAGTGAGTTAAGGCACAAGTGTTTTACACCAAGCTTACCGTGTAACTTACTTGTTTATACTGTCCATATACAGCAGAAGCCAGGGTTAGTCGTAACACGGAGATTTTTTTTGACATCAAGCCATAACATTTTAACGCACGCACACGCACACACATCTCCAAAACTATAACAAGTGGATTTATCCATCGCTTTGTTTATATTTGTTTTCATAGTGATTTTCTCTGACGCAGTTTTAAAAAAATTACTGTAGATAACTAAAAAAAAAACTCGAATACCCATGTGCACGGACAAAAGTATAGTGCGTGGAAAAAGTATACTTACTGTGGAATCATTATTATCATTGTCGGTATAGTAGAATAATAATGAATCCGTGCATGTGACTATAAATGTACTTAATAACGAGGAAGAAAATATTACTGAAGTACTTATTATTATGGAAGATCCACTGTATTTCATTAGAACCACTTGAAGAAAATTTAGCCCTTCTTCGAAATCCTGCTCACAACTTCACAAAGTAAAGATCGTCATGCATGATTATCGCATTCTCTGCTTAACTCAAAAGCTTGTTCCAAACAAAACTCTAGAGAAATGACCCAAATGGCAATGGAACATCAGGGAAAACACTTGAAATGGCCCTAATACCTGGAGTACACAAGTGACCCTAGAAGAAATGAGGACACGAAAGTCCTTTGTAATGCCTGGCTTTGTCTACCTGCTTCAAGTGGTAATGCATATTTATGACGGGGGGATAAGTATGTCCGGGATGAGATAACCTCCCTTTGATCACACAATGATCTCTGGCTAGGATGACAATCGAGGATATCAATTGCTAGTTGTTTTCGAGGATATGGAAATTCATGAGAGAGAAAGAGACAGAGAGAGAAAGGAAGGGTGAAAGAGAGGGAGAGACAGAGAGAGAGAGAGAGAGAAAGAGAAAGCATGCAGTATGAATGTAGAAGTCCTGAAAGGCAGCAGGGGAATCAGTGGGAGTTACACAGTGATATGGATCTTTTGTGAGGGGCATGGGCGAGGTCCCACCCACCCACACCAACGCCACTGAGTGAGACAGAGGCAGTCTAACAGATCAAGAGAGAGAGAGAGAGAGAGAGAGAGAGCGAGAAAGAGAGATGAAACAAGAAAGACAGGCTTGGGAGGAAACGTCATCGGACAGGTTGCTGTCATAACAGACAGGCTTTCACTGAGCTTAATCATGAAGGGACAGACATCTTATGAGGAAAAGGGCCTAAAAGAAGAAAGACTGAGCCACCGGAAGGCAAAGAGGAAGAAAGTACAAGGAAGGGATCAAGGAAAAATGAACATCTAGTCGTCATCCAATAGCTGAACACAAGGGAATTATACAATTTCTAAGAGATCAAGACAAGAAAGTAGGAAAACAATAATGGTAGAGAGATAATATATCACTCTAAGTTTTTAGCAATGCACGGTCATGCGGGTATCGCAAGCCACAATTCCAACAAATCATTAGTTCCGTTTTCAACTTCAGAGGAAAATCTCTGGCCGATATGGTCCATTACGTTGGCTTTGTATGGCTGATGCAACAAGCGAGATTTGATGACGCAATCACACTACTGTTTACACTCCGCTTAAACCGGATGTACGTTTTGTTGGAGCTGACTAATTAAGAATGGGCTAATGAAGAATGAAAGACGGTACAGAATTTACGACATAATAAATCGCGCTTATTAGCAGCCCTACCTATAAAGAACTTTAGAACGCTTGCATTAAGCTACGTTTTTTCCCAGTTCATCAACTACCTTGCCATTATGCAGAAGTGTGATTAAGTTGATAGTGAATAAGTCAAGTCAACACTGTACCCACTCTCCGGGTATCTGAAAAGAAAATGCGAAATTAAAGGAACAAAGACGAATAGACTAACAAACAGAAAGGTAAACAGACAGATATATGCAAACCACCATGCAGTATATATAGCCGAGTAAACTGTCCCTATTTTCGGAAATGTTTCTCTTTCAAAATTTCGGATAAGATATGCAGCCGGTGCACCGATACGAGAGGTCCTTCTGAGTCATAAATATTATCATCACCAGATTTAAAAAATTCCTTAAAGTTGCAGAGGTCCGGTCTGTGTTTCGTGCTATCAAGACTGCAGTCGCCTCCGCTTATTAGCAACACTTCTGAAGCATGAAAAAGTTGCAAGTAGTCAGAAGAAATTATCTATTGACGTTCGTAGTGAAAATGAAGTAGCTCTACAGCAGTTTGCCTGCTAAAAGCTTTTGCCATCGAGTAAACGTTGCAATTAAGAACTCCTGCGGTAAAAAGAGGTCAGTTTGTAACCAATATGCAGAGCAACCCCCCTT
>JAWQUT010000288.1:64099-88983 GCA_033807755.1 Ellobium chinense | reverse complement strand
CCCCAGTATTGGCACCCTACCAGACCAGATCACTCAATAACTGTCGAAACTCCCTAGAGTAGATACAGTGTTGATGTCGTTAAGATTGCTTGTTAAGATACGGTTAAATCTAGACTATCATAAAAGGCCGTTCTTTATTACAAAACTACGGTGAAGCTTACTTCCGGTTTAAACAAAATAGTAGTGTGAATGCGTCATCAAATATCGCTACCGAAAGTAGATTTTTAAGACGCATCGGTCTTTAAAAGCCAATGTCACCGACCATATTAGTCGATCATATTCCTATGACAGTGGGAAAGCAAAGAGCGGAGGTAATGATTGCTGGAATTGTGGCTTGCAATGCCCGCATGACCGTGCATGCATAATAACTGAGAGTTATTTTAAAAGAGGTCAAACTCACACCTCAAAAAGAGACGATTGGCTATGATTCATTTTGTTCTATCTCGGATTCGCTTACCAAATATTCATTTCCATAGTAACCTCAATATCCGACCTATATAACAACGGCTGTGACCGCGATTTATTCATAACTATTCCAGATACATAAAGATAGAAAACGATAGCATAATTTTTGTCTCAAACCTATCTCTTCAGGTTCTTTGTTCTCCTCGCAATATTGTAAATTACCGACAGCACTTGAACAAGTGGATCGAAATGACTGAAATATCACTCGATGCCAATCAGTTTCTTCATGTTTTCACTTTCTTGTATTCTTCACTGTTCTCATCTTCATTTCCTTGCCCTGCCCTCTACCTCTTCTTTGTGTTAGTACTTATCCCCCCATCTTTGCACCTGGCCAAATTTAAAAAAAAACACTAAATGACCGCGAACCCATAAAAAATCAGGACACTCCACCTTCTCCATTGGTCGCATCTTACCATGTGTTCAGTATTAGATCCGCTTGTCAGGCTTCTCGGTAATGGTGGGCAGTATCATTTCTGAGTATCGATATTTTCAATAATAAGGAAATTGCCATTCACTATCGGATGATTCGATAATGTCGGAAAAAATCAAAAGTATTGCAAGTCTCAAAAGTATTGGGAAACATCGAAAGTTTTGAAATTAATCTGAATCCCGTTCCGATCCAGAATACCAATTAGCTACAGATCTCGTAAGTAAAAAAGCCTTACCGGTATTAAAAGCACTTAAGTATCGGAATTGTTATCTTCTTCCAATCCTCAGTACCAACCCCGGTAACAGTCTCCTCGGTGCAAAACCAGTTAGCGGTGTCATAGTGGCTCGAAAAATATCGAAAATATGTACAAAATATCGGAGATCTCCACAGCATCGCAACTATCTCATGTATCGAAATGTCTGCCAGGTAATAAATATGAAATCGATATAAAATTGATAATTTCGATACTTAGAACTCGGAGTCTGAGTACAGCGATACTTACAACCTAACATATCGGCCCACCACTACTTCTGGACAAGAGTAAGTCCCCGGGTTTCGAAAATACGAAACTTGATGACTCAAAACTTTCGCGGCTTCTTGTCAGCACTCTTCGTACGGATCTCAACAACTGTTATCCACTATGACAGCTCGTCAGTGTAATCTGTCATTACTTTTAAAAGGATGGACGACCTCCTGTCACTGCTGTGGCTTCTGTTGTGACCTCAGTTCTTGATGTTTGCCCGTTCTATTGTTCCAGTTCTGGATGCTGCCGTTAAGTTGTTCTGCAAGATGCTTTTTATGCTCATTACACTAAAATGTTGGTTTTAAAAAAGTTATCCCGGCACTTGCTATTGTTTAATGATTCATTACTGTTGTTGTTTTTTTTTTTTGCGATTCTCCGTTCCCTTGATACTTGTTCGGTTCCTATTTGTGATGGTCAAAATGATCATTATGATATGTTCATGATGATAATAGTAATATATAAATATATGTACATGTATTTTCTTGTCGTACTGCTTGATGCTCCGCTATGTATCTGTCCTCTATTACGTCGCTGTTACTCCTTTCAGTTCTGAATTACTTCTGATCCAACTGGTGAGTCCAGTCTTATAGCCAGAAATCTTGACATCTCCCAAAACCTCCATAAATAACAAGTGAAATTACTTGGGACTACAACGGAACAGCTATACAATAAGACATCTTAAACAATGACTTGCTTTCACACTGAATCAAAATGATGAGTTCCACAACCTCCTACTGATCTAACTGATCAGTGATCTTCCTTGAAATGGCCAGATATCGTATTCCAACATGATTGGAAGCCTCTATCCTAATACGTTACTTAACGCAGCGAATGGTGGTGCCCGCTTCACAAGTCTTATGCACTGAAGAATGAAATTACGGGCCATGTGTTTAGTTAGAATGGCTGAAGTTTTCAGTTTACGGTACCTCCAAATAAGAACAATACTCTTAGGGGAAAAAAAGTACAGTATTAAGCTCCATATTATATATAAAGGGGACAACAAGAGTATTTAGTGGGCCAAGAGAAACTGAAGACAAAATGGAATGCACACTTTGAATCTGAAATAAGATAGGCCTACATGTATTCCATTGTTTTATTTTTGTGTGTCGTTTTTCGCTTGTAAAACTTTGACAACTGTTTGGCTTCTTTTGAGAGCCCTGGTGACATTTTTGTTTGGTTGCTTCATAAAATCGGACCTGGCAATAATGCCTGGAAGTTGCTCCATGTACAATTTCTCACGCTGTAGCAGGTCAGGTGTCGGCCGAACGTGGAAAAACCCTAGACAACCCCATTATAGTTCAAGAAATACTCGGAAAGCGGAGAACGCAGCGTAAGATTGCAAGACCACAGCAGCTCCCAATCTTCTGAACGTCTTCAGCGACAGCTTGATCCCCGTAGAGAGGAGCTTCGATTTCAGATGGAAGAAACCAGCCAAGTGTACGCAATTTTTTTTTTTNGGGGGGGGGGGGGGGGGAGGTGTATCGAATGTATCTTGTGAAACTGAGTGTCTGGGCTCTGGATCTATCGACTATGTCTCCACCGAACTAAGATGCTGATCCGAGCCTCCAGACAAACAGCTGTCTGTGGACACACACAGGAATGCCAAAGAAGGAATTTGTTTTTCCCCAGATCTGATTCTACATGCTGTAGTCCGGTCTCCACGAAAGCTTTTCTTCAAAGAACTAGTAAAAACGCCCATTCTCCGAATGGATTTGCATGTCTGAACAGCGAATTTCTTACATGGCGCATAGGCCTACAACAAAGTGTGGCACGATCTTTGACCCGTGAACTTTGACCAAGGGAAGCAACGCAACCTGTGTTTCAATAACCTCAAAACACTAGCTGAAGGCTACAGAATTAGTTTTTAAAAGTATGGTGGAGCACGGATAATCCATCCACCTTGAGACCGACCAAACGTGAACTTATGATCAGAAATACGTATTAACCATACCCTTAAAGAAGAAATATCGGGACCACTTTGCGTCTGTAGACAGAAGGTCAGCCGGCCTAATGCGCATGTGCGGAAACAGCAATCAGCCGTGTTTACATTGGAAAACAGGTCAGACATAAAATATCGAAAGAATAAGATAGACAGCGCATAACAAATGTTGGGTCAGCTGTGAATATAGTCTAAACCTCAACAATTACCGGCAAATTTAATGTGGGATTGTGGATCAGTTTGATTAACACAGTGACTGTGCAACAAGACTGCACACTTAGAAATCGAATTTCCTGATAATTTAGAGATGTAGATTTGACTAGTGTAGGCTACCGGTAACCTATACTCACACGGCCTCGCTTGAGATCATGTAAACACAGCAGATTGCTTTTTCCGCACATGCGCAATAGGCCGGCTGACCTTCTGTCTGCAGACGCAAGTATCGGGACCAAATAATATACTCTGCTCAGTATCCATGTTTACGCACTAAACGTGTCCGTATTAAGTGTTGCCCACTGTATATAGCCTAAGTAAATAAAAACAAAAAAAATAAACTAGGGCCACCACGCAACTCTGCATCAAACAAAAATGATGGCATATCAGATTACATGAGTGTTGGTGGTTTTGTAATGAAATGCATTTGCGTTGCATGAACTCGTCCCCTGAGCTTTATTACAGTATAATGATACGGTTAGCGCGATCCGTGGCTAACACGGTCTGAGATACTCGATCCAAGGAACGATTGTGCTAATACTGTAGTGAAGAGTCTTTCACACGGTAAAAATTCTCGAAAGGTGCTTTTGTATAGTAGTATACCACGTTATGGATTCACAACATACGAGGACATCATTCTTTCTTAATATCATCTGATATCAGGAAAACATGCGTCCTGAATGCTAGAACGCCCCGTACCAGCGCCCAGCACAACTTCATGCGCAAGTCACGCAACATGTCAGGCCAGAAAGAAAGATGGGCACAGCGCGAGAAAATGGCAATAGGTCAACAGCACTCCTATTTTACACGATATGGTGTGCACGCTATACAAGATGTCACAGGAGTGGAATGATGCTGCAGGTTCCTGTTGCAAGTGATAGAGCAATCTCAGCTATTAATTATTATATCGGAGATGTTATGGGCAAATTCTGTCTATATTTAGTATCAACCCGCCGGGGAACTCCAGCCATACGCCAAGGAAAAGGAGTTAAAAGCTGAAAATGACCATGCGATTACTGAATCTAACCTTCGTGAATATTATTACCAAAGAAGGATCAATGGAGACAGGGTGACTGAAGACGGTGTATGAGGGACTCTCGAGACCCGACATGGAGAGAATGGCTGGACCAACAGAGAGATGAGATGAGATGAGATAAGATAAGATAAGATAAGATCAGGTCAGATCAGATCAGATCAGATCAGATCAGATCAGATGAGAGGAGAGGAGAGGAGAGGAGATACGATAAGATACGATACGATACGATACGATAAGATAAGATAAGCCAAGCCAGGCGTAGCCCACAGAGACAGAACAATCCAAGTGTGTCAATTACTAAACGCAAGAGAACAAACGGGCGTTGGACAATAAAAGAAATCGACGGAAAAATAGTCGCAATTTTTAAGCCAGTGAAAACGAAATACTGTTCATTTATACGTGTCGCAAAACAGAGCAGTCGATTCGATTTCTCGATAAGTCGTATTTTCATTTTTATTGCAATCATGGAAGTTCTCTTCCTACGACAAGAAGTGGTATACTCGTAGTCGCAATAATACCTGCCCATGAAAGCAAATACTTCATGTGGGAGCAAGTCCGATTCCTCGATAAGATGTACTCTGACTGTAACTGCCTCACGACAATGACTGTGTTGTTAGCACTTGGCTTGTTTATGCACCGTGCGTGGCTAATGCGAAGAATAAAACTTCCTTACATGTACTTTACAGTTTGGTGTTTTCCGTTGCACAACTCTTTAAGAGTGGCTATCAAACATAATGACGGTGTACGTGTAGGTAGCCATAAATGGATCGATGGGTGACAATTATTATGGTTATAGTTTTTGTCTCTTACTGTCAGCTGTGACATTTTGCATGATTTATTATACTCGCTGCTGATAGCCCGGTTGATGCTATTCTCAGCACTGGTTATTATTAAAGCAGTTTTCACAGCTGCACGGTTTTTCTTTCTTCTCGTGCTCTTCTTCTTCCATAAATTCTTCTTCTTCTTCTTCTTTTTCTTCTGCTTCTACTTCTACGACCTCTTCTGCTTCTTCTGATGCCTCTGCTTCTTTTTCGTCGTCTTCTTCTTCTTACCAATGCTTCGTTTTCAGGATAATTCTATTGCAGCAAATTTGTTTGCACTTCCGTAATTAACCATGTACTTCAAACACTGTCAAATAACTCACATGCGTGTCTACTTATTTGCCTCTCCATATATTTTGTTTGTTTTGTTTTTCTCACTCGCTTGTTTGCCATTCGAGCCCGAACACAGGACACAGGTGCGTAAAGGCGGAAATGTGAATGCGTGCGACTGTTTTCCCGCAAGTTTGTGCAGGTGATTATGCACATTGCATAATTATCAAACATCCTGCACTTTACGAGCTTTATGTATCCCACAAAACCAACATAAATCAAGCATCACAGAACGACATATTACAAATATCCGGTGCACGGATATTTTGCCTGTGTAATATCTTTGAAGCTTGCTAATATCTTCACACCTGGACCCACCTGCGCCGCGTGAGAATTTCGGCACGTGAAATTACCAGTAATGTCATTAACAGACTTAAAACAAACTTTCCTTTCTTTTCTCTGCGTTTATTTACTAAAACAATCTGCTCAAAAGATAGAGTAAAGGGGGAAGGAACTTCTCCTTAGTAAACGCGTTACGTCGTTACATACTCCAACACAGCAGCGCCTTGCACGCGCCGNTATTACACAAATATCCGGTGCACGGATACTTTGCCTGTGTAGATCTTTGAAGCTTGCTAATATCTTCACACCTGGACCCACCTGCGCCGCGTGAGAATTTCGGCACGTGAAATTACCAGTAATGTCATTAACAGACTTTAAACAAACTTTCCTTTCTTTTCTCTGCGATGATATACTAAGACAATCTGCTCAAAAGATAGAGTAAAGGGGGGGGGAACTTCTCCTNGGGGGAACACTGCGACTACCATACTTCTCCCAAGTAAACGCGTTACGTCGTTACAAACATACTCCAACACAGCAGCGCCTTGCACACGCCGCACAAGCGTTAGGAAGAAACTCTGCAAAGTCATTAAAAGATACCTGATTAGTAACCGTGTTCTGCAAAAGATCTGAGCCAAACTGTATCATTTCCCTTGACTTAACAGAGCGCAAACATACCAACTGAACCATGCAATACTTGTGAACGAGGAGATGTTTTGGATCTCTGCCGTTGTGAAACCTAGTGGTTTACCTCTATACTCTGTGTAGTAGTTAAAAGTAAAAACGTTAAACGCGGTAATACCTCAGCTAAAACTACTGAAAACTGTACCTATAAACGCGGCCATTAAGTAAGGAATGCCAACATCGCTCACACTTTGACTACAACATAAATCTATCGCTCTTGATCTATGAATGTACTCTAGAAATTCTGGAACAGAACGAAAACAGTCGTAAAATTGAAAGCCACAGTTACTAGTGTTAGTGAATGAGAGACGGTGGATGCCACACCTTCTGGAGTTAAGGGGTGTTCTTTTAAACATTCTTCCTGTTGTTTTAAGTAGTAGTAGTAGTAGTAGTATAGTAGTAGTAGTAGTAGTAGTAGTAGTGGTAGTGATAATAGTGGTAGTAATAGTTGCAGTAGCAGTAGGAGGAGCAGTAGCGGTAGTACAGTGGTTGTAGTTATAGTAGTGCAGCAGTAGTAGTAGTAGTAGTAGTAGTAGTGATAATAGTGGTAGTAGTAGTTGTAGTAGTAGGAGGAACAGTAGCGGTAGTGCAGTAGTTGTAGTTATAGTAGTGCAGCAGCAGTAGTAGTAGTAGTAGTAGTGATAATAGTGGTAGTAGTAGTTGTAGTAGTACGAGGAACAGTCGCGGTAGTGCAGTAGTTGTAGTTATAGTAGTGCAGCAGTAGTAGTAGCAGCAGCAGCAGTTGTGG
Source organism: Ellobium chinense (assembly GCA_033807755.1). NCBI lineage: Eukaryota > Metazoa > Mollusca > Gastropoda > Ellobiida > Ellobiidae > Ellobium > Ellobium chinense. The sequence continues at coordinate 81,515 of JAWQUT010000288.1, read as the reverse complement.
TAGTAGTATTAGTAGTAGTAGTAGCAGTAGTAGTAATAGTAGTAACAGCAGTAGTAACAGCAGTAGTAACAGCAGCATTATAAATCACACTATTCTATGATATCTCTTTAATGGTACATGCTAAGGGGTACCAACAGCATTATCTATCTCACCTTATTTCTGACTCTCCATTAAAATTTATTTGCTCACCGGGCTAAGCATGGATTTCACACACTGATATCTCGCCTGAGAAATATAAATAATGAGGCCTACTATTTCATCCCAGTCTAAATGATAGAATAATAATGAATTCACGTGAATTTACGTTTAATTTGATAACGAGGTAAACATATTACATGCATCGAGGTGCCACTGTGTGCATGTCACTATGCCTTCCTGCTCATGACAATTTAATACCATGTTGGTATTTTTTTTTTCACGTGATTGAACACCATCAACTTGGATTGAGTGATTTTTTTTTCTTAAATTGTCGTGCGTCATAAATGTTCGAAATACCAGCTGTCATGTTTGTTCCGCGTTTCCGATTCCGGGTTATGTTTTGTTTTGTTTTTAATTGCAACATGAGAGCTTCGAACAGAATTTTTAAGCGTTCTGTAAAATGTTATCAAAATGCTACGGGATCTAACTGCCAATGCTGACATTCAGATCCACACCCAAAGCTTCACGTTTAACGTAAAAAGAAAGAGAGAGGGGTTAGGAAAGTAAGGAAAAAAAAAAAACAGGACTAAAACGAAATTCATAACGCAAAACTTAAGAAAAAGGGGAAGGTTAAAAACAAAAATAAAGAGAAAACGATAGTGAAAGAAAAGAAGAAGCAAAAAACATCATTCTATTAGTATTAGAACGGACTGGTCTCTGAAAAGCAAAGCGCAACTCCGATAATGCTGCGTTCAACAGTTCCTAACGAGAATACCAGGATTTCACGAAGATACGAAAGCAAGATAGTGACCGCGATTAGTATTTTTAATACATTTTCATCATTCCTGAAGGGTATTCACTATCTACGGAGCGTACAAGATAGCATACTACAGCTCTTTCTACGGTTACTGTCATACATATGACCGTAGAAATGGCTGAAATGAACAGGTTAAACCGAAAGTTAGGCTAAAACGAAAGGAGGCCCCCCTCCCCCCCCAAAAAAAACACGTTTTATTTTCTTCTTTTTAGACTTCTCTGAGTAAACCGAATCTTTGTTTATACCGAATACCGACTAAAAGTTTCTGGTCCCGCGGAGTTCGCTTTATCCGTTATCTACTGTATTACCAAACAAGAGAATGCCAATGCTGATGCTGAACAACAATCTCCCGAGAACTTCTTCGATGGAGTAGCATGTGGTGCTCACTAAGTCACCGCAGCATCACAGATCTGCGGGTGAGTACAGCATTACAGCTTAGTTTTATTGCTGCCATGGATTACACAACCACAACACATTCCTACTACTGGTGTATTATACAACATATATATCTAGAATCCAATTCCACAGCTGCAGAATGACACATCCGGACATATGGCATTACATTTGGCATTTACCGCAAGACTGGTGACATCCATGCGGGATTATCCATAACAGCATCCAGTGAAAAATCCTCATCGTATAGGCTTCGTAAACTGCACGATCATGTGTGTTACTGCTGACGGCAATAATCCATGCTATGGTCTCATCACATGAATACATCTACGGAAAATACTAAGCGCGTCAGAGATCTACCGTAAATTATACCATTTTGCATGTAACAGCTGACACTCGGTAAACAACAACTACAACACGCCATGCCACAGTTTCTGTCTATGATTACTTTATCATAGTAATGTATGGGAAGGGTTTCAGTAGTGGGGGAACTCGCACGGAGCATTTCATCCAAACACCAGGCGTCGAGCAAGAACGTCTGGCACGGAGGTAGACAGCCTGACAAAATGTATGGTTGATAAACATATATGTAATTACTGAGCCGCTGGGCTTTGATAGATCGCCGCATTAATTGCTGACACGTGTTACATTACATAAATAAGATTTCATACCATCGGCTCTCTCCACAGTCAATATCCACTGTCAGTAAGTCATAGCAAGACGAGAATATGTGAGAAACTGTTTGCAGGCAACGCTCTGAGACTAGCGGGTTCTTCCTTGCTATATGGCAGGTTGGGATTTTAGGTTGGTGGTTTTTTTTTCAACTACGATTGGCGGGAAAGACAAGTTACCCCAACTACCATTCAAAGCGTTTGCCGGAATTCTGACACTGAGACAAGAAATTCGTCAGGTTTAACATACACAATTCACCAGGTTTATTATACTTTGCATAACTACAAAGACAGTTTCATGCAACGTAAGATGGATTCACTTAAGAGTGAACATTATTAATCTGTTTGTATTTTTCATTGTATTGTTATAAATGCTGTGAAAACGAATTTCCAAATCTGGATAATAAAGGTTTATCTTATCTTATCTTATCTTATAACATAGTTTTCGTTAGTACCAAACCTATTGCTGCTTACTCACAATGCAACATGAAAATTAATTCAAAACAATTCAGCAGACTTACAGTTCATGTACATCACCACAAAGTAAATTTCATAGACCGCCAAGTACTGACTCCATTTAACGATAGCTTCCCTTAAAGCCGAACATAAGTACTGTTGCTCACTCACAATGTCACAGAGACATATACAATGGGGCTTTTAATTGACGGATAAGGACCCATATACACTATCAACAAAATTTCATATCATAGCTTCCGTTAACGCCAAATCTTTGTTGTTTACTCACAATGTCACATACACACATGAGCTTCCAATTCACTGAAGAAAAACCTATATTTACTCTGTCAACAAAATTCCATATCATAGCTTCCGTTAACGCCAAATCTATTGTTGATTACTTACAATGTCACATACACACATGAGCTTCCAAGTCACTGAAGAAAAACCTATATTTACTCTGTCAACAAAATTCCATATCATAGCTATCTATTGTTGTTTACTAACAATATCACATACACATGTCCAATTCACTATCTAAGTACCCATAGTATGACAGGAAGCTCTGGAATTACTCACACTACGTTATTCAAGAGACGATAACTCCACATGATAATGCCACCACCGCTGCCAGATTCAGTGAGAAACTGTAACGGGAGGCTGCGGAAACCACAGCTGACAGATTACAAGTGCCAGGTACCTAACACGCCAACTAATGACTGAGGGGTGAGTTACTAACCCAAGTGAGGCAGGACAAGAGAGATGAGCGAGTTCAGTCTGGTAAATACTACTGTATACTAGTAGTGTTGGGAAATGATATGGGGAATTCTCGTCACTGTTTTTATTTGATGGACTGATCCCAGCAGAGGTTTAGACCGAAGCACTCTTTGCGAGGCCGATGAGGATTCCCTGTCTCATTTATTAACATATAAAGAAAGCACGATGTATTATTATAGATTTAGACTTTGTCAGTTCCTCACAAGTTTTAGTACTAGAATTCAGCTGTGCTGCCCATGAATATTAAGGCGCCCAGTGACTCTCAGTGTAAACAGTGTGTGAGTTAACTCCTTAATGCAATGTTCTTGAATATTATGAAAATTGGGTATTTCCAGTGACTATAGTATGCTTTACCATGATGAAAAGTTACAAACTTTTTGCCTGTTGGTGCGTATTCAATAAAAACCCTTGGGTGTGGGTAATCTCCCTTGACAATTTGATGTAGCGCGTTTTGGTGACGTAGTCGTCTAGACATGACGTAGTTTAGTTGACGTGGAATGTGGACTTTCTTGTCAGTATCGTAGGTCTTGGTTAAGCCAGACATCTCACACGAAAAACAGTTTGCTGAGATGAAAAATAAGTAGCAGGGCCGTTTAGCGTATACATAGTCTATGCTTGAAACAAACTCACAAAGCATAATCTAGCGGTGGTTAAAATTTAACAGCAATGGCCCATCAAACTTAAGGTCGGCAAAATGGCAAACATAGATATAGATCTAGTCATTGGTAGTCAAGAGTAGTGATATGGATAATGGATTCCGTGTATTTGAAATTTACCCGGAGCATGCTTAATGTTGCTATTAAGCAGACGGGTCTATTAAGCCGTTCAGTTTGAATAAAATGAGTATGTATGAATAAAGACACTGTTTTCTAATAGATATTGTAAATAAGTGAGATCGACATAATAATATATTGAACTCTTACCTGGACCATTTACTTTGCTCAAGAGTATTGCATCATCAAACAGCTTCACACATTGAAGTTTCCTGAATGATTAGAAAATTACGTGCACTCCTTGATCTTTGCCAGTGAGTCAGCGCGGTCTAAAGACTTCTCGTCGCTTCTCACCGACACAGTTCTACAAGTTTATCATTTGGTGAGATTATTTTGCACATTTGATGTTCAGCTATAAAACTAGGTAGCTGGTCCGTTCAATGGTGATGGGCCGATTTTTCAATATCGCGATACTCAGCTTTCAATCTCTACGTCTCGAAAGCATCTGTAATCTTTTTTTATTCCGATACGCAGTGTCGGGTGGCTATTTTGATATTTTCGATACCTCCCAAATACATTCGATAATTTTTGATACCGCCAGACTATAGCTCTGGTCTGGGGAGTCCTTCAAAGGCCGGTACTGGGGACTGAATGGGGATCAAACTATCTCTGCATACATCGAAAGTATCAAAACGGTTTCGAAACACCAGAAGTTTCGATACCGAATCGAAATTCTTAGTAGCGAACGTATATAATACATACAGCAACGATAATGTCCATCACTACCAGTCATGTGGTAATGAGCAATATAATGTTATAATATTACCAAAGTCCCGTCACTGGTCTGACCAGCATTTAATGCAGATACCATGAACCAGCCGGAGAACACATGCGCTCGGGTGAGTTTATCCCGTGTAATTTTATGAAATCCATCTCCCATGTGCAGTGAGCAACAGGCAGAGCTGGAACGGGCTCAACTCATACATGTGGCAACGGATGTATACGTGTGGAACACAATATCATCGAAATGTCATCTGGTATTTGGATAATGGCAAACAAACCATCCAATTTATTGCAGTGGACATGGCTTTTTCCACAGCTTAGTTATGACCGGTGATAATCTAGATAAGAGTTCACTGGACAACTGATATCTGCATTTTCTATGTTATGGAAACCTGACTTTCATAAATGATACTGCACTAATTTACTTTTGGTGTATTCTGGTGGGGGATAGTGTCGTTTTTGAGTATCGATATTTTCGATATACTGAGGAATTTGGATTTAGTATCAGAAATATACAAAAAAAATATCATAAGTGTCGGAAATATTGGAAGTGTCGAAAGTATCAAAAGTAGTTTCGATCTTTTTCTGCTCCTAAATCCCAGATAACTACCATGCACCTGTCCACTCCATTTATATAGTGAGGATTTTCAGGCCTTCTAGTACAATGTAGTTTTATTACATGCACTTTATGTTGTGTGAGCAGTGAAGGGTGAAGACGAGAGCGTGACAGAGTGAGTGACTGGGGCGGCGCATGTATATCATGTAAAATGTGTGAGAGTGTGTGTCTGTGTCTATTAATGTATGTATAATTGTATGCATCACTGTAACAAAGAAAAATTTCCCCACGGGGATAAATAAAGTATCTTATCTTATCTATCTTTATTATGAGTAAACTTCGATAGATTTGCTAGCACAGCTCTTATTTCCATATCTCAAGGAAACAAAATAAAACATCTATTGCCACAGTGACAGAAAACATGTGGTATGACATAATACACAACCGATTCTGTATTATGCAATGTGCAGAATCTCACATTAGCTTTATCGCAACTTCTTTTTTTCAGTCCTTTTTTGAGAAACACATCATTTCCAAATACATGCATAAGGGTCAAGGTCTAAATTACCACTGACTGCTCACAACGTCCCAACTGACCTGAGGCGATTGTATTTCGTTACCAATGGCACGTCATCACTATCGCAGTCATTTCCATCACCATGTGACTGGCAGACACCTACTAACATCAACACCAAACACACACCTCGATGAAAGAAACATGTTCTCAAGAGTCATTAACCTCCATCATAAATCAAACTGCCAGTATGCCATTTACGATCTTTCAGCCCGTTCGGTGACCGAGAGGTACAGCGCTCGTCTCAAGATGCAAAAGGTCCTGGGTTCAAATCCCTCTTAGACAGACTAACAGCGGATTTCTTCTTGGGTACTATCTGCGGAGTTTCAAAGGCACTCTCTCGCCAGTGGCCTGACGGGGGTTCAAATAACGTCTTTGATACTGCCACATAACTGCACTAAAAATTGTCGTTTATTTCATACAAACAACGAAAACCGAAAAAGTACAAGATCTCAAAGTTTAAAATGAAGTCTCAAGAGCTCAGACAAACGTTTTCCATACTGTGTGATACACCCACAGTAAGACCCCAGTCAAAGCGATATGGACAATACATCGGTCCTGTATTCATTCAGAATGAAAGACAAAAAAAAAACGGGGAAGCAATATCCCACATACTACGAAGATAATAAAGCAAAGCCCTAACTAACGAAAACAGTAACAGCGGATCAAACGACCTAATCTAGCAAAGCTGATAGATTCATTTGTGATGTCTGCGCCCTTTCCCCTTCTCCATCTAAGAATGCATCGGAAACAACCACATTTCGTGTGATTGGATATGAGCTCTGTGCTACCGTGCAACGACAAAACGCCGTATAATCACCAAAAAGCAACTTATGAATATACAATGCTTTGTCGCAGCAGGGCAGTATGGGTGATGCAAAAAGATCTCATGACACTGACTTCCAGCGGATCGATCTCATATCTTAAATTGACGAGTTGGTTGGTTGGCTGGCTAACTGACTGACTGATTGGCTTGCTAGCTGGCTGGTTGACTTGCTACTGGTTGACCGGCTAGTTGGTTGACTGGTTAGCTAGCTAGCTGGCTGATTCGCTGGCTGGCTGGCTGCTTGGAAGGCATGCGAGCGTTATTCAATGTCTACAGGGCCAAGATGGCGCTAAAATGTAGACCAGACCTCTGATGCTCCCCTTTACGTCAAATGCCGGAAGCCATTCGAGCTTGTTTGCTGCGTTGCCGCCCATGTGCGTCAGAGTTCACGAGTTCGCGGATAAATTCGAGACAACAGTATTACAACGTGTTTATCGTACGGCTTTTTCTAGTAATGAGGTTCGCAGTCGAGGTCCGATTGTATAAAATGTAAACATTGCCTCTGTCCAATCATATCCGTCCCATACACCGAAACTCACACCAGATATTTCTCACATTGGTAACAGTACACTCCATCCCAGTTTTCTAAATCGCTGTTCATTCAATCGCTTTTCGCATGTCCCATCAGGTTTTTGGATTTTGGTTGTTTTTTTTTGTTTTTTTCAAAACACAGATATGATAAGAATGTCTAAAAAAAAACAGTGGCGCAAAATCGCACCTTCCACTTAAGTGTTAATTTTCCATATTTCCCAGTCTCTACATTAGACTGAGAATAAATTTAATGTACTGTACTTGGAAACAGCTCAGTGCTCATCGCGAGCAAGATGGTTCTCCTCGAACAGACATCACAGACGCGGGTGTGAAATTAAATCAGTAATAACACTCTGACTTCCTAGGGTGAAGACCCAGTCTCTCAATTTGCGCGTGTTATGTATACATTATGAAATAGAGATAATGCGCGTGCACTTTCGGAAATTCTGATACAGGCGACTCTGTGTAATCGCAACTCCAAGAGGGTTTGGAAATATTTCCGATTACATGGAAGGTATGTGGCTTGTATTTCGTTGCTATACACATTCTTTTTTTTAAAAAAAGTTAAAAAAATAAAGAAGACTGATGTGTATAGTTACCTTTTGTCTATTTTTCTACGACTTTAGGTGAAAACCGCATGTTTTTACGTTACGTAGCTCTCAAGAAATCTGTGACACAAATTTGGCTGAAGCGTTTTATTAATAAAGATATGATGTAAATACATACTAAAATATCATCGCATACCGTGGATTCGTTGAAAATTGTGTGCCTTTCAATATCATTATTGTTTAAACATGAAGTCAGTTCTGAGGAGTTGGCTCCTTCTTCATCTGTATTTAACACGAAATATGCTGTAATATAAAGTCAACAAAGTACCAAACTTCGTAACAACATTGTTATATAGATGAGGCAGTATTAATAATAAGGAAATAAAAATATAAAAAACGGTAAATATCAAGACTAATTCCTTTTCCCTCTCATGAATGATCCGTTGTGAATAGAAGCTGAAATAAATGCATGTACATTCACTTTTCTTTTGCAATTAAGAGTGTGAAAAGTTCATATAAACACTGCATTTTCAGGATGATGTAATGTGTCAATAAGAAATATTTATTTTCTGTTGATAATGAGTGCAAAGATGGGAGCAAGACCATCAACAACAACACCAAACAAAAAAAAAAAAAACTGCAAGTATAAAGAAAAGGAAACCTTTACCTGGGAGATAATTCGTGCTAGAACCACAGGTACATCACCTTATATACGTTTACGACATGTGCGACCTAAGCGTCCTGAGAATGAGAGTACCGAAAACGACACCTGATCACCGCTCCTGGAAGATTCCTGTAGTGACTTTTAAGACAGACGAGGAACGAATGAGGAGCGAGCTCAAAATCACCGGAAGCAATCACCGGCTGCTGACAGGTATCTAGACAAGGGGGGTAATGTCAGACTGAAACACTGTGCGTGAAGGGGAGGTAATTACTCCCTGTGACTATCGCTTTCGTTGTTGACGTTGTGAGCTCCAGCCAGATGCAAGCCGCATAAGAAGGAAACCCTACTCCGCACGTTGCCGGGAATTTCGGGTAGTGAAAAAGGGACCAGTAAGTAATTGAAAGTAGATGGTAGGAAATAAGAAAATGGACATGAGATTTTACGAACGGATTATCCCACGTAAACAGCACCATCTGTTACCACAAAAACTGGAGCTATGACTTTATCAGGGTTTCTTTCTTTCTTTCTTTTCTTTCTTTCTTTCTTTGTTAGTTTGTTTGTTTGTTTGTTTATCTTTGCATGTATAGTTTCGTCTTGCTGTACATCGTGTTTATCTACTTTATGGTATAAAAAATATTTTTTTTTTAAAAATCGCCTAAATTGCAATATCCTGATAATCGCCATCTGCACCAATCAATATTCGGGTTTTGACTCCTTTAGACTGCCAGTAACGTCAGGCATACAGTGTCAAAATCTCAAAAGATAAGATATTGCAACTTTTTTTTTCTTTATGTAAGCTACGGACAGTAGCACGCACTTAGTCGGGCAAGTCACAAAATGCCACTGTAGAGAGAGCATACCAGTGCTCTTTCCCGCCATGAGCTAGTGTCAGTCAAGACTTTTGCGCCATGCGATGCCAGTAGCAGAAACAGAAATAAACTTTAGTCTTTTAACTGTAGCTGAGTACGTTCTAACACAGGAGACTGATCTCTAAGTAACTTAGAATGTAGATGTTGGTGTTTATTGGGGTATTGCATCCACATGACAATGAAATATTTCAGGTTTACAGTAACAGTACTGACAGAGAGCATACGTTCCGTGCAATGACCCTAATGGTCACAAAGTACGGGATTATGCTATCGCAGGACACAAGCACTCAGTCACGTGATATGGGGATACTGTGCTTGAGGTGAGTGAACTCGGGTGACCGGAAGAGAAAGGGGGACTACGCTGACGGTAAACAAGAAATGGACCAAAGGATGAGCGGGAAAGTGGAGGTAACCACACTCAGACACGCAAAGGTCAAATCTGAGATTAGCTCTGAAGACGGTGCCATTTTGTCTAACCTGCACATAAATGCATGTATCTTACGTCTATGCTCTCTCCCCTTTCCAGCTCCACCCTTTTGCTCTGTTGAGTTCTTCTCTTTAAAAATGCACACATTTCAACGTCTGGGAACTTTCTAACTTTTCGGACCTCTGGTCGACCGGAAGTTTCAACCATCCGCTTCCCACTTTCCATCCGCGCCAGAAATATGTCCATACATTTCTCAGGACCACCAATTTTTTTCTTAAAATCGCAGCTGAAAACACAGCTCTCCTTCATGGCATAAGTCTTCTTGACATTCTCAACAAATGGTTTCTGTAAGCAATGACACATCATGCAAAAAGCAAATATACCGATGTTATAAACTATGCTTCCTCGCTTCACATAACGCAAACTACTGTATGAGCTATCTTGTGCTGCACAGCTAACCAGTTATAAACAAGGCATAAACGGTGCCCTTATGGCTAATCACAGAATCGGGCCTCACAGATTATTATAATGGCAGCTTCAGATTTCAGAATGTCAGGCTGTCCAATACTGTTAACGTCTACACTGCCCACACAGTTTCCCTAAGGCCAGAAACTGTTTCATTAACACAAATCCTGGACATAAACGCACAAAAAGAACTGTAATGACCCATCCAGTGAAGAAACTGGTCATCTGCTTAATGTGGTCAGCTGGTCCAGTCCTATCACTGTCTCTGTCTTGTTCAAGAATGTGTACACACAATCCCATTAGCTTTTGGTTCGACAGTTTTTATCCACAAAACACAGCACAGACATCTCGCCAGGGGCACATCGTCCTCTTAATGCATGACAAGTAAGATCAGTGTCCGTGAAATATCTAAGATCTTGAAGCGCCTTGCAGAAAAGCAGTGTTGCGATAACATATTATTATTGTGCCCTGCATAGTTTATTTAAGCTTACTGCTTACATCATGTGCTACAGATGAACATTTTCCTTTGGGTTACCTCCTAATTAGCTGGCGTTTCGCATTTTTTTTCTTCGTATGTTTTCTTCTGTTCTAATGTCAAGGGAGATAAATTGTGCTTAACACACATACATCCCTTCTGCCTCAAGCTACAAAGATCAATATCCACCTGCATTAAATCCTCCTCCCTGACACTACCTTCAAGACAAGATCACCTCCCTCCACCTCTTGTACAAGACCGCATAAACAGTTGTTTGTATTCTCGGGAAGACCATGAGCGACCTCCACAAAACGGCCATCTTTGTAATATGACCATCGTTTGCCCTTTCCTGGTGATGTTTATCATACCTATCTTCTTTATCATACCCATCATGGCCAAAAATACCAAATTTATCCCGGCCTTGAACTGCTTGTGACCTTCAAACCTTGACCTGTCGCTGAATATCTTGATAATAAAACATACGGGAAGAGAGGTCCTTAAATACACTGGGGTAGGGGAAAGCACCACATGTGGCGGAAATGTTTCAGCGATGTCAGCAACAAGCGAATCCGTCTTAAACACAACCGCTCGGAAGCATAAAAAAGTTACCATTAAGAGGGTCTGCGATTATCCAGTGACTTTTATAATAGGTATATAACACCTTGTTGTGTGAAAAATGTTGCAATTAAGCGAAAACATCGATTACCCGCAATGCCATTAAGCAAAGTGAACTGCATTTCCAGTCTAAATGCTGATGAAGGGAGACACACTGCGGCACGCATCAATATTAAAAGCAAAGTGTGAATCTAAAAAGTACAGTCGATTCCGCTTTAAAGCCAGATCATCACAACTCGTGCTTAACTGCAACATGTTCCATGTAACAAATATATTTCTATATGGAAGTCACTGGATAACCGCACTGTGCTTTCAAATGTCAACATATTAGACGATTTCATATCAATAAATTGCCTTTATATAACGTTCCGGGGGACAGTAAACTACAACGTTTCTATACAGTATGAAATATTTTACTCGTGACATTCGGAAAACAGCGCTTCTTTATGTGAACCGTGCGACTGAATTCAAATCACTGAAGTTTCCCACCATGCCTCGGCTCTCCTTTTATACCCTGCACGGGCCTTCCAGTGTCACAAGGTCACAAACCCAATACATTTACTAACAGCAAATGTCAAAGTCATACACTATCCTTATCAAAGATATCAAATTGGCGGATGAATTTCCTAGACTGAGGACAACAAAGGCCCCATCTCTCTATGAAAAAAAAACAAAAGTTCTCTCTTCAGCAAACACACAAACAGCCGCTGTGTCAACACAGACATGCTCACTTCCTATTTCCACTTTCTCTTAATCTATTTGATTCTGACAAGTGACCTCACCCAATTATGTATTAAGAGAAAACAGTCCACCCATTGCTGCGCTTCCTCGCAATGGCTGTTGCTCGGAATCGTCTGCCATTTAACTTAGCAGACGTGAACGAATTAAACGAGTTATCTTCTCATTTTCATCTGTTATAATTTTTAAAAAAAACAAAATATGCCTCACACGTCGGTTACAATTTTTTTGTAATTTCGCACAGATACTATTGTTAAGTCGAAACATACCTATTTCAGTGGGAATAAATCATACATAACAATTAACATACGTTTAAAACACTGAAAGAGAATACCCAGGGTAATTATGACAAAAGAGAAAAAAAAAGATGAAATAAGAATGGAAATTAGTTTAGATATGACTTTTCTTCTATCACAGCAATTTAGCCATCTCTGAGAAACAACATTTTCTGATTTTAGGGAATATTCTATCAAAGCAATTTAGCCACCTCTGAGGGTCAACATTCTCTGATATCAGAGAATTTTCTGAAGAGTGACAGTCCTTACAAACTGGCTCATACTTCTTCCACAGACAATTTAAGTCACTCGCATATGACCAGCTTCTTATCTGAAGCTCACACAAATACATCAAATGGGCACAAATCAATGACCCTTCAAGTATTGATCTAAAAACTTCTACCCCTCTTTCCCAAAAATTGCTGCCACGACCTTACGACTCCTTTAGCTAAAACTGTCAAAAATAATATCGCAGGAATCTTACCCCCTTTGGATACAGAGCATCACTCACGGAGGCTGCTCAAATTATGTGAACTACAAATTTCGGAATGTGTTGCCGAATCAGTTGCCCGTTGCAACACGCACAAAGCTGCTTATTTCATGTTATGTACAGGAGAGAGAGAGAGACAGAGAGAGAGAGATAATATGAGAAACGGAGAGAGAGATACTTTTTAAAAAAGAATGATAAACGTTAAGGCAGGATAGACATAGAAAGAAAACAAAACAAACAAAAGAAAGAAAGAAAGAAAGAAAGAAAGAAAGAAAGAAAGAAAGAAAGAAAGAAAGAACATCCTGTCAGAACACGACAACATCAAACTAAATCACCCTCCGTCCCTGATCCCAAGAGACTCACAAGGGAACCCCTGTACTGCCAATTACAGGCACCCTAAGCCAAACAAATAGCACTATTTGTACTATATCTTATACTAATCCTGAGAGTGGTACTTTATAGCGTCCTTTAAACAGGAGACTGACTCTAATACTAAAGTCGAAGATCTGGATCGAAAGTGCTCGAAGAGTCCTTAGGGTAATACCACGGAAACGGCTTGTCACGTGAGATTTTTGTCTCAGCTTCATCAATCCTGTTAACGGTGCTTCATAGTGACCATAACAAGAGACTGATTCTGATTTCACAGACATGGATCCCGGCGTACTTTACAATTCTCGAGGGTAATGCCATGGAAATGTCGATTTCAGGTGAGCTGTAATGATTCTAACTGAATCGCGATGCCTTGCCATTAGTCTTGTGAGCGATGCCTCTTAGCATTACCCCTAATGTCACATAATATGTGGATCCAACATGCTTTACGAAGTCTTGCGAACAATGCCACACAAGCTGCAACATCGTGTAAGCTTTTCCATTTTGTTTTCTTTAAGCGTTCTGACTGGAAATCTCCTTGCCCAGCCATCAGTCCTGTGAGCGATGCCTCTTAGTGTACATTAAACGAGAAATCAACCCTGATGTTATAAAATCTGGATCCACCGTCCTGAGGGAAATATCAAGGAAACTGTGACCTCAGGCGAGCTTTTCCATTTTTTTTCTTTCAAATCCTTTCTTATTAGACAACTCATTGTCTTATCTTTAGTTCTAAGCGTTTATAAAACAACAGCTGGAGCCTAACCTAATCTCACTGACCTGGATACCAGCATGCTCTTACTAGACCCCAATGGGAGATACCTTTGAAACAGCGACGTCAGGTAAGCTATAATGTTATTTTACCTTCTCATTTTAACAATGAATCACACTGTCGCCCTGCATCAGTTCTGTGAGTGGCACCTTTTAGCACCTGTTAAACAAGAGGCTGACAGACAGTACTGTTTAATCTGAGTCCCATGTAGATCTACTTAGCGAGCTCCTGAGAATATCTTCTTCTATGTTCTCTGTCATGCCTGCAAGATTGCTGTTGGTGAATTTGAGGGTCCTCTACAGGTCCGAGAGAGTCCTCCACCCCTTAACTCTGAAGTCAAGTGCCTCTCGCCAAATCTTCTCTCGGGGGCTAAACATGTTTGCAGGATCAGCAGGGATGTCGATTGCTCTTGGCGACAGGTGCATTCGGCTTCTCTGCTTTACTCGTCAGGGCAATGCAGCGAAGAAAGCTAAGACTCTGCAGATTTTCAACGGTCGTATTTTAAATCATCCGAACAAAGTTTTTAGCTAATCCGAGATGCAATAAAATATCACAACTTCCTGAGGTTTTGCGACAAAAGCAGGATTTCTTTACATTAAAATCGTGAAAAGACATCCCTGATAGCTGATACAATTGATTTTTAAAATAATTATGACGACATCAATCCAAACTTCCGACCTGTCATAAAATAGACATGAAGGCAAATAAATAGACTTATTTTACAGACTTTATTCACTGAGTTCAACCACCGAACGGGCAGCGGTCACAAGCCAGCAATGTCCTTGAGCTAGAAGGGTGAGTGAGTAAAACATTTTAATTCCTTTCCTGAAGCGCTTCAGGAGGTCCATAGTGCGCGTTCTTGACCCGGCCAATGAACAGTGCGCAACCATAAAAAGACGAAGCTGTCAAAGGCATTCTCTTCATTAAGCAAGTTCATGGGGAAAAGTCATTAGCTTCTTGTAGGTACTAAACAAACAAATAAACAACAAACAACAGCGAAGGTTACTTTCAGCAGGTGCGCGTTCCAGATTCCTTGCCGAAAGATATAATGGCGTCCAAACTCAAAGCCTGGAGATTCAAGTAGCAAAACCAAGGCTGAAGTATCAAGAACTACCGCAATCTTCGTATTATTTTACGGATAATGCGTTCTGCTATTACAGGTGCTGACAGAACAAATAACAGAATTCTGCCCAGAAGCAGTAAAAGGTTCGCTCATCTTGAAAGACAGTTTATTACTTATCACTCACACAGACAGCCTAATGACCAAGAAAGTACCTCTGACGCTACCTCCATGTTTTCTTTAGATCCTCCCCCTCTCCCAACAGAATAAAATGCAATGAACATAGAAATGAATATAAAGCGTGCAGTCTACTCCAATTAGTTGCAACTTTCGCTTATTGACAATATTTTTCCGATCATAGAAAACTTAATATTCTCTACAAAATTCACTTGGATGTTCACAACTCCTTTTAACCGCAACGTTTTCCAGGCTCCCACGGAGTTGCAATCAGATGTAGCAGACCAGTTTTGGCAGGTATATTCTGGCAGCTTTTGGTTCTTGTATGCTGCTTCTTTGTTTATAAATATAACGCTGATACAGAAACGCCCACATGTAACTCGAGAAATGTAAGCGAAATTACAGCCTTTAGGTCGAAAGTCAATGACTTAATTACGTAAAACGACCCGACTGCGAATATGTTTATAACTAATCACTCATGAAGCGAGAAGAGAAAAATCCAGCATCATAAAACAAGAACATAAAATTTTTAAAAAAATTCAACCCATTATCATTAAATATAAACAATCATATCAGACAATAAATAAACGTGTCAGGAAATCCTCTAAGCAAGACACACACTTGGTACACAGTGGTTTTNAAACTAAATATTCTCTACAAAATTCACTTGGATGTTCACAACTCCTTTTAACCGCAACGTTTTCCAGGCTCCCACGGAGTTGCAATCAGATGTAGCAGACCAGTTTTGGCAGGTATATTCTGGCAGCTTTTGGTTCTTGTATGCTGCTTCTTTGTTTATAAATATAACGCTGATACAGAAACGCCCACATGTAACTCGAGAAATGTAAGCGAAATTACAGCCTTTAGGTCGAAAGTCAATGACTTAATTACGTAAAACGACCCGACTGCGAACATGTTTATAACTAATCACTCATGAGGCAAGAAGAGAAAAATCCAGCATCATAAAACAAGAACATAAATTTTTTAAAAAAATCAACCCATTATCATTAAATATAAACAATCATATCAGCCAATAAATAAACGTGCCAGGAAAGTTATAAACAAGACGCACACTTGGTACACAGTGGTTCTCAAACTAGTTGGCCACAGACCTTTGTAGAAATGATGAAGGTTGACGAGCTGGATGAGTTTGACGAGATAGACTGCGAGTTTTAAAAGGCCATTTGATTACAGTAGGAAGTCTAAAGAGATGGACTAGTGAAAGAGAGAACGTGAATTGTGAATCGTTAGGAATATGATTGTTTTGCCCGCTGAATATTCATATCTGGAATGAATTATGGAAACTGCACACAGAACGATGAAGACACAGGGACTTGTACAATGTATTAGATCAAACACGTGTCAAATGAAATTTGGAACTTACGGAATAAAAGAAAGAAAGAAAGAAAGAAAGAAAGAAAGAAAGAAAGAAAGAAAGAAAGAAAGAAGCAGCAGCTGATTGGGGCTGATGGGATGGAG
Organism: Ellobium chinense; assembly: GCA_033807755.1. Classification (NCBI taxonomy): domain Eukaryota; kingdom Metazoa; phylum Mollusca; class Gastropoda; order Ellobiida; family Ellobiidae; genus Ellobium; species Ellobium chinense. The sequence continues at coordinate 64,860 of JAWQUT010000288.1, read as the reverse complement.
GTTTGAATATGTTCGGTGGCTGTTGGGGAGAGTCCATCCATAACTCATACCTATGTTCAAATAGAAGGACCCTGTAAACTCTTATTCTTAGAGAAACAGCCCGAAATTTGGAGTCTATGAGATGTTAGAGTTCTTTATTGAAATCTGTTACAGAAAATAAGGGACTCGGGGGCCAGAGCACAGCAACGAGCATGAGGGTTTTAGGATGTCCCTGCTTGAAGAGAAAGTTTGAGAACCTCTGAGCGCGCATCCTGAGGATGTTCGTTTAATCTGAAATCTGGGCCTGACCTAAGTCATTGTGCGGTCAGAGGGGACTGATGTGATCAATTACCATACCATACGTGCATGCGTGATGGAAGGACAGGAAGAGAAGAAAGCGAGAACAGGTCATTGGATACAATGGAAATACAGTCGAATACTGCTTTATCACAACTCAGTAAGGTTATGGAAAGAGGTGCAATTAAAAGGAGTTGCGTTGATCCTTTTATTATATTTGTTTAACATTTCGTCAAATGGAAAAAGTTGTCATGAAGCGGAGGTTGCCGTTATCCGGATGGCCATTGGATGGACTTAGCTGTACTAACGATAGAATGTGACCGCGGGACGCCAAGGGACAGCAGAATTCTAAGGGCTGGGGCTAAGAATGCTGGAAGCTGGTAGGTAGGGCCAGGGGAAAAGAAACGGTAGGAAAGAGGTGACAGAGAAGGCCCCGTAAGAGGGGACAGAAAGCTTGGCTGCATATAATGCTGGAAAAAGAGAGG
>JAWQUT010000288.1:48481-50859 GCA_033807755.1 Ellobium chinense | reverse complement strand
TGAAGGCGTTTCAAAATAGGTAATGTTTGGGAAAGGGTGACGCCCCTGTGTAAATGACACATGCCCGCTCCTCTGACACCGCCATTTGTTTTCTTTCATAATAGTGTATGAAAATGACCAGGTCATAGTGTACCGATCAGCATTAAAAACAAAAACGTTCCACTAGAAAGATGTTAGAAACATTACATACCTTTAATTAGGCATAATAATTGTTCATAAGTTGCAGATGATGCAAACATTCAATTCTGAATTTCACAACATTATTTATTTATTTATTTATTTATTTATTTATTTATTTATTTATTTATTTATTTATTTACCAACCATCATTTGAGGAAAGTTTAGTCATGGATGTGGAAGCATTTCCATATGTGATAACTCCTACAACCACGGTCAGTACCTTATTTCCGAATAACGTACTAATACAACCCTAACCCTAACCCTACCCTTAACCGTAACACTAATGCCCATCGAGACAGGAGCATCAGTCGAAGCGAGCTTAATTCCTTATCGCCAGTTACCACATATGGAAATCCTCCCAAGGATGTTACCACTCCTTGCTCCGAAATACAGTGGAGAGTTTTTAATGCCGGTGAGTAGACATTCTTTCATTGTGTTGCCATGTGCCAGGCTAAATACGCCGTGCATAACAAGTCATAACAAAACGCTATATCTCGTTTAACATACGACCCCCTGTGGTGGCAAAGGCATTGTTTAAATGTTTACAGGTAGTCTGCAATGCTGTCCACGACTGTTAATGCTCAGTATAATTTGATACAGTTAGTGTTGTAATAAAGTCTGCCTGCCTGTCTGCCTGCCTGGCTACCCGCCTGCCTGGCTACCCGTCCGCCGGCCTGCCAGCCACCTTCTCTCTCTCTCTCTCTCTCTCTCTCTCTTTCTTTCTTTCCCTCTCTCTCTCTCACTCTCATTCTCCCTATCTGACAGTCGGTCGGTCAGTCTGTCTATTCGTCTACCTGTCAGTTTGTTGCCAGTCTGTCTGTCTATCTGTCTGTCTGTCTGTCTGTCTGTCTGTCTGTCTGTCTGTCTGTCTGTCTGTCTGTCTGTCTGTCTGTCTGTCTGTCTGTCTGTCTGTCTGTCTAACAAATAACCTTTAGTCTTAGATTTATATGAAAAAAACCCATGCTATTTGGAAGTCGAAGGATAAGAGAAGAAGAGGGAGAGATGAATATAATGACCGATAAAGGATTGAGGAGGGGAGGAAACACTCTTGATATCCTGGCCTTGCAGGTGGTAAAAACTGGACCACCCAGTGGATGGAGTCGGCCAAGCGGGTTTTCATAGGGTATTACAAAATATTTAACATTCAGTTAATGAGCTTATTACATGTACAAAAACAATAAAAAAGTGGGCCTAGTTCATATGGCTGATACTGTTTATGTCCTCACAATGTGCAAACTTGCAGAAAAATAATTTTTGTTTTCATGGCAAATTAAATAATGACGTCCAGGAGGTCCAAGAATATTTTGTTTCGGAATGTGAAAATTGCAGTTTTTATCATACCGCTTATTGCGCCATTTTTTTTTTTAAATTGCGCCTTTGTATGTTATCCTCGTCAAATTGTATTTGTTCTGTATTATCTGTAATGTTTGCCCATGTATGTTCTGTTTACCTTAGCTAATATAGTTATGAAGTTATTGTTATTAAAAGTCTGATTGCCGGTGGACGTCGTAATGGCTATATGGGAAGGGTTTTAATGCAAGTGGCCATCTTCGTATACATGCAGTGTGGTTGCGGAGCCATTTGTTGCTGCCTCTCTGTTTAATCGAAGTCTGCTTATTAACAATATTCTTCGGATAACAGAGTCCTGCATTACCTTTATAAACGTCATAGAATAAGTGCAATGCCTTTGAATTGCAGCTTATTGCAAGTTTTCGAGGAATTTCAAATGAAGTGGATTGTTTTCCATAAAACTGCGAACCAGTGTCTCATATTTTCTTTGTGAAATGTGTAATAAGAATAGAAAGATCTCCGCATCAAGGCAGCATTAAATTTGTTCTGATCCTTGTAAGTTGACGACAGGACAAGCAACATCCCTTCCTCAGCAAATGAGGTATTAGGGATACAGTTAAGTCCGTGCACACCAGTCACAGTGAGGAGTGAGAAAAGATGCACACCTACCAAAGATTTGTTAGAAAAGTGACCTCTTTTGGATCACTAGAAGTGAAAGCTCGCCAGGATGGCGTCAACCATCAGCGATTTCAAATTTGTTAGTGGAACATCTAATCAATGACCATGTGCCGGAGGAAGATGTTCACAGCAAGAATAGACAATGGTGTGTATACTAATGAATGAGGCAAAGACATAAGGATAGCAAACACCTTCGCAAGTCAGTGCATTGTTTTTTGACTCTTCCGCAT
>JAWQUT010000288.1:38481-45981 GCA_033807755.1 Ellobium chinense | reverse complement strand
TCTACTTTCATATCACAATACACGGATAATGAAAGAAAAGCACGAACAGAGAGATGCATTAAAGACTAATTAAAGGCGTGTAGGAAGAACAATAAATATTATTATTCCTATGCTGTTTCATGCCCAGTACTCTGGATTACTATAAATAACGGAAAAAGACATGTCAGTTATCAGGCGCCTAAGAAACCAAACCACCAATTCACACCAATTCCATGAAGATAATACGCATGGCCCCGAAAAGAGGACTGGCTGCTCCCGCATTCAGGAAAACGTCTGTTAAGATAGCCTAGGCTGATGACTTAAAATTATGGGCACGAAATTTATTCTGTTCTGGCATACGCCCTATAAAGATCTTGAACTCGTACCACTCCAGTGGCCATATTATGCACAATTCTTAAGTTTAACTAGTTAACCCACAGCGGTAACCATGGGAAACTACCAAAGCATTAGAAGTGTTCACTATGACTAACGCAGTACGTTAACTAACTTATGGATTATGTATACGGCCACAGGCATGTTTCCTTATCAATTCCGGATTGAAGTGGGATCTTAGGAAAGAAAAACATCACAGAAGCAACTTATACGAGCACAATCATACGATCACAAAAGAGCAATAGCATCTAGATCTACACTGCCCCGTTCAGACAATTTAATTTCTGAAATGAGACTGAAGGACGTTAAGGCGCAAATTCCTCTCATCCATTTTCTTGTGTGAACAAATGAGGCAACCTTACACGCTTGGCATTTAGGGACATTTTTTTTCCCCTGAAGGGACAAAAGACACATTTCGATCTACGTCATGTGACGTCACTTCTCACAACAAATGGGGTGATTTTGTCGTTGTTGATGCTTTTTTTTTTTTAATTTTAAATTAGAAGAATGATCACTTCTGGAATAACTGTGGCCTATATCTATGAAGTCAACAACTATTTCGATGACGAAGTCAAATAATTTGAAGCATAATATAAATATTACAAGCTGCACCACGAAAGTACCATTTAGTCGATGCTCAATCACTTAGAATTAATAGAAATACGTGTGCATAAACAAGAAACAGACATCTCTTTTGTATAGAAACAAATCAGTCAGGCGGAGACACAGCTCCTCCACTCCCCCCCCACCCCCCTCCCAAACCCAATTTTTTCCCCCAAAATAGGGAGCAGAGCAAAACATCCTTAAGTTATATTCATATTAAAAATTTGAGAGCTTGCGCATTAACGATGGTATGTCTTATCATCTCTACAACTGCATTAATTCTGCTTGTTAAACGCTAATATAGTGCGTTCAGCAATCATGTACCACTGCAATTCTTGCGGTATTAAGAGATCCCATCGACAATGAGCAAGCTCTCAGTTTACGAAAAAAAAAAATGAGGACGTAAGTTAAATCATATCACTGAGTTTCAAAAATGGCTTAAGTAATTTTTTTTTACACTTCTGGACGAATGCGAGGAAAAAAATTTGTATGGCAAAGCAAAACAGAGTCAGCGTGTCTCGTATTTTTGCTACTGCAGTTTTAACGTGAAAATAATGGCGCATTGTGACATTTTCAATAAGTCACTATGGGCCATTGGTTTCATAAACAACACGGTATCTAGCCAACTTTTTTTTAGGTCTTCTTTGACGTCATTTTTGAGCATGAAGGGGCCGTCACTCGGACAGCGGACTCCTCTCATTGGCTGTATCGCCCATATCATACTCAAAATGGCGTGAATTCATACTCGGAGAGGACTTAACAAACGCAGTCCCTGATTTAAAAGTGTGACGATTAAAATGATCTAGTATGATGTAATTATGGATTCACACCATGTTCGCTCGGAGAAAGAATGATTCAAGGATAGATAAAGTAGCACAAATTCCTGCTTTACGCCATATGAAAGTCATGGTAAACACGTCATCACTGCCTCACTTACTTTAAAAGCTTGTTGGACCAAAGCCGTGAAATGAGACCTATCTCAATGTTTAAGAGTTTGTGCGACGTTTTCTGCTTCCGTAATAGTATCTCCGGCTGGTCGAGTTTTTCTAGTGCCCATGACGATGTCATAAGATGGCGGAAGTTGGGCCTCAATCGATACCATTTAAACAATAATCGATAGGTTGCAATTATACACTTAATATTCTTCAAACTATAGGCTTATTAGGCCTAAAGATTTCACTATATACTTATAGTTTGAAAAGCACTAGCTTAACACTGACAGCAGTATTCATTTTCCTGTTTAAACGCTTATTCATTATCTGATAAATGTACTCATATTGGATTAGGCTAACCTAAATGACTGCAGTAGATGTAACTACTTCCCGCCAAATGCGCTCTAGACAAACGCATGAAATCTTCGCTTATCAATGTTACCAACTCTCAGACTCACATTAGTATTTGAAGATGTTTGACAGTCAAGTGAAAACAAGTCATTATTAAAACCACTGTTATCGGTAATCGTGACCACAGAACTTATCCGATACCACCCATCACATGGATGCTGCAGTCCCCTAAGGGTGTCAATCATTTGACTCTATTCTACCTGATGTCACAGCAGACGTCAGTAGTGAAATTAACTTCCGGTTACTTTACAGTGCAACCAAGGTCTACTTTCACACGACCTGTGGCGATGTTCTAAGTTTGTAATTTCCTCCTTCTCTTCCCTCTGCCTGTATTTTTTCTTCACATCCTCACTTTCTTAATTTTCCTTTTGTTTTCTAGCAATGAATTGTAAGAATTAACAGAATAGAAATAAAAAACAACTTTTTTTGTTAAGAATAATGAATGTGGAGACTTCTATGACCAATATTCGTCAACCTTGTACCACAGATCCGTTTCCGTAGGTCAGTAGCTGAGAGATAATCAATGCTGGAAAGAGAACCCAACAAACATAAACAAAAGTTCGCGACATGCCAATTTCCGTCTCTCCTCTTACAAAACAACAACAACAACAACAACAATCCAATTCCAGCCTGTATACCCGGCATATGAATAGATTCTTTGAATGACTGCAATCTAATCCCACAGATAGTTTTAGACTGAAGAAAATTATCGTTTTGCACTCTTGAAACCAAGAAAGCAATCTTGGTGCTACAACGCTTTTGACACGTTAAGCCAAGTGATTCAGTTCAAAGTCCTTATAAGGTTCTAGGCCAGGAACATGAGTTTAATTCAGACACTACAAAAATTATGAAGTGCTGATGGAAAGAAAGAAAGAGAGAAAGAAAGAAAGAAAGAAAGAAAGAAAGAAAGAAAGAAAGAAAGAAAGAAAGAAAGTGACTAGAGAACATTAGCATCCTCGGATGAAAGGGCGACCCCACATCACAACCCCTAACCCAAAACACGATAACCACTCTCCAAGCCGACAAACGAAGAGTATGTCTTAATAAAGATTATCTCAGAAAAGGTGCGGCTCATAAGAAATTTGTTTTGGGTGGAAATGATTATGACCCTAATGTTGTTTTACGTAATGTTGTGTGTAAATTTAAAACACTTGCCCCTCCCAATCCCAAAACAGCCAACTCTCGATAATTAATTGTAAAAGAAAATTGAGGACATTCCAAGGTCAACTTTTTTCCCCTCGTGCTCAAGGTTATAATGACGCAGGACGCCATGGTGTTTTTATAATATCAGACGCCAAGAAATAATGACAGTGTTTCATAACTAAATTCTTAAAGAGATCACATGGTAACAATAGAGAGCTTGTATCTTCAAGTTCGGATATTATTGAGTGCCATGGCAGAGGTAAGCATGCGAGCAGATATATAACGTTACAAACTAGAACCGGGTGTGAATTACTGATTTAGTTATAATATATAATTTGATCGTAATAACACAAAATGCCTTATGCGCATGCCTATCTCTAATTATAACGATCCGTAAGAGATACGAATTTGAAAATAAAAGCCTTCTAATGTTAAAACCTGCCTCGGCTCATTGGCTGAAAAGCTGCGAATTCATATCACACTGCTTAAATCTTTACACTGTCTTCTCTCTGTTCTTAAACCATAATTTTAGAAGAATGTAGTGATAGGCATTATCGTTTCTGAGTATCGATAACTTCGATAGTTAGGAATTTCGATTCCATATCGAAAGAAACGGAAGAGTCAAAAGCATCGAAAATATTGAAAGTATCAAATTTTTTTGTAAATAGGCACATCTATATGCCTCTGGCAAATCTAAGTATCAGATTCGATTATTTCGACACTTAAAAAAGCACGGTTGAGTATCGCGGAACTTAAACATTCAGGTATCGGCCAATCACTAGACTGATGTGACTATAAGACAATGGTGTTGATGACAAAAACAGCAACGATGACGAGAGTGACTCCTCCTTATCTGGTTTGTGTCATAACTGCTGACAAAATAGTGCAATAAAAAGGCAACCACAAGTACATAATTATTCATCGGAAGGCTCTCAAGGGACATAATCTATGTCCAATTTTTCGTATATGTTACAGGCCTGTAATTGTACTTTCACTTTTGGGTCCTACCTACAACTTAGGAGTTATATTTCATCTTCCCTTTTCCCTCTTTTGGCATGCCCTGCTTCCAGTAATAAGGGCTCCAGGGGGAAATTTTTATGTCATGGGAAACTGTGTCCATTTTACTTTATTTTGCCAGGCACTATTTAGCCCTGGGCTGGAACTGCCAGGTCAAGGGTGTGCTCAGGCGGAAGAGGAGGGGTTTGGCGTTGACCAGTGAAAAATATAGGCTCTGTTTACAAATAGCAACCAAGCTCAAAATTTCAATGGGCTTGCTAGGGTTGGGTAAATCTTAAAATTTGGGCCACATAATGAGCTTCAATCTGGTATGAGTCTGGGTGAAAGCTAAAACTTTGGGTTCAGAGGGTAGCTCAAAATGTTAATATAGCCCAGAGAGGAAAAAAGGGTCCAATCCCATTACAGGTCTGTAACCTTAAGAAACCTACAAATTTGTCAATTAAACACTAGCCTNTCCCCCCCCCCCCCCTCCTCTCCTCCCCCATTCCATCTCATCCATATTTCTTTACTACCACTACTGTGATATTTTAGTTAGCTTTTAATGTCCCTTTTCAGCACAGTTATGGTTATAACAAAGGCGGGGCTTGAACCCGCTAAGTCGGCAACTACTCGGAAGCATGGGAGAGTTGCAATTAAAAGGAAATGCGATTATCCAGTGTTTTCGTACGAAAATATAGCGTTTTGTTTTGTTTGGGAAGATTGTGATTAAGTGGAAACTGCGATGTTCCGGTTTTGCTATTAAGCGAAGTCAACTCTATTACACTATTCCTTCTGATGTTACATCCACATAGAATTAACAAACTTGAACATGTCTTGTTATACCACAACAATGAATTCCTAAGTGAATGACTTCATTTATAATCCCACATCATTGAATGAACACACCTAAACACACACAACTTCAATCCTAATGTGGTCTAGTCTAGATCTAGTAAGACATCAAGACTTCGAATGTAATGTTCTCGGAAAAACTCGCCTATTTGACAGTAATGCTCACCTCCCGATTGCCATGTTCCATATAAAGTTCCTTTTCACGAACTTGACCATCTCACAAACTCAAAATTATGAACTGGTCCCGTGGAATTAGAGTTCGTTAAACCCATAGTGTATCACAGGGTTGCCACTCCTAGTGATTTTTCACTAGATCTGGTAAAATTAAGTTTTTCTAGTGATCGAGTGAAGATAATACGAGAAATGAGAAAATTAATTAAAAAATGCTTTTGTTTTTATTTTTATTTTCTTTCATTAGTGATGTTTGTTCATTTCATACTTCGTAATAATTTATCTGCCCCTTTAATAACTATTATATGCATTTAAATAACAGGTGCAGACTATAAAGTGTACAGTCTCAGAGATTTTTTCTTTAAAAAAAAAAAAAGTGTCTAATGAAATCTAACAAACTTTGGCTGTAAAATCTAATGAAATGGCAGAAAATCAGAGTGGCAGCCCTGCTCTATCATCAACAGACGCTGTTGACTTCGTTTAATGAGAGCACACCCCGGACGGACCCTAAAGAACGGCAGTGTGCGTTACTTAGTCATTGTCCAAATAAATAAACAAATCAAGCACGGCACGTTAAAATTGGGCTGAACTAGTTGGCTTTGTTTAGTAGGCTACACGTAATTTGTTTGAGAAAATGACCCAGGTCCTGTCATGCCTTATTTATAACTGTCACCTGACTCCGAATCAGGAGCGTCATGCGCCACAACAAGCCCTGAAAAAGAGAGGTGCTAGGATCTAGCGCCGGATTTGGTGGGGTACATCGATATTGGTGGATCTGTAGCTCACTAGAGTAGCTGACCTAATTAGAAACGTCTAAAAATCCAAAAATAATGCTTCTAATTTCTTCAGGGATGAAGATAAGATAGCTGTCATAGAGGTGGACGTACGATATGCCAGTAAGCTAAATATATATTGCTGCATTGGAACGGTCTTAATGTTACCTTAAAAAATACAAGAGGAAAAAAGAACGAAACTGATAAAATAGGAAGAACTTACCGAAAGAAAGAAAGACAGAAAGAAAGAAAGAGGGAGACAGAAAGAGAGAGATAAAGAAGAAAGACAGAAAGAAAGACAAAGACAGACAGAAAGAAAGAAAGAAAGAAAGATAGAGAGAAAGAAAGAAAGAAAGAAAGAAAGACAAAAAGAAAGAAAGACAAAAAGAAAGAAAGAAAGAAAGAAAGAAAGAAAGAAAGAAAGAAAGAAAGAAAGATGATAATCATCTGTCAAGACTTTGGACTACTTGGATTAGACCCCACATCTTTGTTTTATTACCAAATATTATTTTAGTAGATAAGTACATCAAACATCGAGATACAAACATCACGGACCTCAAGCAAAGGGTCTTAACCAAATAATGAGTTAGAGGCAGTTATACCGCTTCTCTCCCTTGTCCCTTCCCCGAGATGTGTCTCTGGCCCCTATAGTTTTTTCCGTCTTTAGGCCCTTTAAACAAACTGTTATTCTACAAATTCTACTGTGATTTCGGATTTTTTTTCCGTGGAGGTTAAAGTACTTCAATTGCCCAGTCTTTTAATGGGAGAAAAAAAAAGAGAGTTATCCCCCAAAAATGTTCACAAATCCTTTTCAAAGATGATCGCCTCTCCTTCCGACTAGGAGTTCAAGTTTTTATTAATCTGGTTTTCACCGCAAAGTGTGCTTGAAATTTCCAAATTGGACGTCTTGTCTAGATCGCAGGTCTTTTCACCTACTTATACACCCTGACATTGAGTGGCAAAGCCCGAGAAACGGGACATTTTATATAAGTTTTATAAGCGGATTGATTTGGCCTGTTAATAGTTGCCCGAAACATCATAGCCCCTAAGTCAAGGGCCGTAACCAAATAATGGGTTACAGGCTGAAAGAGCTAGCGCCAGATTTTAAGGTTACAGGCCTGTAAGTCTACTTTCACTTTGTAAGTCTACTTTCACTTTGTGGTCCTACAAACTTAGGGGTTATAATTGACCTCCCTCTTTCCTTCTTTTGGCATGCCCTGCTTCCAGTAATAAGGGCTCCAGGGGGG
>JAWQUT010000288.1:13570-38192 GCA_033807755.1 Ellobium chinense | reverse complement strand
AGAGAGAGAGAGAGAGAGAGAGAGAGAGAGAGAGAGAGAGAAGGAGGTGAGCCTAAAAAAAGGTTAAATAAAATGTAAAGAGGCTGGATGTTAAATTCAACTCGACAGCGGCAACGGCTAATGGTGATCATGGATGGGCTGTTCCATAAATATTGGAACAATAGCGATCAAAGAAATTCGCTTGGCTGTGTGCGCGCGCGTGTGTGTGTGTTTGTGGAGGAGGGGGGGTGGAGGGGAGGGATGTGTGAATGTATGCTGTTGTTGTTTTTGCTATTGTTATGTTGCTGCTGCTGCTGTTGCTTGTTGTTGTTGTTGTTGTTGTTGTTGTTGTTGTTGTTGTTGTTGTTGTCGTTGCGGAAAAACACATTTTGCATTAATTTCAGTCGATTTTAGAAAGTGAATTAAGAAACGCCGCTCTGAAGAAAAGGAAAATGGGTGAACAGATTTTCTGAAATACTCTTCAAGTCTTCTAAAACCATCAAGCTTTCTGAAATGTATCAAAATCGTAATAAAAGTTTTCAAGTCGCTCGAAACTCTTCAAATTTTGAAAAAAGGGGGGAAAAAAGCCTCAAGCTGTATTCTGTAAAATATTTGAGGAATGTGAAATGTACACGTCAAATCTTTAAAAACATTCAACCCTTTAGATATATATGCTCTTCAAGCCTTAGAAATATTCCAGCCGTTTGAAATAAGCCTGCTTTTAAAACCTTTAGACATACGATCTAACTACACTGTGTCTTAAACTGGATATTCACATAAATCTCCCGTCTGTGCCTAACACCGACCTACCCAGAGCCACAAATAATCGGCGCTGTCTTGGAAGACTTTTACAGGGATAGCGTGGCCGTGTAGATTGTTGTCTGTGAGTTGAGAGTTTATGTTGGTGCGTTTCTGGGAAAGACACTTAAATCCACTCAGGTGTAAATGAGCACATGGCTTTAGAGCTGGGTGGGGGGNGGGGGGGGGGGGGACCAGGGCGCTGCACCGTGGTGACTAACAAATGACTTTCTTTTGTATTTATTATGTAATGTTGTGTATATATTTGTATGATGTGTACTGTATCATATGTATGTATTATGAATGAGCTGTATAGCACTGTTTGGTTCCGTAAAATAATTTCCCTAGTGGTTCCGTAATATAATTTCCCTAGGTGGTTCCGTAAAATAATTTCCCTAACCTTATGGGGTTAATAGAAAGTCCTATCCTGTGTAAAACTGTCATCGACCTGGAGTCTATTCAACGTTCAGAACTTGTCGACATGAAACAGAGAAGGCCTGCACTGAAGACGACACCACATGAATCAAGTTTTGAATTTCACCCACATGAAGTCACTGTGACCGGACGCCAACCCGTTGCATAGTTGAACTGCTGATATGCCAGGCTGCCCAAATATAATTCATCTAATTTAAAAAGTCCAGTAAATTCAAGTGTTAACAAGGAGCTGGAATGCAATTTGAAACACATTAACAAACAGATAACATCTGTATTTGTTGTAAGTTTCATTGATACAGATGCTTTGCGTTAGAATGCAAAAATTAAAAGCATATCATCAAAACATGATAAGCTAGGTAGGACCAATGTATTAGACGCACACTATAGGCCTGATATTGACTGACATTATGTTATTCATTTTTCAGCTGTGACACAATTATGGCGTCTAAATACTTGAAATTTGTGGCATTTATAAACCATATCTATCTGCCAATCAAAATCAAATCCGTTGCATGAAATTTGAATTAGTGAAGTTATCAAACTTTGGAATTAAGTGAAGCTTTTTTGGGTGACCACCGCTGTAGACATGTTATAAGATTATACTTTATCTGTAAATTCTATAACACATAGGATATGGTCATGATTAGCACGGATCGCCAGAGCCACAGATTTCCAAAATCAACCTTGCCTATGATCTTAACAACAGTCAAACATTATAGCTTAATTACTTTGGTTTAACCTCAAAGTTTCGATACCAAGGACAGTGGCAAGTCTGTTCCATTCCTTAATCAGTAGGAGAACTTCGAAACTCAAAAACACGAAAATTCCATATAGATATAGACTATTAGCTGTGATGCTATAATCTAAAGTCCCTTATTTTCCTACCGGATTAATTCCCCATTCTACGGATGGGATTGCCAGTGTAGATAAGCAGCGGAGAAAAACAATCCTACCAACAGCCTGACAGGTAGTGATAGCGACATAGAGCAACACGTTACTGAGACCCGAACTCGCACCTAACAGCACCGGGGATGAACGCTTCAGTTAATACGTTGATATCGTCGAAACTTTTTGCCTGAAATACAATTTGCAATTTCTCCACTCTTGGTAGATTCGCTAAGACGGCATCCCAGAGACGATCACATGTGCATGAAATCTGACAGCGACACAATCAGTTTTAACGCAAGAATTGAGAAAGAGGGTGGCAGTATCATTAAGTTTCTCATTATCAGTATAGATAACAAACTTTACTCACAAGTTCCAACATGTTACAAACTCTTAAAACTTTTAAGTGATCACACAGAACACGAGTTCCATACACTCTTACTGTATTCGCACTTACTCAAAGAAAAATCATACTTTATATTATAAGCTAAGTCACTAAGTCGTAAATCACTGCAACAGTTCTACTCTGAGTAAAATGGTTTATGGATTACGAGTTCGAACGCCCTTACCCACATTGTATTCGTAATTACTCAAAAAGTTATTATACTTTATAAGTGTAAGCTTAATCTCTAGACCAGTCGTAAGTCAATGAAACATCATGAAGCAACTCAACACTGACTTTGCAACACATTGCTGACAATACTTAGAAATCTGATTGCTTTCCTACTCTCTCGATGGCACTGACTGTCACACACGTTATTATCAAAGACTCACCTTCAGAGTTATTTTCGAGCACCAGACTATACCAGTTCCTGCCGCAGCTGGATTGAATCAATATAAAAACAACTCCTAGCAGAAAAACATGGAATCAATATAAACACAACTCCTAGCTGACAAACATATTCCACTCAAGACAGTATGAATAAAGGGAGAAAAAATATGAGAAGAAAATGCCAATTACCTCCAGCCTTTCAAAGTTGTGACACTGAGGTCGAATTTAGCTGCCTACGACGCAGTACTTTTGCCGTCAGAGCAAAACACGGCTAACACCTCAATGCCATCGTCCCCGGATGTAGACCATAAAACCACCGTATTTTTAAATCTGGCTGAGTAAAGTTAACATATTTTTTGCTTGCTCTGAAAATTACCTCGGATTCTCATGGAAAGACACGCTTGAGAGAATTTTTGTCATAAAACCAGAGTAAACGTGTAACGGTCTCAACAACCACTCTCAGCCGTTAAATATATGGAATTATCTCATTTTGATGTCAACTGTTTCACAGTATCATGGATACAACTCGTTTTGTATTTCAAGGACCATTATTTACATCAACCTAGTAAAACTGCTTATATATCCAGTTTTGCTGAAAGCACAGTCCTAACGTCACTTACCATGATGTTATGGTCCATATCGTTTTGAACTGACCCGTTTCATGCGAACCCTTTTGACACAGTTACCTTGAATCAGAATGCAAACACAGCTCCTTGCACTGACACATATCTCTTTAAAGAATACACCAAGGTACACGGTAGAAGCCAGCCATAGCCCCACGACAAGGCTACCACCCGATGGCACCGTGTCGGGTAAGGTGACAACTGTACCCGAGGTGTCGTCTTTAAGGGCACAGAAACTGCAGTCGTGGGTTTAGAACTGGTATCTAGGCTGAAGATTTCCTAACTAGCCTGAAATTTGATTGCTTTTTTTTTTTCTTTTCAGAAAATGGGCGACAAAGTTGCAGGAATGGTTGATAAAAATAGCTGATAACGTTCATATCACTCGAGCAGGTTCCATCCGTGGTAGGGCAAAGCGATAAAAAAAAGTCCGTTCAGATCAAGTTCAGTTCACTAAGGCGAAAAAGCCCTGAGATCAAGTTTACTTCAGTTATATGAAAATTAAGTAGTTTACAGATCATATTAGTTCCTCTTGGTTTTAGAAATCGACATTTGGTTCTGGTTTTCAAGGTAGACGTGAACTGAACTGAAATTTAAGTAGAAAAATTACAATTCAGACCAAGCACCAAAGAGAGCTACTGTTCAGATTCAGATCAGTTCGTCCAAAATAGCTATCAAGCTCTGATTAAATTCACGTGAACTGAACTGAACTTAAGTTCATGAACTCAGTTCTGGTCAACCATGATTCCATCTCTCATCTTGGCGAGATTGCTCAAGTATGCAAAAATCAGGTGATAATGAACCATCTATTTAGAGACCTGGTTCCTAGAACCGTGTTATTTTCTACATATTCTTTCTTTTGTTTTCAAACTTTTCCGCCGTGTAGTAAGGCTGCATGGGCAGGTTGTCATAACCTTAAATTTTCGTCAAGAGCAAAGAAACTGTAAAAGTATGGAACAATCGACTCCCCTTAATCACAATTTGCTATTAACCGGAGTTGAGATCAAGAGCGGAGCTATTATTTTCGGCCATTCCCTGTAATGGAGAAAGAGTAACCTCTTCCCTTTTAAACCCCATGTTTCCTGATTGTTCAGAGTTGTCACAAATACACTAAGACTTCTGCAGTTTCTTCCCTGTCCCTGACCATCAATTCAGGCCCTTGGAATGGTCCCATGACTATGCCCTTAAATCATCCATAACCTTAGATTTTAACCTAAAGCATACTTTTGGCACCGCGTACAACTGAATAGTTTGATTTCCTTCACATAGAATAGTATAGGATTCTCCTAACTAGATTTGGTTTTGGGTTAGGGACAGAATTAGAAAAGAGAAAGCACATATTATGAGAGAGTTCCTAGACAATGATAATTGAGAACTTGCGCATTAACGGGGGTATTCTCCTATCATCGTGAGAATTGGATTAATTCTGCATGTTGAACGCTACTATCAGTGCATTCAGCACCGATGCACTAATGTAATTCTTACTATGGTAAGAGATCCCATCGTTAATGCGCAAGCTCCCAAATATCTTGGAACTGTCCCAATTTTGCTTTTTTTTTCCTTTATTAACCCTACCCCTAACTCTTAACCAAGCTATAGGCGTCAATGACATGATATATTGCCCTTGAAACTGGCTGGAGTTTTGAGGTCAACAAGAGTTCAGTGCAGTGTGGTGTGCAATAAGTGCAACCCTCGATTGGCTGATCTTAAGCCTCCAAGAGCCCTTGAAATTTTGCAGCCGTCAATAGGATTAAATAGATCTTCTTTGTCGTTTCGATAACCACTTTATCTTCTCTGCATGTCATTCGGCAGTCCCAGATTCGTGACCAAGATATATTAACATGGGAACCAGAGGAAATGGGTAATCCTTGTCGGTATTTATTTATCTGATGGACTGACACCACCTGAGATTTAGACCGAAACACTCACTAGATTTTTTTCGGTCTTCACCATTTTCACAAGCAATAAATGTGTATCCAAACACAGATTTTTACTCTACTTCTTTGTTTGGAAAACTATTCCAAGTCATACTCAGTTTGCGGCCTATGTCTGGAAAAGGCAAAAATAATTTGTCTGGATGACTGACGTAAGCTTTGAATTTCAGATACCTTTCTTGTGGTCAGCGATTTCAGTCTTTTCTCGAGGTCATATAGGGTTGGTTGCAACATTCCCTCTCCATACCCTCCCCCCAACCCTTTCCATCCCATCCCCTTCCATCCTTGCCATAAATTTGAGGGGGATTTTGTAGATTTTTTTAGAGATTTTAGGTTTCTCTGAAGTAATACAAAGTTTGGAGTGCAGGATAGAAGTGGAGACCGTCATGCGTTTCATGTATTTTTAGGGGAGATTTTGAAATTTAAAAGGTGAACTGAGCAGTCGTGCGGTCTGGAAAAAAAAAAAAAAGACTAATACTTTAAGCATGATTAATATGTTCCGATGATTAAGTCTTGATGCTATCCAACCACCACAGAATTATTTGATCAAGACAAACACTTCATAATGAAAATATACCATCGTCTTCTTACAATGTAGAAATATATAATAGTCGTTTTGCATTGAACTCCAATATTTTCTATCAGATCTTAATAAAAAAAATGTGGTTTAAAAGTCTCGTATCCAAGCTCAAAACAGCTGTCAACATGCAGAGTTACCGTAGTTCTTACAATGGTAAAGGATCCCATCGTTAATACGAAACTTCTCAATTGTTGAGGAAATAATGGGTGGTGAGCACGCAATAAAAATGTAAAAGATATATTAATCGATTATATCACTAAGATATAATCTAGTCTAAATTATCTCGGAGGTTTCATCGAGAACGTTAAATCTGAAGGCGGCACAGACTTCCTTGCCAGTAAAAGACAGGGCACAGGCTGAGCTTCCGGTTCAAGATACACAAAAAAAGTACTGCACCTAAATAATGTTCTGTCAGAGATTATTTTCCGTGGCACTCTTTGAAGATAAGTTATCTCAGATAACATGCCTGGAAGTACAATGCGCTTGGTTCCTGGCAACCGGAAATGCATAAAGAATGTCTGCGACAGAGTTCCAAGTGGGCTAGAATCATCAGTCTAGCTCCATGCGTCATCCATTGTCACTAACCCAAAAAGAGAAATCACTGCATGTAATCCCACTATATTTTGTGAAACGAATCTTTTCTAAACCGCAGTATCGAAGCTAATAACTTAGATCGAAAATGCCATAAGAAATCTGTTTTGTAGTATTAAAAATCGCCTTTTTTGTCCTCATGTCTTTCATGATAACACAGTGTCATCCCAACCTGACAACACTGTTTTTAAGCTCTTGATACGGTAGCACATCCGGTCTACAGATAATGACAAGATACACACGAGCCGAAGATACAACAATATTAGCATTATGTCATGTCTTATATAGGCCTACTGTGTATCAGCACTGTAATTCTGCACTTATTATTGAGGGAGTCTCTGCTTAGAACTAAGAATTGTATTGATTCTTTTTCATTATGTCTTATTTATATATAAGAGCGTGAGAGAGAGAAAGAGAGCTTGCGCACTACCGATGGAATCTCTTCCCGCCGTAAAAATTAAGTTACTGCATCGATACTGTGTGCTTTCAACACAGAGTATATATAATTCTTACAGTGGTAAGAGATCCCATCGTTGGTGCGCAAGCTCTTAACTGTCTGCTGAAAGCATATTATCACAAAAAGTCAGAGTGGACAGATGACAGCTGCGCGCCATATCGTTCTAAACCTCCTTTCCAGCATTTAGTCTTACATACCGAAAACCTGCTGTCTTATGACAAAAGGGCATACATGCACTATGATTTGTTGTGCATGTGCCTATTTTGTCATAAATAGACATGCATTCTTCTGATACACTCACATGTCAAAGGAAATAGCGTCGTTTCTTTTTTTCTTTTTTTTTTATGTTTCGGTACGAGCTCCTAAATATCATGGTACCTTTGTTAGCGTTGTTAGAATTTCCATTTCAAGGTTGGTTTCTTTTCTTTATTTACAGGTTAGTTAATTGTTACATAGATCTAAATATTTAATCGTGCTTTTTAGTAGTTCTACTAACCCTCGACCTATTTCTAGAATCAAGGGCGGAGCTCATCCCGCTTACCCAGCTCCAAACAGGGAGCCACCTTGTTCATGTATTAGTGATGTCACTTTTTGCAAAAAGTTTCCTAAAAATCACAAGGGGGAGGGGGCCGAGTGGTGACTGTTAATAACGAAGAAAAAAAAATAAATAATCGGCGTATCTTTATCAGCCAGTTCTGCCGTTTATCGGCATGACTTTGGGGTGGATGCCTACAGCTCGTGGGCCACTCATAAAGCACCACCTGACTCGCCGTTCATGTTTTAGAAGCCGCGCTTTCTGAATTGCCAAATACGCTGGTCTCAGTTGCCAAGCCACAATATATCAAGATATTATAAAGTCCCTAGAGGCCTTCAGTCCCAAAAATTTATTTGTATTCTCCCCCCGACCAATACGCCCTACATTGACCGAGGGAGAAAATGTTGTCTTCAAAGAGGGGAAAATTACCTAGTCGATTCTGTTTAATCACAACTACTTTGGAACGCGGAGTAAAATGTGAATTGTGATTAAAAGGATTTGAGTTTATCCGTGACATTTATA
Source organism: Ellobium chinense (assembly GCA_033807755.1). Taxonomy (NCBI): domain Eukaryota; kingdom Metazoa; phylum Mollusca; class Gastropoda; order Ellobiida; family Ellobiidae; genus Ellobium; species Ellobium chinense. The sequence continues at coordinate 30,084 of JAWQUT010000288.1, read as the reverse complement.
GCACACACAGAGGAACTGTAACGGATATTTGTTTGATATCAGATTTATTATGAGACTTTGGCTCGCCAATACGATTAATGTATAATGAATCTGATATCAATCAAACATGAGTTTCAAATGTTTTTTATTACATAAACTTTAACTGAAATAAAAAAAATATACCGTTTCTCGTAAATTCGACCCTCCAAATGGCCATTATTTTATACGTCATGTTCAAGCGAAGCATTTGCAAGTGACGTTAGATCTATGTATTCGAATGTCATACCAAAAATTTATTACACACTTTTATTAATTCGGACCTTATTTATATGATAAAGCTTTATATTAATATTACGAGTATATGCAAGTTTCTGTCAAGTGGAGTAGGTGGTATCTAAAACCCTTGTAGCGCAAGAGGAGGAATGCGTGACTCTATAACAACTATCTACGGGCGATGTGGATGTCAGTTTTAGTCGTCGCTCCCTGTCAAACTGAGAGAAGCGCTGACCGGTTTAGTTCGGCTGGTATCAAAGCTGTTAACAGACAATCTACTATAGTGAAGCAATAACATGGCGCACTCAGGTTGACGTGTAGCATTATGAAAGTTGTTTTGTTTATTTCCTCTAATCGTTATCAGATCGTTTTTATCAAGTTCTAGAGTGTACACTTCATAAATTTACAGAAGAGGCAAATTAAAATTATCGTTGTCATAAACTCTGGCATAACAAAGCAATTTTTTAAAGGCAAACTCCGTTGGTGACTGCGGTATAAAGTATGAATGAGATCAATCTGTTGAGTTAGAAACTGATTTTACTTTCTTAACTCTCCTTGAAGGTATTGCGGTTAACAATGAAAACGGTATAACAAGGTTAGCATATCTAAAGAGCGATTTTATTCCCCCCAAAACTCAGTAAATGGACTCCAAAATATTCTTAAAATAAAGCTAACTAACGTAAGGGTGACTGCTNGTTTCTTTTCTTTATTTACGGATTAGTTAATTGTTACATAGATCTAAATATTTAATCGTGCATTTTAGTAGTTCTACCAACCCTCGACCTATTTCTAGAATCAAGGGCGGAGCTCATCCCGCTTACCCAGCTCCAAACATGGAGCCACCTTGTTCATGTATTAGTGATGTCAGTGGTTTGCAAAAAGTTTCCTAAAAATCACAAGGGGGAGGGGGCCGAGTGGTGATTGTTAATAACGAAGAAAAAAATAATCGGCATATCTTTATCAGCCAGTTCTGCCTTTTATCGGCATGACTTTGGGGTGGGTGCCTACAGCTCGTGGGCCACTCATGAAGCACCGCCTGGCTCGTCGTTCATGTTTTAGAAGCCGCGCTTTCTGAATTGCCAAATACGCTGGTCTCAGTTGTCAGGCCACAATATATCAAGATATTATAAAGTCCCTAGAGGCCTTCAGTCCCAAAAATTTATTTGTATTCTCCCCCCGACCAATACGCCCTACATTGACCGAGGGAGAAAATGTTGTCTTCAAAGAGGGGAAAATTACCTAGTCGATTCTATTTAATCACAACTATTTTGGAACGCGGAGTAAAATGTGAATTGTGATTAAAAGGATTTGAGATTATCCGTGACATTTATAGCCCACACAGAGGATCTGCAACGGATATTTGTTTGATATCAGATTTATTATGAGACTTTGGCTCGCCAATACGATTAATGTATAATGAATCTGATATCAATCAAACATGAGTTTCAAATGTTTTTTATTATATAAACTTTAACTGAAATTTTAAAAAAAAAACTATAACGTTTCTCGTAAATTCGACTTTCCAAATGGCCATTATTTTATACGTCATGTTCAATCGAAGCATTTGCAAGTGACGTCAGATCTATGTATTCGACTGTCATAGCAAAAATTTATTACACACTTTTATTAATTCGGACCTTATTTATATGATAAAGTTTTATATTAATATTACGAGTATATGCAAGTTTCTGTCAAGTACTGATAGTATCTAAAACTCGTCTAGCGCAAGAGAAGGAATACGTGACTCTATAACAACTATCTATGGGCGATGTGGATGTCAGTTTTAGTCGTCGCTCCCTGTCAAACAGAGAAGCGCAAACCGGTTTAGTTCGGCTGGTATCAAAGCTATTAACAGGCAATCTACTATAGTGAAACAATAATATGGCGCACTCAGGTTGACGTGTAGCATTATGAACGTTTTTTTTTCTCCTATTTTTATCTGTCTTAAAAAAAATGATTGTTTATTTCCTCTAATCGTTATCTGATCGTTTTTATCAAGTTCTAGAGTGTACACTTCATAAATTTACAGAAGAGGCAAACTAAAATTATCGTTGTCATAAACTCTGGCAAAACAAAGCAATGTTTTAAAGGCAAGCTCCGTTGGTGACTGCGGTATAAAGTATGAAAGAGATCAGTCTGTTGAGTTAGAAACTAATTTTACTTTCTTAACTTTCCTTGAAGACATTGCGGTTAACAATGAAAACTGTATAACAAGGCTAGCATACCTGAAGAGCGATTTTTCCCCCCCAAAATTCAGTAAATGGACTCCAAAATATTCTTAAAATAACGTTAACTAACGTAAGGGTGACTGCTTTTCGCAATTACATTTTTACTGATTATATAATGTAATAGCTCTTAAGAGAATTCACATTCCAAGCTCACATTTGTTTTGAATGATTTAATAGAGAAATAACTCATTGATTACACAGCTAAATCATTTTTCAACGAAAGTACGTCATCTGAGTTTTGGAGTTATGAAAATTTCTACAGTACTTAAGTAAAGATACCTACCGTAAAACCTCGCGATTTCGAACAGAATGTTTACGAAAAAATTCACTTATTCGATGTAATACTCCGAAATTTGTTCCCTTATTTTTTTAACTAACAAACTTTTCCCATAAACTCCAGAACAGCACCTCAAATTTACGAACACATTCCTTGGAAATATAATTTCGGTCGGTCCCATCAAAGTACTGTACATTCGACGCAGAAAAATAACACTACTCTCGCTCTTGTTTAGTCAGGAATAAACAATATCGCTTTTCAATGCAATTCAGTAGAGTTTAGCCTCTTCATTAAGTATGATGTACTGTAAATCCTCTGTTTTTTTGTTATTGAATGTTGAATTATTGGCAACTGGCCTGCAAGATATAAACTTGTTATAGTTCTTAGATGTACCGTTACGTCCCGGAAGTGACTTCCCATGTCCTATCCGGCGTATATGTATGTCTATTTTCCATACACATGTAGTGAACTATGGTTATGGACAGACAGACAGACAGACAGACAGACAGACAGACAGACAGACAGATAGACAGATAGACAGATAGATAGATAGATAGATAGATAGATAGATAGATAGATAGATAGATAGATAGATAGATAGATATACGTAATGTAACAAGCCCCTAGAATGTCACGAAGACACAGTGTTGCAGCCTACATCCTATAACAAGGCCAAGCAAGATAAATATAATCCACAAACTGCACTGCACAATGCTCTGATAGTTATCTATCTCTCGCTCTAAAGAGTCCTTACGAAAGTCCTTTGAAATGCAGTCACTTTGATACAAATGTATTAAAAGCGCCTCGAATCGAGAACCTTGACACACTCCGTATATGTTTACTTTATGTATTACAACGCTTTGGTTGCTATAAAGAGAATGAGATTAGGATTTTTATCTGTCAGCTCCTGTTAAATAAATTGCAGTCTAGTCTGCATTAGTCTAGTCTGCTTAATCGCAAATTTTACACAACTGCAACAGTTTTTTTAAATATCAAAATACCGTAGTGTCACTTTCGATAAAAGTCACTGGAAAATTGCAGTTCCTTTTAACAGGGACTCAATCCACGAACCCATGTAGATCTGAGTAAGGTATGTTGTTGGTATCAATAAATTATATCATTAAAGATAGTAGGTCAGGAAGAACTGGCTGGAACTAGTCTGAAGGTCTTGAGATCTAACAAGGTCGTGGCAATGACATTGACACCCTACCCCCCTATGGGCGGGCCTGGAATGCATTTTCCCTTCCCGCTTGAAAAAAAAAAACGCAAAACGGCTGCACCCCTATGAGAGCGTGGATTACAAAAATGCGCCAAAAGATAAACAACAAGCGCTAAAAACTAATTTACAAAGCATCCAAACACCAAGAAAATTACAAGCGACCGTCCCTCGTCCACCTCTCAGCGCTCCGAAGTTCCGAAGCCCCTAGATCCATCCCATGGGCGTTTCACCGCCACTCTCCCCGCTCCCCACCTTCCGATTGTGTTATTGCTGCATAAGTACCCTTACTAACAATAATCATGCATCACTCTTATCCCATTGCCTCACCCCACTCTTTCCCCTCGATCTCCTTCCCACCTGACACTCAGTTTTAGCGATTCTCGTGCCATATTTCAGAAATCTAGAGGTACTGAAGGAAGGAATGGGAAGAAATATTTTATTAGGCCATGGGCCAAAAAAACATTACATTGGCAAAAACATCAATAGTCTATCATAAAACACACACACACACACACACACCAACTACAATAATTTTTTTTTAAAAAGGGATCATTACTATACATTGACATATTTTACAAAACACTAATACTGCGTACTGAAAACAGCTTGAAACATCCAAACTTTGGCTAAGCACCTCGGCATTATTTTTCGGCACTTTTATCGTGATCCAGGTTGAGACATGTAACTAATAGTTTCTGTACAATATTTTAGATGCCAGTACAAATTCAAACCTACGAAAGCTACATATGCTTCAGCTGCAAACTTACATGTTCCTTTGCAATCAGTGTTGGGAAAACAAATTCACCACAACGTTTAGAGCAATATGCGAGTAAAACTTAAAATATCCACAGGACCAGATATCCAAATTTTCTTTTGCAGTCAGAATTATCTCCCGACGATAAGTGAACTCCTATATCGACACAATCACTATCAGTAACAAAACAAAGCAGAAACACATAGTAAAAGAAAAAAAACTTGGATAAATATAAGTCTCATTCGCGCTGATTCTGTTAAAAGGAATGGATTTGTGTTTTTATCCAGATTGAGCGATCGCGTGATTCGCTTCTTAAATTTCAAAACCCCACTCACAAAGTCACTGCACGCATTGATCTTTCCACATTTTCTACACATAAATTAACAAACAAAAAGTGGAGAAAAATCTAAAATCCCGTTCAATATTTACAGATGCCCCGTCCAATATTATGACGAGCCGGGAATGTCACCTTCATCACATCTGACTTCGTGAAAATACTGGATCTGGCTTCCGGTTACTTGATCGAAGGTCATTTAAATTAACCGACGGAGGCTTGGCCAACGGACACTGTCTTGGTGGACGGACATATGGCCAGATTTCCTTAATATATTCGCTTTGCTTACAGTCTTCTTGCTAGTTCATTTTCTTTGCCTCTGTAAGTTGGCGAGTTAAGAGTATGTGAGTTATTCTGAGTTGGTATGAGTGTTACTTCAACAACCCATCCATCTGAGCATAATAAATTATAATCCCTGGCTAATTTACTTAGACAAGCACTTCATTTTGTTTATGACCGTTTTATACAGATAAAAGACTATAACTTTTCGATTAAGCATGTTTTTTTTGACGTTTATTGAACTGTCTTTAAACTAGGGCTATTTAAACTCTGATTCTCCTTGACAAACGCTAACACTGTTCGGGAACAACTCGCAGAGAGAAAGGTCATGCTGATATAAATTACTAAATCATTTGACGTTTTCGGAATTATTTTTATACACTCTCAATGTCTTCGAACAATTTATAGTATCGCGTTGATATCAGTTTCAAAAGTGCAGTAGCCTAAGGAATTGTGTAGAGGTGAAACTGGGCAAAATAAAAAATGAATTTGAACCTTGACCCCCACCTCATTGTTCCTCACCCCTTTAACCGAACAAAGAAAACAAAACTAGGCAGCCTCTTGGTCGGCTAAATGTGCGCCCGGCTAATGTCCGTTCACCCAAATGTCTTCTCTTCCAAATATCTGTTCCACCGAAGGTCCATCGCTGAAATGTCCGCACGGTCGAGCGTCCATCCGCCAAGTGTCCGTCCAAGATGGATTTTATCAACGTTATACTAAATTTCAGGTTTGACTCCTTTTTAAAATTTTTTTTGGTCATGAATTTGACATCACACTTGAAATAAATATGGCAATTCTGGAGCACAGGCTAAAAATGAGAAACAAGTTTCAATCCTGATGTTGGTTATAAAAGGAAATTATGTTTGGATTTGTTTGGAAAACGCCTAGTGAGACAACCGCTCTAGGAGGCTAGAGATACCATCAATTACTCAACCTGTCCATGGGATGTGGGTTGCGATAGGATCATTGCCTTGAGCAAGACTTTGACAGGTTAAGAAAAACTTTCTAGTTATAGATCTGAAAATACTGTCTTTTTTACGCTGGGGTAAACTAGTTTCTGGAAAATGTATGTCCTGTGGCCAATAATTCTAAGTTAAAGGACTGCAAGATATTCTCAGATACAAAACATAATAAACTAAAAAAACCTTGACTGTTGTGTGCGTTGTCACATGAGAGTTTTCACAGGTGTCTTTCTACAGACTGGAATTCAGTTTTTCGAAAATTTCCCCATAGGCAATAACCTTTCTAAGGTTGTGAGCATTCGTTTGTTTGTTTGTTTGTTTGTTTGTTTGTTTGGTTGGTTGGTTGGTTGGTTGGTTGGTTGGTTGGTTAGTTGGTTGGTTGGTTGGTTGGTTGGTTGGTTGCCTGCCACAATTAGTGGGGATTTCTACCTCGTGCGTAAAATGTTTTGAAGAGAATTATTTGTAGCCTATTTCCTATCCAAATTTAGGCAGTTTTAAAGCCTACCGTTATTCAGACCCATGTGTTGTAAAAGTTTCATAGGGCATTTCGGACTGAAATAAACTTCTTCTTTTTTTTTTTGCTTCTGTTCCACGCCTTGAAGAGTTGATCATGGCGCACGCAAGAAGCAGCTGATCAAAATGCACCGAAAAATTGCCCACGTACATCGCAATCAGCGAAATAAACCAGTACACCAACAAAAATACACGGGAACCATTTTGCCCCCTTAAAACATAACTTAAAAAAAAACATCTTCACTAAATGTATGTGCACCAGTTCGCCCCACATTTAGAACACAAAAATAGTAACATCGTGGCCTCTTCTACGCCAGAGAATCCATGAATGGCAATAAAATGCACACGTCTACACAGGTCCGTTTTGGCCATGTACAGCCATGCCGATTGCTTTCTACCTCTGATGAGGCCAGATTAGATCTAGATCTAGGATTATATTTATATAGGTTCCATGTTCAGTGTCTTATTTTCTCCGTCAGTATAAAAACCGCAGATGAAATTTTCCTTCACGTTTTCACTATACTTGTCCACCGCTTATCGTTTTCTGACGCATATTGAGCGGAACTTAAAGCGTGACAAAAATGCACATGCATTTCTATTTTACTGTATATGTATGTTTATCTAAATATTTAGACATTTATAAGTGATACGCGGTTCCTTTTTTTCAGTAGCTTATGCGAGAAATTCTGCTATCATGAAAAGCTGTCGGCATAAAAAGATAAGATTCCTAGATCTTTTTATACTCAATGCCACATTCAGGGGCGTAATGAGGCTGATTTTCTTTTTTTGGTAATCTAGCATTTATATCTTATCAATTTTTTTTTTTTTGGGGGGGGGGAGGTTTTTAAAAAGTAAAACATTTGGTATTTGGCTCCAAAAGAGCCAAGTCTGGCAACCCTGGCACGGTCTAGACCATCAACCTTTCATCGCCGAAAGAAAAACAAAACTCGGGAAGTCGTGCACGGAAAGGGTCTTACGTGAAAGGAAATAACAAAATATCGTCAGAACAGCGAGTAACCAAGTTTTTCTCTCAGATTACTGGCCACCTTTTAAAAAAAAGTCTTTACTTTGCCTTTGGATGCATTGCACTGAGGATATGGCAGTGTTGAATCCGTGAGACAGTGTATAGGCTCTCAGGTTATCGGCGAAGAAAACTTAACTAACGGTGACAAAATCGTAATGCTTGTAATGCTATTAGGTGAACAGGACAGAGGTGATGTTTGAATATTTTAGAAAACACTGAAGATTAATTATACTGTGTCAGTCAAATAGATAACATGTTGGTAATCTCAAATTCATAGATTACATAAACGCTACGCCCCTGGCTAAACTTACATGTATGATTAATTCGAATTTGAAATTCAAACAGGTCAGCCCAAAAATTCCTGCTCGAAAGTGTATCGAATAAGATTATTAAGTTAAAATTTATTTAGCTTATCTTAGGCATGTTACCGACACGTCAACAGAAAGAAAAATATCAAGCAAAAGTGTTATTTAAAGCTCGTGAAACACAGCCTTGCATTCAAATTCAATTTGTCTACTACAGAGTCCCATTCTAAAAAAGCAAAACCAAGCTCTTAAAAAATGGCTATGGTTTGCACAGCTGTTTTATAACTCAGTTTCCAATTTTGGCAAAGAATAACCACAACCGATGCAACAACGAGTGCAAAACTTCACCACAAAATATTTTTAGAAATATAACAAGCTTTTGAAAAAGCATGTCAAAAAGACGTAGATGCAAACTGACATTTAAACATGAATAGACCCGAGATGAGAGCGCATTTTGGATAGGAAAGAGGATTTCAGGTTATGCTTTTGTTTCACTACAAAATGTATAAATATTCACCAGTTCAAAAGAAAATTGATTTGGATGAATGAGTTCTATTGGCTAAAATTTACTTGTGTACATTATTTCTAGGATTCGTTAATAAATAAGGAAGCAAGGCAGATTTTGCTGTTCGTTTTTTTTTTATCTCGCAGGTGTGGGGGAGAGGTTGTAGGAATAGAGTGTATAAAAGTGTATTTGGAGGAATTATCAAGCAACTCTGTGAAATTATATCGTTTTTTAGTGCTATTTCCCAAAATTATTATTTTTTTCCTACGGTTAAATAACGCCCTTCCAACCACGATAGTAAAGTTGAGATGCACTGAGGTATGTATTTCTTTATTTAATTAATTCAAAATAAGGTTAAGCTTGAAATCGGGGTTATTTTAAGAGTCATGATATTTTAAAATATCTGAAATGTGTTTGTTATGAGCAATTATCCTTACATTATTTTCATTTATTTCAAAACAAAATTAACAATTGGTCTAGTCTGTTTTGGAAACACTCTCATCGGTTAGTCTTCTTATGGTCTTAGCCAGGTACTTCAAATAAAAACATATCTCTGCCTAATGTTTTTTTTCACTCCAAATTTCGAGTCGATGGAGTATTGCATGTGGTTTGTCACTTCAAAATGCCAAACACTGTAAATTTCTAAGTTCAAAAACTGCAAAAACAACTTCATGTCAGGTAATTATGTAACCGCTGTTTCTTGCCGGCCAGACAAATTTGTGCTTTGATCAGTAAGGTATGGGAGTCATATTGGAATTTCAAATTTCAGCCAAACCTTGATGTTACTATGCCACCGTGCGCAGAAATGCTAATGACTTGTTATTAAAGTGTAGGCATCATTGCGGTTAACAAAAGGAATAAAATAACGGAATAATAGTGAATGAATTCAGTGTAATTTGCACTTAATAACAAGATATACTTATTGTTTAGATGCCTAACAATGAGATTCCACTGTTTGGCACTGTAAGAAAAAAAGAATGATGCCAATAATTAAAATGGCAACCAATATTTCTTTCCTTACAATATTTAAATTAATGCAGTAAACAAAATGTAGACCTATGGCATTACAACAAGCTATAATCAAAGGAAGGAAATGAATATGAAATATGCCTCATAAATAAGGAATTATAAACTCGTATTTAAGATAAGCACATTTTCCCACATTTTAATGGTGTCATTTGCTTCAAAGATGTTTTGTGTCACACCAAAATAGTATTAAATTTGCACAAAAACAAGAGGTGGGTGAAAAAGGCCGCTAAACTTTTAGAGAGCTGAATTCACCAAATATGAGAAGTTTTTAAGCAAGAGCACAACAGAATTTTTTAAGCTATCAGTGCCTGAGAATGCAGCAGTTTGTCACCAGTAATAAAAAAACAAGAATGGATTTGATGGTTACAACACAAGCTTTAAACCATGTAAATCATTGGCTGATATCATTATTTCAGTTTTTCTATCTTAACTTGATCGTCTACTTGTCCCACTGTCTTTTGTATATATTTTTCGAGATTGTTTTTCTGTCTTTATTTCGTAAATGTTACGAGTTTTTATAGTAAACAAGTTTGTTTCGAATAAATTTTACTTGTTTACATATTGCAAAATTTAATTTTATGGGAACTACTCAGATAAAAAATAATAAAGTTGTCCCTTTGTATTTATTTTGAAATTATTTGGTTTAAGCTAAACTATGCAATTTCTAAAGATGAATTTTGTGAGTAACATCATATACGTTTGATGGGAATAGCGCCGGCGGAAACCGGAACATTAATTAATGGGAACAATAGGTAAAAGTGACATTTGCGCACAAGTTAATATTCTCTTTACGAGCGTTTATTTTATAGAATTCAGCATGAAATACAGGTCTAGACATGACAGGGTTCGTCATAATTATGGACGACGAGGTTTAAATCTTACCGTTATGGTAATAGAGTTTTCGAGCAAAACTGCTGCGCGATTTTTATTAACTTACATCAGTGCCCGTAATTTTTTTTTTTTTTTTNGGGGCATGGCAATAGTTTCCTAAAAGAATTGGGGCTGCATATAAAATTGCAACCATCTGTAATCAGCGCCTGGAATGAATTAATCATCCGGCACATCTCCCAAATACAATGTATCTGTGTGTTCCATCCAGAAAGTCAAGATTTAAATAGCTAAGCCTTTTAGTGCATCCAAAAACAGTCTTAAAAATTACAATGAACATTGTTATGGTTCTAAAATATGGAATGGTTTTCCTATAAACATTAGAAATGGTAAAACTTTCCATCATTTCAAGAAAATGTCGAAGACCTATCTCTCCAGATTTTTTTTTTTTTTAATAAAATGGATAAAAATAAGTCGTCTGTGTATAGATATGTGTATACGTGCTTGTGCGTATGTGCTTGAATCAATGACATTGTTTAGTCTGCGAGAAAGAATGTCGTATTTGATTTAGCAATGTTTGTTTGTGCGTATGCATGCGTGTGCGTGTGCACATCTGTGCTTTACAGTAGTTGTTGCTACAAAAATAAAGCACTTAGGAGTGAATACTGCACTACGGATATGCGCTCTATTAAATTATTATTATTATTATTATTATTGTAATTATTATTATTATTATTATTATTTCCGCAACACGTTTGCGAAAAGGCTTTCTGATGCAAAATAAACGGGCGCATATGATTCTCTACATATCTTAAATTAAAGAAAAAAAAGATGTGTCAATGTGTGTGCTCTTCAGGTCTGGCCGTATTATTTTCTTTTTCCATTTTGGTATCGTTTACTTAATTAACAATGAAAGTATCAAGCACAAAACCCAGCATATTTGTGTTAAATAAATAAGTCAACTGCAGCTAAATAAAATCCATAGACCTAATAATTGTGTTATTCAACATAGGCATGCTGGGTTTTAATTTCATATTCTACATATTAATTACCATGCTTTTTATTTATTTTTATGACCAGACTTAAAGAATACTCACATTGACGCATAATTTTGCTGGATCAGAATACGATATGTGCAGCGGAAAGCAAACGCAAGGTCCTTGATGACCATCTCATACCAACCTTAACATATCTTTAATATCACACTCATTTCAAATTACCACACACATTTTCAACATACTGATAATTACGGGGTTCCAGAAAAAAAAAGTCTGAAGGTTGACAGGCTAAACAAAAAAACTAGATGATGCTTACGTTGTCTTAAAGTAACTTCACGGAGAAATCGGCTGACGTTTAAGAACATCCAGACAAAATTTTAGATTTTTAAAAAAAAAAAAAATGTCAGAGTCACAGAAAACTAATCAAAAATTCACAGGAAATTAAAACCACACTAGGGAATGTTAAAGGACTCACACCGATCGAACCTCAGGACTTTCAGTCACGTTAACTAAAGTGTAGATCTACACCAAAAATAGTACTGCTTATGCTAAAACTACCTGCAAAAGAAATATGCGTGCAGAGGGATGGAAGAACAGTCCGCAAATGGTTCCAGCCCTGTGTGACACCGAATATATTAAAAGACTTTTGAAAGGCATCTATCTTGCATCAGCAGCCGACTCCGCGAAGCTGTCCCTAAAATATAACAAAACCCCTTTCCAACCTTGAAGAAATTAAGATCAGAGAGGACGGTGCCCCTCTTCCACGAAGGACATATTTGTAAACATGATTATAATGCCGAGGTTCTCAGATTCTGAGACGCATACCCTAAGAGGTAAACAAATATTCCAGCTTGGGATGCCCGCAGGCGAGGGTAAATATAGAATACATATAAGTTTAAGAACACACTTGACACGGTTGATTCCACAAAAAGGTTTAAGATCTTGTGATTAAAAGGATATGTGATATAATTATCCAATGGCCTTCATTAAAACAAAAAAAGAAAAAAAGACTACCAAATGACAGCATGGGAAAAGTTGTTATTGAAAAAAGATTAATATGCCATTATCCTATGGTTTCAGTCTAGAAAATACAACCTTCTGGTGTAGTAAAAAATACAGTATTTGCATTTAAGCGGAAGCTGCAATTAATCGAGGTCCGATTAAGTCGAGTCGACGATTTTTTCCACTACAAAATCAAATGACTGTGTGGACATGATGTTTGGCATCTTTTAACTGAACTGTGGGTATGAATGAAGCAACAGTTTGAGGATCTCTGAGCTATCACAAAAAGTGAAAGCAGCGGCCATGATCAAGATGCCTAAAAACTGCCCTGCCTGCCCTAAAGATATGCAACACAAGACACCTTTTCTTCTTTCTTTTGCGACGCGCGTGATATTCGAGCACTTGAGACATTAACCTTAAATTCCGCCTTATCTTTTGCACTTTAGACTAGTGAAAGTACACGATACAAGCTGCAAATTTTATTGCCCTGGGTCCTTGAATGCTGAACAATGCCGACTCTTGGTATTTTCTTCAACTGCGGGCAATTCCACAAACACACTCTCGAATGCGAATGAAAATCTTGCAATTGCTTCATCATAATTATTGTTAGAAAGCGCAAAAGCCCGCACAGGGTATACAACGAGAGGAGAGGCAGGATGGGGAATTTCACTAACTTGAATTCTTATTGCTTTTTTCACATCGGAGTGCTTTTGTTCCAAATTTCACAAATAAAGGATTTCATACTCGACAGAAACGTTGTAGATAGCAAGTTTACTGCTTCTCATTTCAGGAGGCCTAGATCTACAGCACAGGTCAAAAAAATTCTTTCTCAAAAATTATATCAAACTTATCTTATCTTCTAGATTTATATGTCAAGGAAATATGTAAAAGAGCTGTCCGCCTTCGTTTTCTTTTAAAAACTCATAACACTTTGTATATAATATACACTTTCACTCAAGGGAAGGGGATGGGAGCGAAAGGGGCGGCACCAAAAACTTGTGTTTTTTTGTGTGTGTTTTTTTTGTTTTTGTAGTGCAATTTTAATATACTTGTATTTTTTACATACATATCAAGTTACTTCAGCCGTGCAAACAAAGATGTATTTCAATTGGGGTGGAGAAGGCTAGTTAGGGGAGGGTGAAGGGATGTATGAGATTTATAAATTGAACACTGAATATCCGTGGAATGTCCCCTAAAGTCAATGCACCAGGACACGCTTGAGATCTTTAACGGATCTGGTTTCCAGTGCACACTCAGCTCCTTTGAATAGCAACTTTCGCTTAATAGTCGCAAAGTTATTCAGACAACAAAAATGCAGTGTTGTAATTCTATACGAAAAGTTATTAGATAACCGCCATATTCTTTAATCAGCAGCATATTAAATGTTCCTGGAGAGTTGCTATTATGCGAAGTTGGGGCATTGGAGTTAATGCTTGGAATTGAAGATAAGGCCGAAGTTCTTGGGATAACCTTGTCATCGGGATTATACCGGCTTTTAATAAGTGGAGCTACGTGATATTGTTACAGTTCAATGGCAGATTCATAAAGCTTTGGGAGTTATAAAAAATAAAATGACAACAATGCGAGAGTCAAAGACCTTTTGGATGTGAAAAAACCTACGGTTTTTGGTATTTATGATTGAAGATGGTCATCCACCTCGGGAGTTCAGTGCCCGCGATGTGTGGTTCCATCCCACGGGTAGCGGAGCGGTAAAAACTCCATCTGAAGATGAAAGGTCCTTAGTACGAAATGTGTACCGTAGTGGTTTGGGGGTAGTGCGGGTGGGGTGGTACAAGTTCATTTACAGATTCCAAAAGCATCGGACGTTACGACATAAAAAAAGCGACAATCATCTGAGAGTCAAAGACCTCTTGGATATTACACCCGTGAGTTTGGTATTTATCATTCTTTATAAATGAAGATGGTCATCCACCTCGGAAGTTCAGTGCCCGCTGTATATGGTTCAGATCAAGTATTTGAAACGTTCATGTCACTCTCGCCATTTTCCAAATTACTATATAATTTTATTAGGAGACATGAGATGTGAGTTCTATGAGCTCTTTGATGTGGCATTTTCTTTTTATCTTAGTGAAGCCTGGGCCAAGAGGAAGCAATTTTGTAATATTTGATTCTAACACATATACCTGATTAATTTACTTATGATATTTATTATTATACCAAGATGATATTTGTAAATAGACGCAGACAGAGCACCCCTACCTGACTGCCCCCCCCCCCCCNCCTGATTTTAAGGAGTTGTCTGTAAATAGATAAAAATTAATATATGGTTCCATCCTACTGTTAGCAACGCTGTGAAGACTCCATCTGCAGATAAAAAGTCCTCAGTAAAAACTTAAGCACTGCAGTCTTCACAATGCTTTGGTGGTTGGAGTGGTGTGGGAAGGATCAGACAAGTTCAATGGCAGATTCCAAAACCACAGAAGTTATTTTAAAAAATATGAACAATCTGAGAGTCAAAGATCCCTTGGATATCACACCCGTAAATGTGGTATTTATCATGCTTTATGAATGAAGATGGTCATCCACCTCCAGGGAGGGATGCGGTTCCATCTTGCGATTAACAGAACTATTAAGACTCCATCTACTGATGAAAATATTTTTAAAGGTCCCGAGTACAAAATGAGTAACGCAGTCTTTCTAATGCTTTGGTGGTTTGGGGAGGTGATCTAGACATTGAACATTGAGACAAAATTTAAGTTGAGGCAAAAACTTGGAGAATGGAAGGGGGGGGCGGGGAATCGAGGGAGGGGTTTAATGTGGAAGTGAAGGCCTTACGACAATCTGGCATTTATTTGGGGGGTGAAGGTGAGGGGAACTAGGTGTGATTAAAGATGAGGAAGCCCTAGCCTAACACGTAGCAAACACTAATAATTATTAAAAACTACAAGAGAAAAATAGTCCCAGCTTGTCCAATGAAAATTATTATGACATTTATTTTTCTGAAGCTGGTCAAGTGCAATAAACGTTCATTTTTTTTTTCCATGATATTTGAATTCGTTTTACTTACAATGACAATCAGCCTATTCCTGTAAGAATTCTTTTTTTTACCATTGCTGAAATATAATAATTATATTAAATACCATGCTCTTTATCCCAATAGGAAAGCAAAATCAGCAGTCAATTCGCACTGTCACATGTCCCATATTGTACACTTCAGGAGGAAGGGTCTCGTTAAAGAAGGTGAGAGGGGGAGGAGGGAGTCAGTTCCGGTCTTACAAACAACTGTAGTGTGGCTTGGGTGGAACATGTTCAATGGCAGATTCCAAAAGTATCGGGAAGTATAAAAGAAGCAATAAAAATCTGGGAGTCAAAGACCCCTTGAATATCACACCCGTGAATTTGGTATTTTATCATGCTTTGTGAATGAAGATGGTCATCCACCTCGGAAGTTCATTGCCCGCGGTATGCGGTTCCATCCTACTGTTACTGTTAGTAAAGCCGTAAAGACTCCAAGTGCAGATACAAAGGTCCGGAGCACAAACCAAGTATGGCAGTCTTCATAATGCTTTGGTGGTTTGGGGTCCTGTGTGTGAAGTGGTACAGGTTCAATGTCAAATTCCGAAAGCATGGAGAGTTATATATAAACAAAAATAAAATATATATTAACAATCTGAGAGTCAAAGACATCTTGGATAGTAAATCCGTGGTTGTTTTTATTTATCAACCTTTATGAATGAAGATGATCAACCACCTCCAGAGTTCACTGCCCGCGGTATGTGGTTACTAGCCGGGCGGTGAAGTCTCCATCTGCAGATAACCAGAGTCCTAAAGAACGCAATCTTTTTAATGCTTTGGTGACTTGGGGAGGGGGAGAGGGGGGAAAGGGGAGAGGGTCTGAGATCTATTTATTGAACACTGAGACAGATCGGAAGTCCAGGCAAAAATTGGTGTGTGAAGTTGGGGTGGGGGTGGGGTGTGGGAGGGGAGAAAAAGGGTTAACGAGAGAGTGAGGCCTCTCACTACAATCTAGCTTTTTGGGGCAGG
>JAWQUT010000287.1:1013658-1036495 GCA_033807755.1 Ellobium chinense | reverse complement strand
CCTCCCTCCCCCCCCCCATTTTGACAATAGAGGACATTACTAAATAATAATCAATATCAAGTACATAACTATATTATTAAACTTATCACAACGCTAAAATAGTAATCTACCTGTTGCAAGTATATAAAAAGGATTGATACCGCCCAGAAAATACAGCGTGCCTCGCGTAACCGGCGTTCAAGTTCCATTTACTGACCTTGTTAAGGACAAAAACACCCAAAAAATTCTTTCATACCCCCCATATATAGTAATAATATAAGTAATAATGAATCTACATAGTATACAAATGCAGCACAATGCATAAGTAATCTAATCGATATGCGCCAATATACCCCACGCCATCGCGGTCCTCGCTAGACCAGCCGATCTCGGCCTGAGCGAGTACCGCACGACGGGGTCTTGGGTGACCTAGTGGTTCATTCCCGCATCCAATTTAAGTATCTCGGCATCCATTAATCATGATGAAACTTACCATTCTAAAGGTAAATTGGACGAGGAATGTGTCCATCAACTTAGTTTTCACGTCCTTTAAGTATTTAGTAAGGAAAAATAGGTTCAAACTTACCTTATTTTCAACTTGCAACAACCTCGCGAAATCACAACGGATTCGAAACTGTAAACATCCGGTACGTCCGGGCTCCTCTGCTCTTTCAGAAAATCACCACATATAACCGAAAATAACCAGAAACAATGCCGCTATCGTTGATTTACGGAGGTATACGGTAGCCGGATGCCCTCGGCCGATCACAAAAATTTCACCGCTGGGCGATGCGGATCGCGGCCAGCGCGTTGACCGCCGACCGCGCGTTATCCAAGTACCTATAAATTATAGTTTATTATTGCCGTATGGGGCTATCAGCACAAACAAGACTGTGGACCATCAGTGTGATCATCAGGCTTTCTCTAACAACAGCACCGATTTAGTCGAAATATCGATCTAGTCCATGACTTGTCTGTGACTAAATGAACTGTATCATTATCGTTGCGGTGCTGTCCTTTGAGTTCATAGCCGATCATCATATGTTTTGGACTCGTACTTTGCCCAAATGATGGACTAGGTCTAGTCTAGATCTAGACTCTACTCTAGCGACTAGACACTAGACTAAGACTAGACTAGATCCTGGTGCAGCTACTAGTTTTCGCCTCTCAAATTAAGGTCATCGTATTTATTTATAGACGGGAGTAGAGTTGAGAAACTGAACAAATTAATGAGCACCAAACCTAATCAACTGACATCTGTTAGAGTCTGTCTGTTAAAAAGAAGTGAAAGAAGATAGAGTTTACCTGTTTTTCAGTTTGATCCCACTCTCCAAAGCCAGTCAATTGTCAGTGATAAACTGTCAGTGAAATTTAGCAGGGTTGCCAATAAAATATAAACAAAATACTGGAAATGAACTAAAAACACTATGCTTTTCACCCTTCAAGTAGCAGGGGAAGAAGGACACTTTTATCTTGATCCAGTTCCAGACTTAAAGGGACAGGGATAGCTATCTGCTTCACAGCCTTAAAAATCCACATTTCTTTCTTCATAAATTTTCAACCCCTAACATGTATCTACCTCCCAAACACTTCTGAGAAAATGTGGCTTGAAAATCAGGATTTCACACCTTTTGGGCTGCCATGCCTGGCTTTCTCTTTAACGCAGGGCAGAGGTTTGACATTAAAAAGCAAGAAGCAAACTACTAAATACTCTTTATGCAAAGACAGTTATCGTTTGTGTAAACTTTCCATAGTGCTAAATTGCATGCTTTGTTTTTATACAATCGACATCTTATAAGTCTTCGGTAAAGACTGTGAATAACTGTTTGACTTCTATCACAACGCTGTAATATTAGAACAGGCAGGATGAATACCTGATAGGAGGAGCATCTTTAGAGTTCTAAGCACCGTTTGAGTCGCTTTATCAATGTAAGCAGAGCCACTTTTTGCATGCAAATATTTCAACTCTTGATGCAAATTTTGGAGGTTTGAAATGCAATCTGTCACAAGGACACATAAATAAGACATGTTAAGCAGGATGCTGACATAATAAGATATCTGGAGTAAACTCTGCACAGCTGCTTCATTATCGCAGTGGATATTATAAATCATCAGGAGTCTTCCTCAATCAAGCTGTTATGTCTATGGGATAGGGCTATGTCTTAATTGTTTGGCATTATTGATCTCTAGATGAAAAGAGACTGAGGACAGCGTATATTAATACTGACTACTTTACTTTATTTGCACCTTTCCATTATGTCATGCAAAGTTAAATGTATATTTCAGACATTCAGACCCAAGAAAAGATTTGAAAGCGGCACTCTGAAGTACAATCTTCACAAACAAGCTAATGCCTCCTTGAATTCTGGCATTGACCTGAAAGAAGTGGTCAAGTTACCTCCAGGAGAAGATGTCAACGACTGGGTTGCTGTTCATGGTAAAGAAGCATGATGGCAATTAGTGTTGTTGGTTTGAATATGGAATGGTTAAAACCCTCAAATAACAGTTCATATGTTAGTGAAAAATTGATCTTTTAACAACATAGTTGTTTTTAGTACTAAAGTTAATAACGTGCCTTGCCAGAATGAAGAGCTTACTTGCTGGTTTGTGGCAACTCATCATTTCAATAGAATTGCTTCATATTATGTAAAATAATAACCTTTATTGTTTTGCAATATCCCAGTTGTTCCCCAGGTGTGGAATTCTGTGAGCACAGGTAAACATAAATTTGCTACATAAAGATTAAGCTCACCTTAATGTGATCATGTAAAGTGATCTGCAGTATTTCATTCAGCTTTTAACTGGTGAGGATAGAGTTATATATTTTCTTTTCTATTTCAGTGGTGGACTTTTTCAACCGTATCAACCTCCTGTATGGCACAATCTTTGAGCACTGCACAGAGCAGAGCTGCCCAACAATGTCAGGGGGAACAAAGTGAGTTTTTGTTAGTGACATGCCCATTGCCCACTCTTAAATGAACATCATTCCTCAAGGACATAGTGATTGAAGTAATTATCGTCCTCCAGTAAGCAGATACTTACTGCATAGCCCAAGCTTAAGCTTGTTTGGGCATGAGATTTTGCATGATGCTACGAAGTTATCTTGTTGCCCTACCCAGTGGAAAGAATATAAGAGGGCTTACATTTAATTTAAAAAGAAAGCCTTAATTTTAAACAGTAAGCATAATGAGAATTAGGCATGCTGTTTATGATCCTGGTTGCATCATTTTGTGAATTAGGTATGAACACTATCCGGTACATGGTCAGACACTGATCTCTTAAATTTTGATTAGGTAGGCATTCAGAGATTCTTTGAATATTGTCAGTCCCTTTCTAGCCAGATTAATCAGTGGAACCTTAATATTGAATAACTCAAAAATAAATTTATCTTTGTGCTGAAGGAGGAATTTCATATTCACAGATTTCTTATTATTCTGTTATTTTATTATTCAGATGGACCTTGACATTAAGTAGACTGAGATTATTCTGTATAAGAGCCTTTGCCAGAACGTCATTCCTCATTCTGATCAAAAGTGTAAAATTATAAAACTAACCCAATCCAATCAATTTTTGCTCATTTCACACCCCAAATACCCCTGCACAGTAGTTAGGTTCTCTCAGAGCAGTAGCATTTTTTGTTTTTGAGATATTTGTACTACTGATAATCTCGCTCATAACCATGATGACACATCCATACAAAAAGTAAAAAAAAACAAAAAGAATAAACTCAAATGTTTTATTTCATACTGAAAACATGTCTCTTTTCTTCCATTCAAGTACAAAAAATAATGTAATAGACAAAACAACATTATAATTAGATACAAATTTACGTCATCATAGTTATGAGTGACAAGGTTAACATGTGTGTCATTTCTATTTTGCGTCAGAAAATTGCATTGGACATCCACTCATCATAAGAAGCACAGGGCACCTGCCAAAGATGTAACTTATCTGACAAAGAACCGAAAATATAGTTTGAATTTTACTGAGAAAACAGGAAATATCTGTCGCTCATAACCATGATGACATTCATATTTAGAGCTCATAACCATGACAACACAAGTTTTCATTTTAGTTAAGTGTTATTTTGAAGCTTAACAGTCTCAGGGCTTTCTTCAAACACAAGGTATAATGTACCAGTAAGCATCTGGAACTGAATATATGATAAAATGCCCATCAAAACTTCATGAAAAACCTTAAAATATCTCTCGCTTATAACCATGATGACATTCAGGATATAGCACTCATAACCATGACAACATGAACTTTCATTTTAAATGCTATCTTGAAGCACAAAAGTCAGTAGACTTTCCTCAAACACAAAGTATGAAATAAGCATCTGGGATTGTTCATATGAAGTAATTCCCATCAAAACTTTATGGAAAAAATCTTAAAATATCTCTCACTCATAACCATGACTCTTGCGAGCATAACGCAGTAGACGATACATGACGACAAACAGATATTTTTCATTTGTTGTTTCTTCCGTGATCCAAGATCGACGACAACATCACCATTGGCACGCTGTGAAAATGCCGCAAGTCGGAAGTAAGCAGAGATTTCCGAAAATGAAACAGGAATGACTTTGATTGGTCAATTCTTGCGCATAACGATATGACGTCATGATCGGCGGCCAATCATATGTTGACAAAATCTAAACTTCCGAGTGACCCCTGAACAGGAATATTCGTCGAAGTGGCGGAAATGCATCTATTTTGAGATCACAGTGTCAAAACAAGAGATTCCTTCACGCTGCGAGCCTTTACGGAAACTTAGCGTTCAACCCAAATTTCACGACACGCGTAACATGCGAGATACCAAATTTGAGTGCATCATAATTAACAAACACTTGCCGTAAGGTAGTTTTTGATAATAACATTTAATAGCATAAACCTCACTGTGTGCTTGTGTAAAAGAAAAAAAAAATGAAAAATGGAAAACAAAAGAGTATTGCACTGGCCTTGTTGATGACATCAAAACAATCTAATCGGGCATGGACAATTTCACTGATTTTTGACCCAACACTTTCAAAATATTGGCATCCTTGTCATGTGTGCTTATTCAACTGCTCATGCTGATAATACAACTTATTCTGCATACAAGCGTGTAAAGAAAAATCATTTGGCACATTAGGCTCTTCAGTTTTACTGGTTTGCAGGGACTACCCTATTTTAGGACAAGGTTCTGGCAAAGGCTCATAATGGCTCAGTCTTGTGATGTGTTGAAGCAAATCTCTGAATATTCTTTGTCTAAAATTTAGTAGTTTAAGCAAACTCGACAAAGAGATGTTTGTTGAATATTTTTGTCATTTCAGTGACATTGTCTCATGAATTACAATCCTCATTAGAAAGTATGTTATCATTCCTCTTTGTATGTGCATTATAAAAGATTTCACAAGACTTTTTCAACTACTTACTCATGAAATTAATATAAAGAGACAAGGCTGATGTCATCACACATTATTGTTACTTGCTCCTCAAGTTACATAACTTATCACTTATTTTAGTTTTTGAAAATGTGGTCAGGGAGTGTTTCATTTATCAGGCTAGAGGATCTGCCTGAAAAGTACAGAGCTTTACACATAGATATTATAAGTACATTTGATTGCACACTACACTATCAAGTCCCACGCTATAAGTTTTCACTTCTAAAGGTAAATGTTGTATAAATAGTAAGCATTAACAACATTACATTTTGTGCTTAGGTATGAATACCACTGGTGCGATGGTGTAAACTACAAGAAACCCACAGCTCTCCCAGCCCCACAGTACATCACACTCCTCATGGAGTGGGTAGAAGCACAGATCAATGATGAAAATTACTTCCCTGTACAAGTTGGTAAGTGGACTGTAAACAGCATATGATTACTTGGAATATTAATGAGTGTAAAATTGTTATGGGCGGATTGTACAGCCTGTGAAACATATATGTTGATCTTTGTAAGAAAATTTGGCCGTCAGTTGCTGTCAGATCTGTTCTCAGTGACCTGATGTAGGAGGTCATTTGATATTGGCTTAGTTCTACTCAGATCACATGTTTGCCGATCTGATGAATTCTCTGTGGAAGAATACTCAAGTATGGATTGCTTGTATGAATGATGTTTGCATGTTTTATAAAAGCAGTGATATTTATTTACATTTCCTTTCCTCCTCAGGCAAACCCTTTCCTAAGAACTATTTGAGTATAGTCAAAAAAATTTTGAAAAGATTGTTCCGTGTATTTGTCCACGTGTACATCCATCACTTTGACAAACTCCTTGCCATTGGAGCAGTAAGTATGAAGGCTTATGTACTTGAAAATGTTACATGTTTGTGTGTCAGCCAAATTAAATTCTTGCATGATCAGTCATTAGCACAAATCATATGGCCTGTGCAGACATGAACTTGCAAAGTTACACAATATTGTAAATGTCAGTATTAAAGTCCATCCATACTCTCATATGTTATAAATTCCATGATAAGATGTGGCCCCTAATGGTGTTAAGTAAGAAGATATATTATAAATGTCATGTTTAGCTACAGACAGTTCATATGCTCGTTAGGATGATAGTCTATTTACTTTTCTTTGTCAAACAAAATGTTTTGTTTCCACCTTTTACTTGAGTCACCCATTCCACCAAAACATTGCTAATGTGAACCTAAAGTCAGTAGAATAAAGTACATAAAATGAACCGAGTTCAACTGAAGTACAGACTATGGCTTTGCACCCTGTTCCTTCCTCATTGTTGTTTTGTAATGATTGTTAGTAAGCTTTTTAACTTCTTTCTATTTGCAGGAGGCCCATGTGAACACATGCTATAAACATTTCTACTACTTTGTGACGGAGTACAATCTTATCGACAAGAAGGAGCTGGAACCTCTGGTATGTTAGAATTACTCTGAATGAATCACCTGATTAAACTTTGATGTGCAAGGCCACACTCTGTCAGGGATGCTGCTGTTGTGTGAATGTCTTAAAGGGACAGGGATAGCTATCTTTTTCATAGTCTAAAACATTCACAGTATTCTTTCATAAATTTTTAACCCCTTCCACGTTTCCTTTGCCCAAGCGCTTCCGAAAAAATGCAGTTTGAAAGTCGGGATTTTCACCCCCTTCGGGTGGCCATGACCAGTCATCTGGTCAGTGCGGGAATGAGGCTTGACATCATAAAGTGAGAGGCAAGCCAAGCTAGTAGTCATAATGCAAAGAGAATTACATGCAATAACTTTTGTTCGCTCTAAATGTTATGCCTTTTTTTCATTTATCATTGAGAAAAGTCCTTTGTTAGACTGTGTGAACAACTGCCCTACTCTGAACATAGTGCTGTAACCTTAGAAAAAGGAGGATAAAATAGTATTTGAGAAGAAGGAACATCTGTCTAACCATTGTTTCAGTAGCTTTATTAATGTTTGCACTGCCTTTGTATTGTTGTCTGCTGTATGGTTTAGCGAGCTCCTATTAGCCTAAGATACTGACAATATAAAATGATAATTTTCTTGAGGAGCACTTTCAGATAATTTAGATGCTGCCACAGTCAAATTCTCTGTGCTTAGGAGCAGCGCTAGATGTGTCACTAGTCACAAATCAATCAAAAGGTTTTCAAGAACAAATCAAAAAGAGGCACATCAACATGGAAATTATATTGACCTTCTTAATTTGGTCAGAGATGACCACGGAAGCATTTTATAGAATACCCATAAAAACTTTTGTAATTTTAAAAGAAATAATTGGTCTTCACTCTCAGTGAGGGAAATGAGATAGATCCTAGTATGGGTTGGGTGGGCACTATTCCGGAGATGGAGAGAGAGAGAGAGATACGGCAAGGAGCAATAAGGTAGTGGGATAAGAATCTTGGAGGAAACGGGGTAAGAACAAAAAAACAAGACACTAATGGAGAGAGAGAGAGTAGCCAAGATGCTTTTGTCCCTGAGTCACTGTTCATTACCTGCCTTCTCGCTTCTTTCATTAGCAACTCAAGCTCTCACTTCCTCTTATTATTTCTACTCCCTCTCTCATTCCTTCTCTCTCAACCCCGAAGACATTGCAAACGTAATGTCTTTGCTTCACCCCTTTAATTGTGCCCACCCATCTATCCCCTCTCTCTTCCTCACCCTCCCCATCTCATAACTGTTGCTATGCTCAACATGGCATACCCATACTAATTGCTATGGTCCATTTCAGTTTTCTCTTTGATCGTGAAGACCAGTTTTCTTTCTTTTCACACCATAAAAGATTTCACAAGAATTCTCCAAAAAGATTTCACAAGTACAGTGGAGACCACATAAACTGAGGTCTTATAAATCGAGTTTCTTGTAAACCGAGGTAACCGTAAAGTGAGGTTATTTTCCCTCTTAGTCTATATTAATTTTGAACTGATAAAAGGAGTTCGCAATGGGCCGATTCTCCTAAACCAAGGTCATTTCACCTCTCAGCAGTGATAAAAAACTTCAAATTGCTCTTATTTACTGTGTACACACATTTCACTCAGTTATTCCGGTATTCCCTCATGATGCTAATAGCCGGACTGAGAAAACAGCGCTCTCTGCATTGTGCTAAGGGAGGGTGATGATGGATGGGGATGGGTGCGAGGTAGTATTCGGAGAAACGAGAGAGCCGGCCGGTGTAGTGTACGCTTACAGCATGCCTGTCGGGCGTAGACTAGTACCAGGAATACTGTTATGCCATCAGTGAGAAGGGCGAATTATCGATCAATGGCGTCAGTGTACAGGAGAGGGGTGAGGAGGTGGGGAAAGCAGAGGGAAATAACCATGGAATACTTTGGCGACATTGAGTAACACCAGTGGCCTCCCCTTACTCAAACCGAACACGCTTAAACCGAATCCGTCACCATTTCCCAAGCACCTAGGTTTATGCAATTTCCACTGTATTGTCCAAATTATTCCCATTGTCATCTCTGACCAACATAATGGTGTCAAACTATTTTCATGTCGATATGCCAGCTTTTTCACCGGCTCTTCGAAGCATGTTGACTGATTTATGACTAGTGATGCAATTAGCACCGCCCCTAAGCGCAGAAAACACTGCCTAAGACAATAGTTAGCTGTCAATCAAATCCTATCCCGCTGTGCGACGTCTTAATAATCTAAATGTGGCCCTCAGGTAAATGATAAATAGTGTCAGAATCGTAGACCAATGAGAGCTCATTAAACAATACAGGGGGAAAAAAGCCCAGACAACCATACATAGGCTATGCTTACATTAATAAAGTGATGCAAACAGTGGTCAGACAGATGTTCCTTTTTCTCAAAAATTATTTTATCCTCCCTTTTCTAAGGTTGCAGCACTGCGATCAAATCGGGCAGTTATTTACATAGTTTAACAAAAGGCTTTTCTCGACGATAAATGAAAAAAAGGCATAACATTTAGAGCGAACGAGAGTTATTGCATGTGGATTATTCTCCTTGCATAACGACTACTAACTTGCCTCTCGCTTTCTGAAGTCAAGCCTCATTCCCGCGCTGACCGGACAACCAGTCATGGCAGCCCACAGGATGTAAAAATCCCCAACTTTCAAACTGCATTTTCTCAGAAGTGCTCGGGCGAAGGAAACATGGAAGGGGTTGAAAATTTATGAAAAAATATTGTGGATTTTGTAGGCTGTGAAGCAGATAGCTACCCTGTTCCTTTAAAGAATTTGTGGGGGTTGTAAGTTGTCAAGTATCACATCGGTTCGGGACTGCTGCCCTCAAAGGGTGTTAGACATCCAGCAGCTTTTATACAGTGAAGCACACTTAATAATGACACGCTTAGTATGTAAACATGGATACTGAGTATAGTATTTTTGGTCCTGATGTTTTTTCTCGTTTAAGGGTACATATGATGTTAATATGTATTTCTGTTCATAAATACACTTTTGGTTGGTCCCAAGGTGTACACGTGCGTGCTTCACTGTATTTACTTTTATCATAAGCATTTATGTCAAGGAATATATATTTGATATTTTTATTATCTTAATAACAAGAGTATTGCAGCAATGGCTTTTAGTAGTGGCACTCATCTAAATAGCTGTCTTCACAAATGTGATGACTCGGCACCTGAATAGTTGAGGAGGGTTGGACACTTAGTAAGTATCCATCTGTAAGTACAGCCAGTGCATCCTGAACTTTAAAGCTGACACCCTGGAGGATCTTTGAAGCTGACACTCTGATGGATCTTCATAACATGAGTGTGTGGGGAGATGTCCTTCTCTCTCAAATACTAATATTTTGAAACTTTTTGTTTGCAGAGAGACATGACGGAACGGATTTGCCACTGAGTATGAGTGTTCCTTACAAAAGTTTGCGGAACACAAGGAATGTCATGTTTACATCTGACCAGGAGGAAAACTTTCTGTAATATCAAGTTCATAATGAAAGCCTTCCAATATATTCTTCGCACAGCAAGTAGGCAGGAAATTTGGATTTGTTTGCTGCACATATCACAAATGTCAAAAGGAGAGAACCAAACAAGCAGAAAGCATGCTAGTTAACTGTTTTTGGTCACACATTTGTTGGAAAATCTGTCCATTTTTGTTTTAAGGTTCTCAGGTGACCATCTTTGAACTTGTTGGTCATAATGTTACTGATATACATGTATAAGACAAAGTTTATTGCATTAGCTTCTTATGCTATGTGGTTTCACAAGAAACTTCCATAGAATCTCCTACACGGTAATGTATGTATCAAAGGGAAATAATAGAAATTGCATTTCCTGAAGAATTTACTTTTGATTTCCAAATTCTCCCTGAAAAAATTAATAGGTAAAATTGATGCCAGACGTGATCAGATTAATGAGACACTGTTTTTGAGCAGGGAATCTTGGATCAGTCCCACTGGAATGAACAAGTGGCTTATATTGTTAACTGATGCCTTTGATACTTACATCTAACTGTGATTTGTTTGTATTAGGATTTTCGGCTTGTAAGAACTTACCAGAACAGGTTCTTGTATTTTTGGTCACCTGTTCTGCATTGTGGAGTTTTTTTTGCAGTTAGAACAAATTTTCAGGGTATTTTCTGTTTGGATGGCATCTCATTTGGAGTAGTTTGCAGATCAACAAACTGTTAAGCCAGGTTGGAGTTTTTTTCATTTTGGCTGGGATTCTGTTCTTTGTGCTTTCATAATTTCAGCTGTTCTTCTGTTATGTCAAGCTTTTAGGGGGTCAATGGATTGACCCTAAGGGTTTCACCCATTGTTGTTATTAATGTGTATGTTTACTTACTGATGTTCTGCAAAAGACTTAGATTAAAGGCAGGTCACTAAGTTAGTGTAGGTCCTTAAGGTAATGTATAGGATGGCCTGGGCAGGTGTAACAGCAAAAACTGCATTGCATCAGGTGAATCCAGCATACTGTAGGGTTGCCACAGATGTGGAAAAATCATGGTAAATTACCTGAAAAATACAAATCAGCAAAAGTGGCCAGCTCGTACGAAAATACCATTAAAAATTAGGAACAAATTAGATTGGCGGTGCATAAACTTTTTTGAAACATCTTGCTCATGCATTGACTTTTAAGTTCTCAAACATCATATTTGATACAGCAAAATTGTTGTCGCGTGATGGCATTTAATATGATCTTATCAAGAACAAAATTTTATACAGCTTGAACTACCATATAAACAAACAAAAAAAATTCTGCGGCAGCCCTTATGGAAAATTCCCATATATTTTTTTTTAGACTGTGATAATTCTTCCTTTAAATTAGATCATACCTTAATTTGTCACATTTCATAAGGGAGGAGTGTGGGAATGATCACAGGGTTCTTTTCATGCAGGGTTCACCCAATCCTGACATATTGTAAAGCAATATATTGTTACAAACAGCTTGATCTATAGTTTACTTTTTCTTGCCTTTTTTAAATTTGTATGTGTGTTAGGTATGATTTTGTAAGTAGAAATGATTGTAATAGATGACTTGTTTTGAACCCTCATTTAACCCACTGAGATTACAATATCGGTGCTGATCACCTCACTGCTTGTTTTAATTCTTTAACCAAGGAAAGATAAAGTGCCACGATAAAACAGTGATGTTGGTTTTAGAGGGAAAGGAATCTTTTCATCTTTATAGGCAAGGAATGGGGTGATCCACCAGTGGATCTGGGAATGATCTTTCTCAGGGATGGAACCAGATTACAGAAAATTTTTAAACTAACTTTCTGGATTAGTGTGGACATAGCAGGTAGCTCCAAAACCATCTTTTACAGTACGGATGTGAAATAAGGCTCAAGATTCAGTTATTTGATGTTATGAGGAAATGAAAATTTGCTGTGACTACTATCTTAATATTTCAGTTAGTAACAACTAGGGTAATATACTGGGTGATCAGTGGCAGAGATAACAGCAAAAAAATGTGAAATTCCAGAAATTCAAGATTTGTTTCCATCCCTTTCTGCATCATGTCATTATTATTTGTGGGATTTGCAATGGAGATCTGTAATGGAGGACATTCATGTGTAAGACAAACTTTCTTCCAGCATTTCGTTCATTTGTGTTACACAGGATGACCCTTTACTTCCTCCAGCTCTTACAGCTTCATGGCATGCATTGATGTTCAGACATGTCAAAATGTAGCTATGTTGAAACACAGTCAAAGTATCAAAGCAGAGATGTGACATTTCCTGTTGAAAAATTCAAGATTTCTCTGTATTTGAAGATTTAATTGTCTTTTAACATATTTCTGCACGTAACAAAATTAGAACAAAAATGACAGTTTGGAGTTATAACATGATTATTGCTAGAAAGCAACACAATGTTCAGTGCTGCAAGCACTTGTAAGAGAAAGATTATTCAAACACAAATCTTGCAAAACCCTGTGTTTCATTGATGCCATTTATATACATATAATATGTAGTTTGATTTTAATGCAAGATATAGTATATGCTTTTGTATAAAGAATGGGAATGGCAGAATGTCGAAAATATTTGGAAAACAAAATTCAAGTTGAACAAAAAATAAGTCACATTTTAATGAACAAGCAAATGGAAAGAAAAGCAAAGCAGCTTCCAAAACGAAAACCTAGATGTTAATTAGGATTTCCAGAAATTTTTGCCATCTTCTGCTGCCATCTCTGTAAACTTATATACCTGTTTTGATAGGTCAGGATGGTCCAAGTTTTGACACTAAAATATCTGCCTTATTTGACTAGTGACAGAAGCCGCACACATTTGAGGATCTCTAAGCGTGATACAGTGGTATATAGACTTGGAGGAAGAAAGATTTGTTGATCGGCTAGTTCCATTAAATAGACCTCATTTTTTTAAATTTGGGCCATCCTGTCATAGATGATCATATTGGCACTTCTACTTTCATGCAAGTGTTAATATAGGAGCAGTGTGTGATAGCTAAGTCTCATGATACTCTCCTTTGTCTTTTCATTTTCTATGGATTTTGTTTGTTTATAATGCAGTTTGAAAAGAAACTTATGGAACATGGGTCGTATGAAAAAGTCTGAATTACTGCAGCACTGGAGGACAGGCATTCATAAGCTTTCACATTGTCCTGGAGAAAAAGGAAAGATAGATATCCTTCTTTGGAGTTTTCCCATAATCAGGCAGCTGGGTTCCAAGTAAAAAATTTAAAGGACACTTCCTATGTTAAGCAGTGTGCAGGCGGTGCTTTTCATCCCAAATTTACAAAGTGATATTAGAGAAGACAAGAGAATATGTATTTCAGTTGCCTAGAAAGTGCCAGTTTATGTGACCATTGTTTGGGAAAGCATGAGTTACTGTTGAATTCAGCAATATTGAGAAATAAAAAGGAGTTATATATGAGACAACTTGATCTTCAAATATGAATTCCACAACATGTTAAGGATAAAGGGTGATGAGAGAATTTATGATCTCTCACTCTTTATGCTGTTATTTTATTATTAATTTAAACAGCAAATTATGAATTCTTTACACTGTACATTATAATAATGCAAAATATTCATGTTGGGTTTTGTTTTTGTTCAATACAGTAGTCTTGTAAACCCCATTTTGCATGAAACATAATATGCCACTGTTGCTGTTGCTTGTTTTTTTAATGTGCTTTACCAAACACACATCCATGTGGTTTACAAAGCCAGTTTACATAAAGTAGAAAGTTTGCTAGACTTGTATGGTTTATATCAATGCATTTCTGTGAACAAGTACCTCAGATCATCATGATTAGTGATTAGCTCGTCACATTGTGCCAATACGTTAGGTCTTTTACATATTTTGTTGTAAGAAGGGTTACTTATCACTGTGACATAGAGCACCTTTGCCCATGCAAAGCATGGTCTAATATGTCCACACTTTGTGAGCTTAAAACATCTTGATGAGGAAATGGTTATAAACTGTTAGCATAGGAGACTCCAATACTCAGAGTGGGTTTGTCCTAATGTAATTAACTGTATTTCCTTATGCAGTATATGGTCAAATCACAAGGGTTAGCAGAAGAATATGAGTTGTTGCCAAATTTTAATGTAGCCAGTGAAAACTTTTTTAGTCTTCACATTCACCTCATTCCACAAAGAAACTCAATACCTCTCAAAGAAGTAAAGTTATGAGATAGGTCAAGAGAGAGATCCACAGATTGGCCTAAAATGCCTTTTTATGAGAATCTTGCTTCATAAGGTGTATTTTGATCAAATTTAGCTGATGGTTTTTCAGGCCAGAGTTTCAAATTCAGCATTACTCAAAGACTGAGTAACACTATCGGAACAACCCTAGAGCAACCCCAAAAATTATGTCTTTGCAGAATTATGCCTGCAAGAATTACACCCCCTGAAGAAATCACAAATACAAGTGTGCATGCATAATTTAAATTGTTTGGGACAACAATGTTTTGCCTGAGTTTGTGAGGAATAAATGAAAATGGCTGACACCAGAGGCGAAAAAATTAAAGTTAGGAGATGTAATTAGTCTTCTTAGGAGATGTAATTAGTCTTCAATGTAGATTCATGAAAATTAAATGCATGATTCTTGATTATTGCTGGTGGCAGTGGTTTCAGGATTTGATCAGGTTTTCTTATCAGCTGAAATTAGGACTTGCTTTTTATTTCTAAGAGGTAGATACATAAATGTACTTTGCCACTTTCATGTGACTAGCCCCAAGGCAGAAATGCATTTCAGAACTTTTCTCATCAACTGTCATTAAAATTAAAAGAGAGAATAGAAGTCCCTTTGGTCACATTTGGATATACTTCAGGCTGATCCTCATTCTTTATGATTTGTTCATGTCAGATATAAAGGGTTCTAAATTTTAATGGAAAAGAGAAAGGAGGGGCTTTTAGATAATGGCCTTGCAGCTTCACAATTTTATAATGATTCAATACAAGTTGAAGGCATCTTTTGATGAGACATTGTTTCAGGCTGTGGTATAACACTTCATGTTGCAAATTACAGTATAGTGAAATGAGTTGGACACCCGTGTTATACATTTTTACTAGATAGCATCATGTAAATGTTATGATTCAGGACATTTTACTTAGTTTGGTTCAACTGTATTTTATTATTTTTACAAGTGATCAAAAAATTGGTTTGCCAGGCTGCATTATTTATGTTGGCCTTCAAAGAGGTTGAGGCAAGAAATACACTGCACTGAGTACATATCTTGTTATCTGAACAGCCAGATTTATTTCTGTTTGAACTTTATAGTGGCAGTTACATTATTCCTATCATAGTGTTCATAGTACTGTATGTTAGTTGACCAATGGTTGACCATCTGGAGTGTGCTGAAGGTTCAGTTTGGCACCACTTGATTTTCTTGGTTATCCTCCAGCCTGTATTTATTTGTTATCTTAATACATGAAATCATGTTTTTGTCTGCTTTTGTTTGTGGAAAATACTTTCTTGTCATATTTTTCTTAAGATGCCAGTACAGGTTGGAGTTCAGTCCGTCTAGTCAAGTTTGTAAAATGTTGATGCTGAAATTGCTATCACTGTAAACATAAGAAGTAAATCTACAGTTCACCAAAAGTAAATTTACTTCCCATGAAGTTTGGTTCAAGTAAACAGTTGTACTTTGTGTGGGTGTGTACATCAAATGGTAATTGAGATTTACCTAGACTTGCCTCTATACGCACTTCTAATAAATGTATTTTGTATATAATATAACTGAGTATTAATTTTATTGCTGTGCTGTTGCAAGTTACCCAATGTTTTTTACAAATCACATTTCTTTTTCTGTTTAGTCCAGAATGAGATGGTTTAAAGGATTCCTTCATCTTTCAAAGTTGACTCATGAAAGTTGATCTGTCTTCGCCACTTTTTCCAAACTGGAAACATTACTTCAAAATCACAAGTTGTGAATTATTGTCCCTTGGAGAAACATTTCATTAGTGTCCATGAGTTCTAAATGAGATTCATCACTCATGTCAAATGTCTAGATCTGTTCCTTTACAAAAGAGCTGCAAAGTTGTTAAAACAGATTCTTTTGTACTCCTTGAATTCTTTCCTGACTGCTCCAGCAGCTTTTCTTGTTCAAAACTAATAAGAGATAGTATTTTGAAATTATGACAAGTTTGCTTTATTCAAAGCCGCAATCTTGAATTGCATTCTACTAGAGACTGAACTGTCAGAATGAAAAAAAAAAACCTCTTTTCAAGCAACTCCAAATTTTATTCCTCATCAAATTCTAGTAATACAAAAGACACAGACCAAAATCCTCAACAGGACCCATTCAGATGGTGCACAAGACTAGTTTCACTTTTTCAGTGGTTCATATTCATATTGCTGGCAAGTAGTCTTAAGTAGTGCTTTTGGCTGTATGTCAATCTGATAAAACCATATTTGCAGTCTTTAGTCATACTACTGTCTCTGATAACAGAACTGAAACTTGGCAATAATGTTAACAGGTGTCTAAACTATCACAGAACTTCAAAAATTTCACAAAACTGAATCCACACACCCTTGACCTGCTTACTTGTCATTCATATTTTCACACAATTACATACACATACATTTGCAACATGGTGCAACATAAAAATTACATCCAACATACATTTTCATGTACATGTGCCAACATTTCTGCTCTGTAGTTGACTGTAATTTGTACACAAAGTTCAGTAAGTAAGTTCGAGAAAATCGTGTTAATAATACAAAGAAAATAGAGGCATTTAAAAGGGCCGGTAACAGCGTTCGACATTTCCTTGAATTCGAGATTAGTGTGTTCGAGTTTTCTGTGCTCGACTGTGTAGTTGTTGTGTTTCCCCAAGTTGAGAGAAATCCTGTTATCCATGGTCAGATGTAAATACTAATATATACTGTGACTTACAACTTCTCATCACAACTTCATAGACCTTTCTTAATGAGCTAGGGTGATCACGTGATTCTCGAGCTATTTTTGGGGAGGAGATATTGGTAACTTCCGGTTTACCTTGTTTCAATATAATGGAAGAGAGAAATCATCTGGCGATGAGACAGACATTTTCGGATATGGTCATATAGTGAAATTGCGCAACACAAGTTCAGGGAAGAGAAATATTATCAAAGAATTGCTATATTGCCATGCCCTATGTCCTGAAACACTCATAAATTGATTTTAATAAGTTTAGCTCCACTCTGTAAAAACTATCTGGCAAGAAATTCATTTGCACCATGTGGCTGCGATTCCTATTTTGCCAGTTTGCCCTGTTTCATATCAATTCACCTGAAACAGTTTTCTGGGGTCCCTACTCATATTGGCACTTTACAGACACTTGAAAGCTTCATCGTAAGCAATATTGTGTAATGTAAGGTCATTACATCGATCAGAGCTAGCCTCGCATCACGAAGCACAACAGTTTCTAGCCATGTGTACTGGTCACCGGAAGTGAATCTGACACCGTGCCTGCTGAATATTCCATGAGAAAGGTCTATGAAATCTCAGAATTTCTCAATGTATATAATCCATCAGATCTCAGATGCTGTTCATAATTTGCAAGATATCCACTTCTTGTCCCGACAGCACATATTTCCTAACAAAGTGGGGTTTTCTAAGAAATCTGCATCTTCTTAAAATTTCTATTACAACAAGAGACCTTGAATGAGTAGTCAGTCATCCCAAGCCAGTGGCTGAATTATGATGAAGAAGATAGTATCCTTGCACTTGTTGTTTACCAGTCTCATGGTCCAGTTTCAGGAAACTATTTATTGCCTACTAAAATTTATTGCCTACTAAAATATTAGCATCTTTCAACATTAATATACTCTTCATAAAAGTGCAGTACAATTTTAAATAGATCATAAGGAAATAACACAGCATCCAGATCCGTCTTCATCTTAAACTTAAAAAGAGTGGAGAGTTGAAATGACATATACGTCCTTCATAAAGTGGGTTTTAAACTACAAAAGTGATCAATGATGCTCTTTGAGGAGAATTTAAAAACTGTCCTAAGCAAAGTAAAAGATTTTTGCCCATCTTCATTGTGAAAATGCAGCATCAGTTTCAGAATATTTTTGTAAGTTAGTAAAGCCAAAAGCAGCTGACCCTTTATTCAAACTTTTGGTCTCTATAATCTTCCTCTATACAAAACTGTAAATTCACTATGAGTCATCCAGACAGGAAATTTCTCAAACATCTCTTCAAAAAAAGGTTTCTTCAATCACTTAGCTGCAATCAATTGAACATTCTCTCTGATATGAATCAAGTCACCGCCCTTCCCACAATTTATAATTCAAATTTAATATCATTTTGTTGACAAAATGCTTTTCTTCATGAAAAGCTGTATCTGATCTACGTCCATTGCATTATCATATTTCATGACAAAATCGGAACTTGCACAAATCCCCAAATCTGTTCTCTCATAATACACATTTTTTTTTCCACAAAGAAATCTCTAAAATGCAAAAGCTTCAGCAGCAGAATCTAAATTTGTACCAGCTAGCATGGACCGGGGATTTTCAATAACATTTCTAAATTCTTCAAGCCACCTTGTTGCTTCTACTTCATTGATAGCTCTACTGTCATATGACATGGTCACTGTCATTTTATGCTCATTGCCTGTCATAGACGCAACTTCACGTGATGTGCCAACGGCTAAGATAGCTAGCTGTGGAGGATTTATGACTGCTGTGAATTCTGTGATCCCAAACATGCCAAGGTTCGAAATGCTGAAAAAAAGAAATAAGAACTTTTTTTTTATTTGTTTCTGTTGTGGAAGAAATATCATAAAAAAAAACAATCACAGATGCGAGCAAGAAATTAATGCCGTTTCAGCATGCCTGCGGGGGTAAGAATTAACAAGTTCTCACAAGCATTTTAATACCACTTCAGGTGGCAAAACTTCTTGAAGGTTAATATTAAGTGATTGTGATATTTTCCTAATTAAATGGATCCCAGATATATTCTCCACCCATATTACTGCAATGAAATATTGCACTGTCCTCTACCTAAATTAAACTAAACTGAACCTAACTTACGTGAAACTTCCACCTTGATACTCATGTGGTTGGAGTTTGCCATCCTTTGCTTTTCCAGCTAACTCCTGAGATGGAATGTCAGATAACAGCATTAAAATTCAAGTTACGCTTAAAGCATCCATCCCCTACTGAAATGTTAGCAAAAGAAACTGTGACTAACTGAATAATTACTATGTGTAGAGAACTGAACAGGTCATGCAAATGGAAGCAAAGCAAGCAACAGTAAAATTAAATTAACCACGACAAAATCACTGACTTATACAATAATGATGTCCCCACAGTCTAAAGCCACAATATTTTGTAAAACTCAAATGTTCAACACAATTGACATAAAACATGAGATACAATGGGAATTTCACCTAAAATGTTAGCTGGTGTAGCTGCAATGTTACTTCAGCAGTAACCTGCTGAAAATCAGACAGATCTCACTACTAACAAAGACGAACAGTGCCACTTTATTATCAATCTAAATAAGAAAAAAATCCAGCCAACTGCTTCATAAACTAGGCCTGAAGGATCCATAATGAAAAAAATTTAAAATTTCCATAACCTGTCCTTACAACACTTCTTATCCAGGGACAATGAAATATTGCTCACTGAATAACACAGACATAGTTTCTCTACCAAAAGAAATAATACTTTCCTCACATGAACAAAAAAAAATCTGTATTTCCTGACATAATGTCATTCTTTTCTACCTCTCATGACTCACAACAATAAAACTAAACAAAACTACAGACAGGGTACCTACCTTAACTATTTGACTTATCTGCTCCACACTTAAGTAGCTTGCTCCTTTCACAATGGGAGTAATCAAACCATTTGGTGTTGCCACAGCAACTGAGATGTCCACCGTCGGGGAAAGAAGAGGACCATCATTAGCCCAGACAGCATTCACTCTTGGTACTCGCTGTAAAAATGAATGAAAACGTATTTACCACTTGTAAGTACATTCATCTCTGGAATATCACATCTTGATATTATAATTCAAAATGGCAGCACCTAAAGTCAAAACACATCAAACTGAAAGATAAAATGCAGTCCTATCCTTTATAATGATATGAAATACAGAGAACTTTTAAAACAGTCTTTATCAAAGCAACTTACCAGAGGAAAGACACCAAATTTATTCACCAAAAGGCCTCACACTCTGTTCAATTTCAGCTATGCTAACTATTCCGTTGTATTTAAAAAAAGCGCAAAAAATGCATTTTTAAAGCCCTTACCCTGGCAGACCAGAAAACTTTAATACATGTACTTAATGAAATAAGATCCAACGATATCAGATACAATTCTTGACCTGCCACATCATTTTCACTGAAAATTAATGAAGCAACAGAACTATCCCAGTAATGCATTTCGAGGCTATATAAAGCTAGTGGTATAAATAAAAAGGTCTTGAAATGTTTACAGTGAATTAAACAGTATTAAAATTGTTACAAAGCATGAGACATCATCCACACTGAGTGTGTTCATTGTTCATACTTATCTGCCATGGCACTTGATAAATGCAGAGACGATTTTAGGGTCTTATAAACACAGGGAATGTTTACAGCAGAATCCCTATTTTAGGGAGTTACCAGATGACTGTCTTTGAGTGAATTACCCCCTCTTCACAGATGATAATTTCTCAGCACAATATGTAGGGTTCTGTGTATACAACACTGTTTAAAAAATTATTCCAACCAGAACAAAAATGTGTGTACATGCATTTTTTCTGCTTGTATGTAATGGCTGATGCAAGATTTTGAATCAATGCATCTGGTATTATTTCTCTGAAGTCCCACCTGCAAAGCCATTGCTGCAGCTTTGATAATAAAATCATTGACAGAAACCTTGACCCCATCATCAGCCAAGCTTTTTCTAAGAGTAGTGACAGCTCCAACATCGGAGTCGATTGAGGCATAGGCATGAGGAATGGTACTCTGGAAGAGAAAAAGTAAAATGATGTCAACTGATATTAATCAGCTAGCATGGACCGAGGATTTTTAATAACATTTCTAAACTCCTCAAGCCACCTTGTTGTTTTTACTTCACTGATAGCTCTACTCTCATACCACTGAAATTCTTTTTTTTTTTTTTCAGGGGAGAGGGGGGTGTCTTTAATAGGATAAACATGCAAAGGTAGTTAGGAAGTTATTACTTCTGTGCCCATCTGACAAATATCTAATCCTGTCACCCAACCCCTCTGAGAACAAACCCACTCTCTGAACAAAGACTATAAGTTGAAATAGTAAATTTCATATCCTGAGAAGTCAAAAACAGTTTTCCCACTACAAAAAAGTGTTCATCACTCTTATGCTCTCTCATCTTATCAAAAGTAATTACCAAACAAGTCACACTTTTATTGGTAACATTAAACTATTTAAACATCCCTCAAACCTACTCATTTTGAAAAGACAATTACACACCTGATCTAAACTAAGGCTGATTGACAGATTGCAAGCCCTATAAAGATTTATACCAGTGAGTGGTAGCAGCTTTCAGAATTACCGTTTCAGTGCCACAGTTTATCTAAGCATCTATCTTCAGTAGACTCTTTCATAATATACCTCCTGTCAGTCTCACCAACAGCGCCACTTCGGAGTGTTTCACACTACAAATAATTTCTCCTGGACAGGACTTTGAGTGAACAAAATCTTACTAAACCTTTGCTTCTGTAAGGCGTTTGGCTATTGTTCTCCTCATGCTCGTCAATGGTATGTCCACATATTTCTCTCCTGGGGTTGCGGTGGGGGTGATTGGTTTATCTGGGGCTGGACTTGGAGATACAGGAGTCACCAGTTTCTGTTCAACCTTGCCAATGTTTTTGCTGTTTATATAGTTGAGGACATCCCTGAAACAAATATGGATGAATTAGATTTCTTTAAAGTGTGCAAGAAGCCAAAGCTATCGCTAATGCTTTGACTTGCACTTGTTATAGGATTCCGTGGTATTCCCTGCTTCAACTTTATATTTCAAAGGCTTAATAAGAAGCACCAAAAAAAAAAAATACAAAAACTGTGACATACAAAAAAAATCCTTCATGACAGTTTGCCATAATATACAAGAATAAAACTAATGTCAAAGAACACTCAGGCATAATATTTGTAGTATTCAAAATGAGAATGATACTTTATTTTCTTACTTTTTTGGTCAATAAGGTTCATGGTTTACTCCAACCTATAGATTTTATTAGATATCCGCACAGAGCTGAGACAGCTAGCATATTTACACTGTTTCACAAACTGAAGAAAATTCCACAGAACTGACATCAGTATTCAACAATATATCTGTGGCTGTTTTTATAAATGCAAGAGATGATAAGAATAGGTACACATTCTCCCATAATTTAATTTAATAATATAAGCCATGCAGTTAATGCTCAAAATTTTGTTTGATACATACACATATTGGGGAAATCGTTTCTACTGTTGATGTATATAAACAAAATACAACTAATTACATGTAAACTGCATCCACAATGGAAGAATGGAAAGCGACACAAAACCCGTGTTTTCTCCAAGTGAACTATCA
>JAWQUT010000287.1:991554-1013573 GCA_033807755.1 Ellobium chinense | reverse complement strand
ATTGAACACACGACAATTCCTCCATTTTCCCTGTCCATAAACTTGAGAGAATTTGAGGGGAAAAAAAATCCCCTCTAAATTTACAAATCCCCTATTTCCACAAGGCGAGGAATGTCGCCCCCAACTCAATGACCTGGAGAAAAAACTTCATAACTAAGTATCTATACCCCTTGAGAAGAACACCAGAGGGTCCAGTGGCTGGGATGGATGATGCACTAAGATTGTATTCTTGCAAAAGTTTTTTCACAGATGGGCCAAGCAGGTGACTGAGGAGCAGTACAAACAAAAACCACATGTAAGTAGAGATTCACACCTGTCAAACATCATATGCTTCATGCTTAGTAAAGCTACAGAAAGTAAAAGTAATACAAGCACAGTAGTAATGATGATAAGGATAAGGACAGGTGCCACACTGTACTGATGATGATGATAATTATACATGATGTTGCTCAGGCAAATAATAGAGCTGAGACAGATTAAATTGTTGTGAGACCGGATAAAAATCTGCTCTGGTCCTAGAAAATCCTCTCAATCTGGCTGGATTTTCATCCGGATGAAGCTTCGCGATTGTAATCCTCTGTCTATGGTACGAGAGCGAAGGCAATCCTCTCCGTTATCACAGTCAACTTGTGGATGGGAGAACGAGTCAGATGGTGCAGGACGAGTCACGTGTCGAGCAGAAAAGTTTTGTCCAATGATAATGTGCTTGAGTGAAACCGTTATGAAATTTACATAGTGGTGATAATGTTGTAATGAGAGAAAACCGCAATTATACTTTATAATGCTCTTTAGCATTGATAACCTCAGTGAACTCGCCCGACTGCTGATTCGCAGTGAGACAATAGCCCAGTGACTTTCATCCGGACAATCCAATTACTGTCCCAATCTGTCAGTCCGAAAAGTTAATCAATGCTAGACAATTCTTGGGTGAAGACTAACCGCGCATTCACACCAAAGAATTTTTTTGGACATCCGCCCTAAAATTTGTCCCCTGAACTTTCGTGTTATGATGTAATGGGCGCGCTCAGCGACAATAACCAGTGGCAAACATGTCTTCATTTGTCAAAATTTGTGGTACCAACTGATAAATTGGCCAACCTAATGTCCATTATTAGCGCACATGGGATGCCCTTTTTAACCACAACGAAACAAGAACTTTTGCTTTGATGTTAATGTTGACATAACGCACTGTCACAATTGGGCAGGAGTGTGAACACATCGTCTGTCGTTCGTTTAACATATGATCAAGAAACAAGCGCACGAAAAAAGATCTCTGCTGTGAACGCGTCATAAGTGTGGAATAGAAGAGCTTGGGCAAAACCATTACGGAATTTAAACACTGGTGATTAGGGCATCTCCTCCAGTGATGGGAATGCGGATGGAAATTGCAGTACTTTCACAAACACCCCAAAATGCTGTCTCAATATCTCACTGAACTCGCCCAATACATCTACAAGTTTCTCATCCAGATGAGCCAATCCTTCAATTAGATTACACTCCCGATTACCCTCCCAATCCGTCAATCCGAATACTTCATCCAGATTCGCATCACCTCCAGCAAATAAGTTATTTTGAGTCTGACAACCTTTTCTTTCAGTATTTTAGTTTCCCCATATAACCTTTTTCTTTGTAACCATATCACAGAGATGCCAACTCCAGCTAAGAATATTTTTGGAAAACTGGTCTTCATGCATGATCCAGGTGATTTTGTAACCAACAGGTATAGAACAAAAGCACTCATTCAAAATTACAAAAGAAAACTCCAAAAACCCTGGGAAAATCTGAACTAAAAAAAAGCGCTGCAGGCTTTACTGTAGTAATATAATTAGCTTCCTAAGTTTTCTACTGGCCAATTCACAGTCACCAAACTAATCACTACTGGCAAGAGACCAGCATGATGCAAATAAATTGATGCCACATAACTATCAGAGGCAAGCCGACTGTCCATTTTCAGATTTATAAGAGATCTTTTACTTAACAATCATTTCTCCTTCATTACAATAAGCTTTTCAAGGGCGATGAAAATTTCCGGAATTCAGAAGTTTTTTTAGAGCGCTGGCATCCCTGATTAAAGGGCTGCAACAAATTACAGAATGTAATGCAAAGCAACCTGAACTTAAATAATGCCCATGAATACTTATAATACATTCTAACCCGCTCTCAGAGTGTGCCGTGATTGCAGAAGAGGGTGGTGATTCAGCAGTTGGTGCTGATGTGGCAACTGGCTTGGCTGATGGTTGTTTCGCTGCAGCTTCCAGGGGTATTTCAACATTCTTCCAATCATCCCCTTCTTCTACTAACAAGGCTATAAGGGTACCGACAGCAACATCTTTGGTGTCTGCTGGTGCCTGGCATGGAAAGACATCACCAATGTCTAAATATGTTCTTTGCAGATACAAGAATTTGACAAAGCTATGACAATAATGTATCAGCTCATCAAATGTTTTCAATTATCAGCATCATATCAATTATCTAATTTGGGTTGAAATTAACTTCATAATGATGAAGTCCCCCTCTTCCCCTACCTCACCCCAAGTGCCAACTTTTCGACAAAACAGTCTAACTCCTGTGGCTACTGAGACTGATTCTTGAACCAAACCAAATTCTAAGTGTTCTGAACTTACTATGATTTTAGCCAATATTCCCTCCTCTTCTGTATCCATTGATATT
The DNA here is from genome assembly GCA_033807755.1 of Ellobium chinense. Lineage (NCBI taxonomy): Eukaryota > Metazoa > Mollusca > Gastropoda > Ellobiida > Ellobiidae > Ellobium > Ellobium chinense. The sequence goes on along the minus strand of JAWQUT010000287.1, from coordinate 1,010,903 downwards.
ACTGCTTTGTCTGTTTCAATATCACATAAAACATCTCCAGGTGAGACACTGTCCCCTGTGAAAAAAAATGGTGCTTGGATCAGTAACTATCATTATTCTATCACTCACCCTGATATTCATATCAAGTCACTGTAATGTCATTCTTTGAAACTTCATAACTGTATTTCGGTCTACTGTTAATGGTAAATATGCTATTCACCCTCTTTCATGCAGCTGTTTGACAACAAATCTGCAATATTTTCCCATACAGCCACAATACAGATGCTATCACATGATGCAGAGCATATGAAGTCAGCTTGCTAAATACTATAACAATGGAGTTAAATTCACAGTGTTTTGTATACCACATACAATGATTATGGAAGTACATGTATGTCATTGATTGTACTCAATCTCTCTGATTACAACAAGCACATTTAAAGGGAATAATTATACATTTAGCAATAAAATATAAACAGTCTACAACATCATATCACCACTAAAAACACTCACCTTCTTTTTTGTGCCATTTAACAATGTTGCCTTTCTCCATTGTTGGAGACAGGGAAGGCATTTCAAGTTTTATTGTGGCTGCAATGAAACAAAAAAAAGAAAAAATACATTGTTTTGGGGAAGATAAAACAAAACTAAAGAAATTCACTGATTTGAACACCTACTTGATTTATATCATCTACATATCTACAACTACTTACTAGTGTGTGATAATAATATGTGGGCTTAGAACTAGATCTAGATCTACAATGTAACATGAATTAGTGAAAAATCTTTTTGACAATGACAGCTTGCAAAGAATGGATCACACATAGTCTATATTGTGAACACAACAACAGATTACTGTGCATCTTTCTCCAATTACATCAAATGTGGGCCCAACTGGAGTTTAATCAATTTTAGAGGTGACACTTTTTTTTTAATCTGGATAAGAGTTTGATTAGGGAAGATCTCTTACTAACAAAAAATTCCTATTAACCTATGGATTGGCCTTTGGTGGGGGCAGTTACTTCCTATGGGAAATTTTGTGCAGCCAAAAAATGTATTCTGTTTCCCATCCGTGGGAGGGTCCATAGCAGTGGCAGCTGATGATCCCAAAACTACCCATGCAATCCCCACCTCCTTCAAACAAGTGGGCCAACAAAGGCACACATGACGGTATTATGAGCATAGTGTAAAATTTGAATGGCAATTTGACTGCATACAACAAACCACTATAAACTAGTATGAAGACATATCTGGATTTGGCTTGGTCACTTTATCTATTTAATTAGTTTCTTTATTTTCCTAGCTAAATTCTATCTGGTACTTGTAACGTGGGTTGTGCTTAATGATGAGCTGCCATCTAGTACTATTCAGGGACTTTTCTGTGTTGTTTTCGCTTTCCTAATCCTGCCCCTTTCTCAAGCGTACATCATTGGCACTATAGTACCAGTAGCTGACTCCCAGGATTGTGCGGGCCTCTTACTGTCTTCACTCTTGTAGCATAAGGTTCCTTGGGTCCAGCCTCCCACTAGCTGTGTAGCCATTGTTATGGTGACCAGTCACCACTGACATGTTGTCTGTCGGTCAGTTAGCTGACATGCAACAAGATGAGAATTTATTATCCTGCTGCATTCCAGAATTTCCAGTGTAGGGAGCGGACAGAAGAATAACTTCTACCATAGCACCATGAAGGTTAACAGATGGTTTAGTCCACTTAAGATCTCGATTTTGTTGGTGGTTAACACTGGTTAACTCCTGACCTTTTCCTAAGAAGTTTCAGCAAACTTAGATTTTGTTTACCGGAGGTAGGCTTGATCTAGATCTATAGACAATCTCCTGGGACAGGACGACTCTTGCATTAATGCAGTTCATTTAGACTTCTTCATTGGTTTACACTACAAGATCGATCCTGTTCCGTGATTATAGCGTTCTCTAACAACAGCACCGATTTAGTTGAAATATCGATCCAGTCTATGATCTGTCTATGACTAAATGAACTGAATCATTATCATTGCGGTGCTGTCCTTCCGACATAGCCGCTTAGATAGCCCTATAGTCTACCTGTCAATGGACCAGTGTGCACTAGTCTTGAGACTCTAAAAAAATCTTGAGTTTAAAGTGTATGTGAAGTAGTCTACACTGATAGGAATAATCAGGGAATAGGACCGATCTTGTGGCTAAACCATTGATTAAATGAACTGCAATAATTTAATGAATGCAAGAGCTGTCCTGTCCCAGGAGATAACCCACCGATAACAGTGAACACTGACATTGACATGGGGTAGGATGCTGATCACTGGAGTAGTCTATAATTAGATCTAGTCTAGATCATTTCGACTTTATGTCGAAAAAAACCTAGAGTTTGGAGTTAAAGTGAAGTAGTCTAGTCTACACTGATAACACTGACTACTAGAATCCAGGTGAGTAAAACTCAGTAGACTAGTGAGTCTGTAGGCTCATAGTAAGGGCAGGACGCCGGTCACTACAACAGTTAGTCTAGCGGACTAGAATCTCAGTAGGCCTACTCACCTAATAACTGAGCCTTTGTATGAAACTGACTTCCTATTACTGAGCATTTGAATTTTTTGCCGTTGCTAGTGGTGTCACTGAGCCGCAGACGTGTTAGGGGCCTGGTCGCCGACAGGCGAACACATAACCTCCGTACCGCAGAGGCCATTTTAAAGTTAACCAGAGTTTTTGGTCAAGGACAACAAAGGCCACGATAATTTTACGCTCAGCCAGTAGAATAAATTCATGTCATAATTATGGGGCTTGCAACAGAAATGGCCTAGGATGAGCGAGATCTTTGAGTTTTGAGATTATCAGATGCTGTTCATGTCTTAGACTTTGATGTAAAAAATAATGCTCCTGAAAATGGGGACCGAATTTTAGATTTTGATCATATTAGACTATTCTGGCATACTCGATTGACCTTTAACCTGAAGAGTGAAAGTTGCGAGCGTCGAGCGAATCTTCACTTTAGGCCTACACATTACAGTCTTGTTCTTCAGACTGAAAATTTGATGATGAGTGCTGTAAAGGAATATAGTAGTGTAGATGAGGTATGGGTTAGTAATGCAGACTGTGCACTTTTATCAAAAGAGACCATTTAGTTGACTATATATAATGTGTACCATGTTCTGTGTAATGGAACTCAAGACTCAAGGCATAGGGAAGGAAACCAGATTTGGAAATCCTGAGTTCAACAGTGTTACCTCACAGGATCCAGTTTTAGAACTTAGACGAAAAACTTGACTTTTTCCTCCTCTCCTAGGAGGAACTACTCACTAAGAAAAAAGTAACCTTATATCAGTGCTATGGGTTCATGATTCTATCGCCAAATACATGGTTAAGAATTTCATTTCTCAGACTCAGTGAGTGCCGGGAAGCGGGAGGGCTGGGAGGGGAGGGGCAAGAGAGAGAGAGGAGTGGTTGGAGATGAGGGAAGAGATTGTTTAAGCTTGAGATACTGTTGCATATTTTTGATTAAGTCTTCAAGAACTCACCATTTTTGTGTGTGTGGGGGAGAGAGGGGGTGTTAGTAGCAAAGGGTGATGACGATATGATGTCTTTGCCACCAGCCTTCATCTGGATCAAAAGTTTGTTTAGTAAAAGCATAAATAGGCCTAATAGTTATAGCACAAGTTTTGAATTTGAAAGAGCCTACACATTCTTTCCCTTCCACCTCCCACCCCACCCCACCCTTCACATATCCTTCCCTTTCTTGACCATCCTTTTTGCTTTAGAGTGTCAAATGCATGGTACTGAAATGAGCCTACTTTTTTCTGAGCACCCACTTTTTAGTTTCTCTTTGTTTGCAAAAACAAATAAAAAAGGTGGATACTTTGGATCGTCAGCCTGTTTTTTTCTAGACAGCCACATGTAAGATTTTCATATGTGACAAAGCCCAGCAACATGCTTAGTTCTACCCCATCTAGAAAAAAAAAGGGGGGGTGGTGGGAGAGAAGTTATTTAATTAAGGACTGTGAAGATTAAATCATTCTTCAGATTTTGAGTCAATGTAAAATAATTCACTGAGCAGGCATGAATGAATTTTAGTAGTAAAATTAGGGTGATAGACCAGACAATAGGTAGATAGGAGAAACTCTAAAAACTGTTAGTCTCAGTTAAAATACAATCTGGCCAGACTGTATTGTAAGATGTACTCTGGCTGTTCGGCCAGTATGCTCACTGCATAAAAAAAAGAGACATTTGCAGTGTTCAGTTTTGACTAATTTCAGTTATTAAGTTAAGGGGCATTATTAGTTTCACCAAGATTTTTTGTGGATTGTGCAGAGATTGAAAAAAAAAATGTCAGTTAAAGATAAACCAATGATTCGAAATTTAATTTACCATTTAGCAGAGGTGTAGTCTGATGTTGCAATAAAGAATTGTTTGTTTTGTCCTGCATCTTGCATTTTTTAACCCACATATAATAGTATTGGTACAAATTTGATGTCACACCGAGACAGTATTATGATACTTCACTCACAATAATAGTCATAATTTTACTTAAAAAATGGGTCTCCAAAGAAAGCTTTTGGTGGAATGTCACAAGTCTGCATGACATAGAATGCTAAGTATGAAGAGGTATAATTATTCTTGAGACTTGTGTAGACATTTAATGTTAAAGATGATTGATGCTGCTAATGTTTTGTTTGTCCCTATCTTAGGAGCACCCGAGAAAGTTGATACCTTCACTTTGCAGACAGTTTTATGATTTGGGATGGGTTACAGGGACAGGAGGAGGAGTGAGCATCAAAATGGGGTGAGTTAAATGAATAATGCATGATTCATCATAAATGGAGCTCCATAACAAAAAATTTAAGGTTTTGGATCAGACAGTCACAAGTTCAACAGAAAATGTCAGGTTGCCGAGACAGCCTGCCTTGGCACCAAGAAAACCTACAAAGGACATTATTTCTCACTGGCTAGCATTTCAAGAAGTGATATAAAATCAGTAAATTGTAATAAATCAACACTTGTTAATTATCAATCCAGGTAATGTCCCCCTTAACTAATTTTATTTTTTGAAACTATTAGAACTTAGAAGTAATATATGAGGTATCAATTATGAGGCTGATAAGTTTCATATCACTGCATTGAATATCGTCATGCATCAAAGTCTTTGTTAGACTCTAGGCCTAAGCAAAAGTTGTGTAATGCCCTACTGACATTTGTTTTTTCAATTTTTACCCCTCAGGAAAGAAATCTACATTGCTCCATCAGGAGTTCAAAAGGAAAGGATTCAGGTAAGGACAAGTATTTCTTAAGGTTAAATAAGCGGTGTTTTTAATGTTGTATCCATCACCACTTCACAAACAGAAAATTCAGCTGTAGATATATGTAACTCATCATCCAATGACATTGTTCACTCAAGCTGCCACAAACAGCTCATTTTCCTCTTCTGACAACCCATTGGTTAGTGCACCGACATAAATTTGCACTCTATAGCAGCTTTGGTCACATGTAACACACATTTTCTTGTTTTGCAGCACTGTTATTGTTGAAACAGGTACTCCATTAGAAAGTCTTCATAAACTCTTAAATACAAGGGACCAGTTCATAATTTCAAGTTTGTGAAGTGTTAGTCCTTAAGTTTTTTTAGTCAAATAAACATTGACAGAATAGGATTCCAGACTCGAGTTAGCCATAAGCATGGATTTTAAGATGTTTTTGTTTGTTTTGTTTTTTTATGAGACTTAGGTCTTGCTGTACTTTTAGTTCAAAACAATTTGTCAGGTCTCAGCATTTTCCATTTACTTGGCTTCCACAGTCTGATAATATGTTTGTCTCCAGTTGTTCTAGCAGCGGTGTTATGTCAAGGTAGTCCTTGCTGTGTATGGCTGTAGAAAAAGGGTGCATGCTTTTCATTTCTCTTTCTCTTTTCAGCCTGAGGATCTGTTTGTTCAAACTATTGAAAATGTAGATCTTTGTGTTCCACCTCCCAGCAAGAAGTTGAAGAAAAGCCAGTGCACACCTTTGTTCATGAATGCATATACCATGAGAGGTAAGGTTTAGTTTGCACGTATCTCCCGTATGAAAAAAATCAGCTTTCAACATTTGCACATCTTAATGAGAATGAAAAAGTAAGGGCGATGACAATGCTTCTGATGTTGTTTTAAATTTGTGTTTTTTAGATATAAGCCAGAGACAATTCATATTGACTTAATCTGAAGTTCTCCTTCAAAGGTTCATGGGTATGTAGAGCTCATGTGAAACAGAATCAGAGAGTTGGTAAATAGGTATAGGCAAAATGTTTCATGAAAGGTCCTCCTCTTCAATCCTGTATGACATCTTTTGTATGAATACAGAATGTTTATGGCGCACTGAACTATTAGATCTTCTCTTGGGATAGAAATTGAATTTTATGAGGCTTACATTTCCACAAAGGACTCAACACAGTATTTAAAATCTCAGCTTGTCACTTGCTAATGTATTTCTCCCTAGATGCAGGCAGTGTGATCCACACACATTCTAAAGCAGCTGTTATGGCCACATTGCTCTATCCAGGAACAGAATTCAGAATCACACACCAGGAAATGATCAAGGGAATTAAAAAATGCACCACAGGTATGAGGTCTCAGTATTTGTTAGTCCTTCGAGTGTCTCTTCACCATTCTCTGTCTTAAATTTATTCTTTTTGCATGGCTTTAAATTTGTTCTGGTTGCTGTCCACTATGAACAAGGGCTTCAGACAGAAGGATGCATCATGTTGACTCATAATTGAATAGGTAATGGAGAAACTAGTAGTACTTCTCAACAGCATCCAGTCCTTCATAGCAGTACATGACCTAGTTTCTTGTTCATCTAGTGAGTCAGGGAGAGTAATAGACAGTATGTCACATGCACTCACTGATTCCGCAGTTAGGTGCAGACATAGTGGTGGGTTAGTATGTACAGATCTATCACATGCATTACGAGGATTAAAGTGTGTTGACAAAGACATACTCAGTCTCACTGACTTCAAGAATCAATGAGCATTACTGCTGAATGTTCATGGACATACATGGAGGACTTCCTTTCAGAGATGGGAAGTGCACCAACAAGACAGCAAGTGTTGGCTTGCTTCTTTATCTGTTTACAGTCATATTCTTAGGTGGAGAGAAGGAAGCTAAATAAAGATAAATGAGTTAAAGATTCAGTGACAAGTAGGTGAATTGCAGCTCAGAATGTAGAAACATTAGCAAGTCTTTGGTACAAGTAAATGTCTGTGGCAAGCAACAATTTCATAAATTCACTTGGCAAAATCAGTATGTAGAGTGTTCAAAGTTCTCAGTGTTCGCCATTGTTTACTGTTGTAAAATAAGGAGCCAGCCTAACTTCAACAAGGTGCTCTGCGTCTAATTACATCACACTGGATGTGATTTGAATGAGTATGCATGTACAAGGATGCCAGCTGTGACCTAAGATGAAAAGATCCATATTCATCAATTTGTTATGGTGACTGCCCAGTTTGAATTCATTGACTGATAGATTTCCTTCACACCATTTTCAGTTTAATAAGTATCACTCATGTCAGTGCAATGATATTAGTGCCATGAGGTATTCAGATAGGTCATCAAGAAGATCAGTCCAAATAAAATGCTTGAAAGGAAATAGCAAGCCTAACATTATGCATCATCAGATCAGTGATGTGTAAAATCCACTTGCTGATCATAACTATGGTTGGTAGTTGTGCAATCACATGATCTCAGTCAAGTAATTAATTCATTATATGCAGCCATATGATCTCAGTCAAATAACAAATTTATAACATCAGATTACAAGATCACTTTCCATTTCTCGTGCAGGTGGCTACTACAGATATGATGATGAACTGGTTGTTCCCATCGTTGAGAACACACCCTTTGAAGAAGATCTGAAGGTAATCACAACCTTCTTGGCTCTTCAGTTTTGTGCTCATTTCCCTTCTGTCATTCTTCTCCAACTCTTTCTCTCATTCTTTCTTTTGCATATTCCCTGATTAGTTCATTCATTCCATCATGCATCACCGTAAAGCCAAATCATTCTTATTTCTCTTACACTTTACCCAGTCCAGGAGTACAAACTGTTGTATCTGTCTGAATACAATTACATGCCTTTTATTCTGATTCGTCATCTGATTATCGTGATTTTTGATGTTATATAACATGATCAAAGTTATAAAACTCATTGTTGTTATGAATTATGGGTAATTCTGTCCATAACAGTAAAGTAATGAATGAGTTGAGCACATGAATCTTCTTTGACCCTTCTGGTATAGGTAACAGGTCTGTGCACTCTAATCACTATCAGTGGCTAATGCCATAACCAGTTTGTTATGCTTGCATTTTTCAAGCAAGAAAAGTGAGTGATCACACTTGACATCAAAGCAATCAGCTGGCGACTTGCACAGCGAAGTAGTAACAAGGTGTTGTTAACCAACATGGCCAGGCTCTTTCTAGCTGATGGAGGTGTAGCACTACTGAAGTTAATCTGACAATGGTATGGGTGAGAGAGACCTCTGAGAAAGTCTGCAAAAGGCTCAATAAACAAGGCTGATCTGAAACATTTCAGGATGAGATGGCTCGGGCTATGGAGGATTATCCTGATACATGTGCTGTACTGGTGCGTCGCCATGGAGTTTATGTGTGGGGAGAAACATGGCAGAAAGCCAAGACAATGTAAGTGTGATGACAATCCCCAATGATGTTGTAAACTCATGTCTCTTACTATATAAAGATGTCATTCAATATTCTCTTAAGTTCCGTGTTGTGTACAGTAAGTGAAGCGACTACTGATTGAAACAAGTGTGAATTTAATATTCTTTAATGCTCCTGGTGTTGCTGGAACCAGCTTGGGACCTCAGTTTAATATCATTTTTTTTTAATCGGCACTCACATCACAAAAGGGCATATTGCATCTAAGCTTCTAATGCATGATATGCATTTCCACACATTTAATTAGTGATGAAAAAATAAATGAATAATTGATAAAAATATGACAAGAACAGATTTTTTTTTTTTTTATGGAAAGTTTATTTCTAGACATAGCCATATATAATCATGCTATTAAGTTTGACACTGTCCTTGGTCCCCTTAAATTCCCTTCTTCAAAGTTGCTCTTCAGCTGGTGTTTCACTGGGCAGATCTGTCAATATAAACCTGTTTTGTTGGAATAAACAAGAAGGACATGGTGGAATATCTACTACAGTGGAGACCAAATAAACCGAGGTCTTATAAACTGAGTTTCTTGTAAACCAAGGTAACCGTGAAGTGAGGTTTTTTTTTTTCCTCTTTGTCTATATTAATTTTGAACTGATAAACAGAGTTTGCAGTGGGCCAATTCTCATTAACTGAGGTCATTTCACTGCTCAGCGATGATAAAAAACTTCAAATTGCTCCTATTTACTGTACACATTTCGCTCAGTTATTCCCGCATGATGCTCAAAGCCAGACTGAGAAAACAGTGCTCTCTGCATTGTGCTAAGGGAGGGTGATGATGGGTGGGGGATGGGTGTGAGGTAGTATTCGGAGAAACGAGAGGTCGTCCGATGTAGTGTTCGCTTACAGCATGCCTGTTGGGTGTAGACTAGTACTAGGAATACTGTTATGCCATCAGTGAGACAATAGGTGCGTGTCAGCTTGTAACATACACACACACACACACACTGATGCATAATTCAGTGTTCTAGCCACGCCTCGAGGCAGTCGCATTTCCACTCTTAGGCATCGCGCTGATCAGAGCTGTTGATTTCATTCATTCACCTTTATTTCTAATCATGACCTCTGCGAAACGGAATCCACTAATGAGGAATCATACCACCCTTACGTGCGAGACTAAGCACCATGAGCAAGACTGGGACCAAAAAAGAAATTGCCGAGAAATACAGCATTCCATGTTACCCAGTGGCCTCCCCTTACTTAAACCGAACACGCTTAAACCGAGACTGTCACCATTTCCCAAGCACCTCGGTTTATGTGGTTTCCACTGTATACTGTGCCACAGAATTCAGTCTAGTGCCAGGGCCTATAGTTGGGAGAATGTTCTCCTGAATCCTCTATCATGCTTTTTTTTTTTTGGTGGGCAACTGATGCTTGGACAGTTATAAAATTGTAGCATTTAGCAGTTAGTATCCTTTCTATATATTTCCAAATTTGGTGATAACAGCACTTTCTAATATATCTGCATATTTCATGGTTCTTATTGTAAGCAAAAGGTTTCGTAAGTTTTACTCACTTGTAATTGTTTTATTTCTTACAGGTGTGAATGTTATGATTATCTTTTCGACATTGCTGTTCAGATGCGGGCCATTGGCATGGATCCCACAGAGACACCAACTGTACCAAAAGGGGCATATGTTAGCAAATGTTCGCGATAAGTCCCTTGACTGCTCAGATGGCCAAAGTGCAGTATGTAGGCATGGCTGTGTTTAGCTGGATGGAATTATACTTTAGGGTCAAAAATGCATCACACTGAAACTCGGTAGAGCAGAATCAACCCTTTGTGTTAAAAATGTGCAATAGTAACAATGAAATTATATTTTAGGTTTGTTTTGAGATGTTTAAGAAACATGGAAGGGCAATTCCAGCAGAATGCCATGTCAGTTACACTAATTTCTGAACAGCCCTGACTTAACAGCAACCATTTTTGGTTTATATCTAAAGAATAGATTCTCCCCTGTTAGAAGCTATCAAAATTGATTACGATAAAGTCAAAGCTTTTCAGAATATAGCCTAAATGACGTGGCATTTTGCTGGAATTGCCCGGAACCATTTTAGAAATGACCAGATGAATTGTTCGGGAAGTAAACATACACTTTTTATTATCAGTGTGTTGTTGATATAATGCAGTCATTCTCCAAGCAGTCAATTTCAATGACCCCTTGATCTTTCTACTGTACATTTCAGTGTTACAATCTGAGAAATACCTGCTCAAAGTTATGATATGAAGCCTTCCATGAAGTTTAGTTAATAAAATGTTGTGCATTCCTGATATGTGAAACTAGCAGTGTGTCTGAAAACCCTTGTGTTCAAGATGTAAGCTGTTGCTGTCAGATACAAGTAGGTATTGAAGTCTACAACAAATACAAAATTGCAATCAAATTTCATTTTTTCATCGTTTTTCATCAGCCACAGTCATTTCCTCAGTTGTCCACACAAGTTAAACCTATCCTTCAGCTTAATAAAGGCAATCTGGATTCATAAATATCGAAGCTTCTTGTGAGACCTGACAAGGTGTGCCATAATATTTTGCATGTGCCAAAAATATGCTTCCCATAATATGAATTGTGGAAATGTTTGCTTTAGATCTGAAGTTCATTTTTAATCTGGAGTGTTACAGTGATGAGCAGCTGCCACAGTGACACTGCCAATACTACCACAGAATGAATGAAAGACAGTGATCAGGGATAGCAGATTGCCAATTACATTTGGAAAAACAAAAATTTACAAAATGTCACATTTTTATTAAAGAGAAATTAGAGGGACTGACAGAAGAACACCAGTTTAAAGTAGACTCATATGACGAATTGCAGTGTCTGAAAATTTTGTCATCTACAGACCTGCCAACCTTCCAAATTTATCTGGAAATCTTCAAATTTTTATGTGCATTTCTGACATCCCAATAATGCTCAACAAATGGCAACTTTGCCCCAGCTGGCACTTACTCTCAGCTTATTTTTTTTTTCCATTTCCAATACTGTAAACATCGATGTACAACACATGAGCAACCAAAAATTACGTCCCTTCATTTTTTGTGGGACTAAAGTGACTTCCCCTGACTTCCCTGCATAATATCTGTTCTGATTGGACAAAGGACTAGCCTTAGACCAGTTACTTTGATATGTTTGGTTTTTTTTTAAGTTTTGAAACTTCTTTGTTACTTTAAGAAGATCTTACATAATTGTAGTTTTTATCTTTAGATCCTCATTCTCTTAGGTCATTTTCAGATCTTTGTTTTATAGGGTTGGCAGGCCGTCATCTAGATGATTAACTTGAAGAAAGCAAGCCAAAACTTTGATTAGCACAGCCATTCTGCCATATTAAAAGGTTCATTTTTTACTGCTCCAAATAAACAGAATGTCACAATTTAAACAGATTTAGGTAGTATTGAATACAAGTACCAGACAACGCTCTGTCTTGAAATTTAGCACTGTTATTCATGAATGTCTTTACTGCCAGCTTTCAAGAGTAGCTTAGAAAAGCACATGTCAACTTTGTAGTGGGAGTTGTACCTTCAATCAGAAATAAGTAATCAGATTGCAAAGTATTATTTATCCAGAGAACTCAGACAAAACTAGTATCACTGTGACCAATGTCTCAAAATAAATACTCTAGTTTTGAAAGTACATTCACTGAAAAGGGAGTTATCTGACATTTATCTGGTTAGAAACCAGACCAGAGGAGTTTTTAAGATTCAATCTTTTTCAGTAGATAAAATCACAGTTTTCTTCATCCAGGAACTGTTTCATACCAGTTTCTGATGCCAGGTTTTGTTTTTTCTTTGTATGTAGAGCATACAACTGTTTTGATATTATGTTCTTGACAATCTGTTAAATTGACTGCCAACTTGTGATATTGGAACTAATGTTACGTGACACCGGGTCATTTAGTAATTTTCCGGTATTTTTGGTTCCATCACGTGATCATTGCTCACACATTGGTTTGTTTATTTCTTCTTTGCATCCATGGCTTGTCACCATTCATATTGAGCAGCCCAGTATGTGTAGAGCCTAAAAGCTAACCAAGATGTGAGTGATAATCCACTGGTCACATGATAGAACTGAAAATACTTATTTTGATGTAATTCTGTTATTTACACATGTATGTATTGAAAGTTGTCATTATAAATACTGTTTACAGAAAATGAGTAAGACTTACTGTTAGTGCTGGAGAATTTTCAGTTTACTTATATCAGTCTGTTGCTCATAAATGATTTTAAAAAATGAGTAGTCTATGCAGATGTTTCTTAAACAGGCCCAAACACTTTACTGCATTTATTTGTTTTTGTCTTATCTTTGATGTACATCGTGATGGAAATATAAAGAGATAGAATTAGTGTAAAGAACTCTGCAATTTTATATTATTTAGTTAATGTAGATGCCTGGATCTATGCAAAATTTAGTTAGAAGTGAAAGAAATCCACACAGCTATTCACATTGACTTATTGGTCTTGTCTTTCCAACTGCTAATACAATAGCATTGACATATCATCTGAACAATATCTTGTCATTAAAGATTATATGTTCCTTCTTAGAGTATTAATTAATTAATTGCTATACTGTATACTTAAATCACACCTGCTGTCTTGTACCAAAAACACTTTAGAACATACAGGTATTTGGGATGGGCATACAGGAACACTATTTCCAAGATATATTAGTACTTCCGAGTACTAGTGCTTTAGAACTCTCATTTCGATTCAAATTAAGTTCACTCCAGTTGCAGTTGTATATTTAATTCAAATCAAACTGCATCTTCCAATCCAAGATTTTCAGAAATTTTATGACTTCTGAAAGCACCACTGCCAAATATGGACTGTGCTGGTATTGTATCCTTGATCTCATACATGTCAGAGTACATGAAGTTGTGCATTGGAGCCCCTCTCTTAAATGTAGCATGTGACCTTTTTATGTGTGTCCCACAACACTTGTGGGGCACAGATCACATCATTTTACACTGTGCTGCCCTGGAGTTGTGCGGAGTTCAGTCTGACCTTTTACACTGGCCCACACAAATTGTCTGAACTGAAAACTCATGCAATACAACAAACTGCAAACAACCTATCATTTCAAGTGTGGGTCACTATATACATATATTTATTTATCAATAAGTAGCCAGTTTTGTAAAAAAAAAAAAAAAACAGAATGCCTGAACAGCTTTTATTTTTTGTTAGAATTATCTGTCAGTGACGGAATTCTGGGCATTTTTCCTTGTAGTACATTGGTAGTGAAGAAATGAATAGAAGGGCACAAAGTGAAAGATCAAAGCTAGTTACTCAGTTCAGCATCTGTCTCTTTGTCTCAGTAAAGTGGAATGTTTGTTGCATGCATATACATGTAACATTATACAGGAGCATGGCCTTGTATGTGGTACCTTCAACATAACACAGGAAGGAGAACTTATAGAAATGCCAAACACTCTTGCTGACCTACTAGACTGAAGCAGAAATGTTTGAACAGCAGTGAAATTTTTAGATGTTATAAAAATCTTTACGTTTTTGTTTTAATGATGATAAAAATCATGTCATGCTGATTTGACTCAGTGATCATTATTTTGGGATGCTGAGTAAGGTCGTGACTTATTTGATGTGCATTTAACAATCTTAAAAAAAAATACATATTTACTCTTGAGGGGATGGTAAAACATAAAGCAGCAGTGAGCATTTTTATTACCAGCACAATATTTTGGGCATATTGGCAGAGCACATCCATTTCTTACAAATTTTAATGTTCTTTACCCTAAATGTTTTTAATGATATGTGCAAGATATTATATATGATGCAAGATTCCAAATTGTGTTTAGTTCTTTATTGATGTGTGTGAGTGTGTTCATTTTGATTAGGTGAGGGATACCTAAAATACTAGTGTAAATGTGGAAGAAAATAACAGGATGGCATCTGTTTCTTTTCTATATGCTGATTAAGAAATACTGAATTCCTAAGCTCTCACTTGATGTGAATAGTCATGGCATCTTCAGTATGTGAGATGTATATATATGGGAGCATTGCCTCACAAGACCTTACAGTGTTAAAGAGAGATGGTGGGTTTGAGATTCATCGGTGTTCCTGAGGATACTATCTGAAGAAAATGTATAGTACTCAAGCTAATTTGTGAAATCAAGTTTTCCTGATAATATGTACATGACAAGGAACCAATTCTCTCTCTTCTTTATCAGCATTCTTTACCACCATGAATCTTACAAAGGTTTGTTCATGTGAGGGGTTTAGAGGATATCAAAGGAAGAAATGGGGACGGTTTAATGAAACATAATTATGATACTTGAAATCTATTGAAAAAGAACCTCAGATAGAAATATGAAATGTTATCTCTGTAGGTGGTAATGTGGTTTCATTTTGAAGTGAAAGTGAAGTTAAGAGACCAGTCATGTGTCAGGACCTCCAGTTATTGACCACATTTTCAGGAGCAACAGCTTCACTTTCATATAGGCATCTTGACAGTGCATTTCAAAGAACAGAAGACACATACAACTACAAGCTAGATCACTAAGTAGATTTATTTAGATACAAAATCATAACAGACTTGTGTAGATAAATGAATCGTAACAGATTCACTTTTTACATATACCTGTCACGAATAAAATATTCCAGTTATTAACCGAACCTGTCCCAGATGTTCGACTGCAAAGCACTGAAACAAAGTTTCCTGCTAACAGTGAAACAGGAAACATACAGACTCCATTTTTGAAATGAAGGCTTCTGTACAAGAAATTGGATCGTTATAACAAAACAGTCTTTCCCTTCATACCTATCTGGTATCATTACCTAGGCATGGAGCAGTCTCTGTCAGTGTCAGAAATTACAAAGGACTGAAACACTGGCTTTTAATTTGTGCAAATGGGATTCTGACTGTGATGACCCTCTGTTACTTGGTACACTTCAATTGAGAGTTTCTATCTATTGCTTTCCTCCAGGCTTCTCCTTACTTATCTTCAACCAGTTTCCAGTATTGAAATGGACATACAATCTATCTTACAGGCAGATGTTATATGTGACACCATATCACATCGTTTAATTTCTGTGCCCATTGGCCACACTACACATTTATTGTGCTCTATTACATTATACAAAAGAAAAGGCAAAGCATCAACAATGTAGTCAAGTGCTCCAGTAATCAATACACAAAACTAAACATACGATAAAACAATGCATCTACCCCGGAATACAGCCACAGCTTTTATATCTGTCACACACAAGTTGTGGCGTTATTCTGGGACCTATGAAGTATATTGGCATTAAAGTACATCAGACACAACAGTAGCCAGTGTAGTTTCAACGACGACAACTGCAACTGATGAACTGAGTTTCGGCAAACGTAATAATTCATAACATATAAACAACAATAATTGATGTACTTAAAAAAGAAGCACCAATAACTAATGTAAGAAGACAATTAGCTTATCGCAACGGTGCAACAAATGCTGCTAGTCCTATCCCTATTCTTCACATCACGCTGTCTTCCATATTCACATAACTATGTACAAGTTTCAGGCACTTTCTCTTCATGTCGCTAATCTCCGTTTTTAGGAATACCCACATTCTGGAGACATGAGAGCGTTTAGAATGAGTTTATGTCACAAATAATTTAAAAACCTTAGAGAAGGAACTTTTTTTTTTCGGCATAGACATTCGATAACTGTTAAGCCTACTTTGTGGTGTTTTTTTTTTAACCCTGTTAAATTAAGCACCGTGTCCTTGCCTTTCGTGCCCTACAAAATTTGACCTCCGAGAGAGCGTGTGAAAAGTCCCATGATAAGGATTTCATGAAATTTAAATGTTATCTTTAGTCTTCAAGTCTCTGTCAGCAGCTGAGGGTTTGATGATTTCGACTTCTGTTTAGGTGCAAATGTGCACAGTACCATACTCGATGGCTATAGTAAAGAAGATATGACAAGAGAGAAGAAAAAGTAGGAAAGAAAATATTCAGGCATGAAGAGGTTGGAAAAATCAGATACCATAATTTGTAAAAGCAGTTCAAAGCAGGCTGCCACTAGTGCCTAAAAGTTTATCTCCTGCAGCAGCATATCCATAATGGCTATAATTGAAACGGCTCACTCAAATATGTTAACAACTTACTATTACCATGGCATGGACATTACAATTACGAGTATAAGTTTTTAAAAGTTTCAAAACGCATAAGTATGTGTCATTGTCATGAACCTACAAGAGACTGCATGCAGTCATACACACGAGACTTTACTTGTCTAGATTCCTTATCTAGAATTAAAACTGAGAGCTGCAGTGCTGATAAGGAAGTCATTCGCGAGTCTAAATTACTGAAGCTGGTCAGATTTACAGTGCAGTTAATCTACTTTCACATTTAAGACTTATGCCATCCCCATCCCAACCCCAACCCCAAACCTTGTCAAGTAGAATAAGTATGCTGTGGACATAGAGTAAACAGTGCTCAAAACTTCTTTCTTTTTCAAACTGATCGTCTCGAGTTACAGAAAGGGAAGATTGCTTTGTTACTCAAACTGATCTTCATCGTCTCGAGTTACAAAAAGTGAAGATAGCTCCAACCTCCGAAACTTGCGAAAGCTGACTTCACTTTTAAAACATTTTTTTATAATGAAACAACTTGGCAGGGTCATAAAAACCACACACTTGTAATTTTTCAGAAATCTTTGTGGGGAAGCTGTACACTTCCTGCTCCAAGCCCAGGATAATATCATATTTGTATGAAATACTGCCATAATAACATCATATCACTGATTACTTTTTAGGGTGTATGTTGCTTTCGCTTCCACCTTCAATTAGTTTTGTTTTCTTATGGTATGTTCTGGGTTTTCTTTTTTGCAGTCCATATTTCAAATTATCATAGAAGTGGGCCCAACGTAGCTCAGTTGATCCCCTCATTTCTCATTGTTAACTAGTCATAGATTTTGTCTAGACCACAGCTGCTGTACATGGTATAAGTGAAGGTCATCTCAGTCTGGATGAGCAAAACGTGTCTGCTCTATTTTACCATAAAACTGGACTTTCAGTTGCTTCTCACTTTCGCAGCTGAATAGCTGTTTTTCATAGCTGGATATAAATGTAACCGGGTGGCAAGGCATATCATAATCTTTCTTTTATATGGAATGTGAGCTCAGTCTGATAATTTTTCAGATGTTACATAATTTAGGGAAGTATGTCACCAAGGATTTTACCAAATTACTGACAAGATGGGCCGAAAAAAACTGCACTAGAAATTTCCTGTCCCTACCGGGAATCGAACCAGGGTCTCTCGGCTTGCAAGTCTGAACGTGTTACCACTACACTGCAGGGATGCTAACTTCACAGCAATTTAATTCTTAAATACCTACTGCCTGAGTCGTTCCTAACTTCCACGTGTGAGCCTAGTGTTCACCCGTGACCCTAACACACTTCCCGACTGCTCACACTAACCCATTATTTCTTCTTTGATAGGGGAAAAAAACGCGCTGGACTCTGATTTTGACCTGAATTGCATAAAAGTATCATCTGAGAGTTCCACGTGGAAAGTTTAGCTTATTCTAGCACAGCTCTCTGACCATTTTATGAGGTATTCCGTATGGCCAAGTGAAAAACTAAGACAACAAGAAATTCTTTAACCATTACATACGAAGAACGTAGCAGCCTCAAAACAGCACAAAAAAAACGTTTCCTTTATTATGTCATACATTAAATAATTCAAACATACAAACAAGTGTAACCTGCACATAAAACGATGCTAAGCATTTCATCTATCTTACTCAATCAAAAATCTGTAACATTCTCCATGTCTATGACCAATGTCAGGGGATTTTCTCCTCGAGTCCTGTATTACTTACTGGGCAAAATCAAGCATTTTCGTAAATTAATCAACATATTACATTATAAAAGTTCTGTTTCTTCATCCACACAACAACAATAAAAAAAGTAATGCATGTGCCATATCGTGCAATAACATTCCACGTACAGTAGATAGGTTAGACACACTAACACATTTTCAACTACGGCTTTTCAGTTTTAGGGGAATTGATATGTTACCCAGCCATAAATATGACTGTTGCAGTAAATGCTGTCAAAAAGGTTCATAAAGTCCTCTAGGAACTAGTAAGTTGTTTTTAACATAAATATCACCCCGTCTCTAGGATATCATACCATTATCTCGTTCCTTCAACGCTGTTCCTCACCTGTGATTATAATACAATAATTTGTACTGGCAAAAAGCAGCAATAGTGCTGCATGCGAGTCATATCGGTTCGTCACGAAACAAGTGACCTTAGATCTGTGTAACTTCATTTCTGATTTACAAATCATTCTGACTTAATTATTCAGTTTCATACTCTTACATGTTTTTACGTCTGGAAGAACCTGCGAACTTTCGGGGTGAGGAGTTTGAAGAAAGATGGGGGAAACATGGTGTGCGAGACGTTGGCGTATTTCAGGTAGTTGTAGGGTGTGGCTATCACCTCCAGCAGGGCGGTGAGCAGTTGACGGTCCTGGCAGAAGAGGAAGAACAAGTTCCATACAAATCAAATAGTACTTTAGGAATAGCTAGCTGGCTGGCTGGCTGGCCGACCGGCCGACCGGCCGACCGCCCGCCCGCCAGCCACAGCCACAGCCACACACACACTCAAACACACACCCCCCCACACACACACCCCACACACCCACCCACACACATCCCACACACGTCACACCCACAACACCCACCCATACACGTC
>JAWQUT010000287.1:973923-985109 GCA_033807755.1 Ellobium chinense | reverse complement strand
TTCATCTGTCTTCTTCTTCATTATCATTATTGTTATTTACTTATTATTCCTGATGAAGGAATTGTTAAATTCCGAAAATTTGATACTTCCATATTATGTGCTTCTCTTTATAGTTTAAATAAAATTGTAAACTACGACTGAAAACACTGGTGGACGCTTTTCTATTTTATTTTGTGTTAAACAAATGATGAAGATCATGATGATGATTAAGTTTGATAAAAACGAAAATGTAGACATGGTCATTTATTTGGTCAGGGAAGTTTGTCCATGTGTAATTTGTGATAATGATGATGATGATGATGACAATGATGATAGCTGGTGTGGTAATGGAGGCGGTGGTGATGATGATGATGATGATAATGACGTGACGGCGACAACGATGATGATGTAAACAAACAGCAGTGAACTAACAGTGTTTTATCTTACTTTTACAGTCTTCTGCAGATACTGATTTATCAAAATCCGTCGTTGTTTTGCCTGGACAAGGGAAGCAAAAGTCTTGGCCTGCTTGTGGCTGGTAAGATCCCTTGGCACAAGGGGAGCAGGTGTGAGTGCTGATGTTGTAAAAGCTGCCTGGGTCACAGAGCACTGTGAGCAGAGGACCAATACGCACTTTGTGATATCGTGGCTATTACTGTAATATACCGAAAACACTATGGGTGTTCCATAATATTCTTCAAACCATACATTCCAACAGCTGAATCGAGTAGGTATGAAACAATGTTTTCCCTGGGTCAAATGGGTTGTAGGAGACATTTCCCGTTGTTTTAAATTTAAGAGGAATTTGTACATTTTTAGAGGAATGTTAGATTTTTCTCAACTTTGGAGAGTGGAGAAGAGGAGGAGGTTGGCGTGCATTCAATGTATTTTTAGGTGTGATTTTGAAATTAAAACTTTAGGGGGCGAATCGCGAGGTCTGGAGAAAATACTGTGAAATCATCTGAAATCTTTCAATAAGGTGCATATGTTACAGCCCTCGGTTGCAAGGATATATGTTTGTGCATTTATTACCAGTTAAAGTTGGTTAAAGCCTCACCTCTCGAGATACAGTTCTGGAATCCAGAACTCCCAGCGCCCCTAGTTCTTAGCCCTGCGCCACAAGGTATACAGGAGATTCGGCCATAGTTTGGCTGGAATGTTCCCACCTGACATGCCAAACATGGTTTTTGACCAGATGCTGAGTATGTTCCTGGCTCGCACAGCTCTGTAGAAAGTAACAGGAAAATGCAACAAGTTCATGATTTTGGCATATCATACTGGATCTTTTTTTCTTGCCACCACTGCTTTGCTCTTTCCCCAGTACATCTTTGGCTCGTGTGTGGCACAGCCAGACTTGTTCACGCTACTGTTCCTTGCTTGATCATCTTATGCACTTATGAGGAACAAGAATGATAAAAAAAGGGAGCGCGCTTAGCATCGTTAAGATTGAAATCAAAACATCTTTCTTTCTTGGGTAATGACGTCATACTTATAACATTAAACTCGCCCTTCATGAAATATACTGACTAAAGTATAACGCACTGGTGCACGTTGCACACATTCGTATGTCACTGCACGAAACCCACACAATAGCTCTCTGCACATGCACTTTGTGATACCGTGATCTTGGTGGCAAAGAAATTGAATAAAAGTGAACAGACTGACCAGACACCTGTCATCCGTCAGTTGGAAGTATAATTATACACCACATACCTGAACATTGCGACTGTGCAGTCGCACCTTCCACCCCCGAGCCTGGCTGCCGATGGGGACACTCCTTGCACACAAGCTGTGCCTCCTGATCTTGGTACGTTCCACGAGGGCAGAGTTCACATTTCTGGGTCTTGGTGTTGTAGAATGTCCCGAACGTACAGCCAACTGTAAAGTATTAGAGGAATGTTGTTATGTTAAATGACTTTGTTCTTTTACAGGGGAAAACCCGTGTTCACCCAGTTAGGTGAGACTTTGATCTTTTGAAGTGTGACAAACAATTCATCATCATGTGTTTCCTTAACCTCTTCGCTACGTCATGTTTTTTCAAGTGTCATTGTCATCAAATTACCAGGAGTTCATTAGCCTAAATATAGATTTGTTTAGGTTAGGGTTCTGCGGCACTTCAGCACGATTTGCTGCTATATTGTGCACCCTACAGGAATAATTTGTTACCTAGAAAATCAAACTTACGGGTATATCGGACCTGACACCGGAAAAGCTATTTCCGAAACGTAGGCTCCTACATGTACTGTTACGTCCAATTGGACCAAAGGAGTAGGATCTGTATGTATGTCAAACGTAAAGAGGAGCTTAATAAATTGGCTCAGTGAAGAATACAGGCTTATCTTTATTGCTCATATTCTTATTCTACTTCCGCAAAGGTATTAGCCTATGTGATATAATGTCAAGAACGTTCCGGAGGTTTTTTTTTGTTGTTGTTGTTGTTGTTTTCCTCGGGTGCAGCCAAAAATGGACTGTCCCAGTCAATGGATTTCGACTGTTGTGGATGTTGCAGGCGACGGCATCGGTAATGCCACTTAAAATGAAATGAGCATTGATGATATATTGTGCTGAGTGCCTAAAGTCGTTAGGGTTGTTGTTATTGTTGCTGCTGTTGTTGTTGTTGTTGCTTGCATATTAACGATGGGATCTCTTACCATAGCAAGAATTACACTAGTTCTTTGCTGCTGAATGCATCCTTAGCAGCTTTCAATATGCAGACTCAGTGTAGTTCTCACGAGGTAAGAGATCCTTTCGTTCATGAGCAAGCTTTCAAGTGTCTGACTATTGGACTATTGACATGTAATGTCCACTACTGGTTTGTGTGTCCACGTGAGGGAATACCAACAGGGACAAGACAGAGCAAAAAGGAAAGTATATCCTGAGATAGAACTATAAAGAAACAACTGGACAAGAGAGACGACTTTTTTCAAAATTATAGACAGAGATTCAAAAGGAGAGAAAGACATCGAGTCACGCTCAGAAGCGCATCCAGTGTTGATGGCAAAGTACTCACTACAGCTGCTGTTGTACAGTTGCATGCCGTCCTTGCACAGTTCTCTCTGATTTTTCTCAGCTTTAAAACTTTTTTTGATAGGCTTAACGTCTTTGTTTCCAAATCTGCAAAAATGAATGAATAAATGAACGAACGAACGAACAAATGAACGAATGAATGAATGAATGAATGAATGAATGAATGAATGAATGAATGAATGAATGAATGGCAAAATCTAAGGCTGACTGGCTGTCTAGGTATCTCCGTTATAATATTCAAACCGGTTCACGGACAGCTCCCAAATTTAGCAAAATAATCAAAGATATGCAGAAAAAAGATTATACCGTGTATATTATTCGATCCAATTAATTAAGCGGATATTTAAATACTTACATTTCAATAACATTTTATTAACTGACGAGCCCTGGCTTTTCTGCTATTTATCTACTAGCTGCCAGCTCGACCCCGATCTGGACACCGCCACCATTCATATCCCTTCTCGTTAACAATCAGATCAGCAGTGTGGTTTTAGCGTCTATACAGTCAGTTGTTACTAGCGGCAGCGCAGTATCTCCTTTATATACTATACTCGTAATAAAAAATGTCAGCTATGAAATCCATTAACATATTTCCGTCCTCTGAATCTCTTGACGGCCTAAATTTTGATGCATAATTTTTTTTCACAATAATGTGAGTGGAGGGTCTGTATCCCAAAGCTGCGATCTTCCCGCACTCTTCATCCAAAAACACGTACTATTTTAGAGCGTGTTTAGAAATCCCCGAAGAGTGAGGTCAGCCCGAAAAGTGAGGTCAGCCCTGAAAGCCTAAGAAATACTGTACAGTCCGCCAGCCAGCATACCAACTACTTAACTACCAATATATATACATATATATATATATAAAAGGTGACAAGTTGCACTCCAACCTGAGGGAATGGAGCTTAAATGTATTAACTCGCTGTATGCTCGGAGGAGTTTTTAGACAAACTTTAGGAACACGTAAATCTAATATCTTGGATCATTTCTAGCTTATTAATTACAGTAGGTCTATAGCCCGGAGCAGCCCATCACTTTACCTCAAAGCATATTTCTGACGTCTAACAGCCTTTTTAAATTTCTTGAAAGCTCTGTTGAACCGTCGTAAAGTTCTTTTTGTCATGCAGTCAACATCACATTTACCTGGATGACGAAACAAAAGGAAATAGAAAGGCATTGTCCTAAACCTGGAGCTATTAATAACACTGGAGTCCGTACCACTCTACTCGCTTACAATGCAAGCCAGATTCGCTTTAGAACACTATTTCTAATAGGGTAAAGGATACAGTGTGTGGTCTGGCCAGTAGTTTGTTATTGAAAGAACTACCGCTACAGAAAATCTGGACAATGACTTTTTTTTTGGCCACTGCTCTAGTATGCCCTATTTTTTTCAGCCATGCTGAGCCTTGTCCTTCCCTTTTTCGTGCCCCACAAAATTGTGACCCGTGAACATACGAAGCGTCAGGTGATACGGACTCAAGCGTTACCATAACCTCCATGCTTCTAAAGCACATAATGCGTATGATGACTATATTTCAGCAAAGTAAGCTCCATTTCCCTTTCTCCTTCCTGTTGTTCTTTTCTATGCCCTTCCTCTTTCCCTCCCTCTACTTTAAACCTGAAAGGCTGTCTAAGCTGTAGAATGGAGCTGCAGTAATGGTCCAGTGTAGTCTAATTTTTAGTCTCATTTTCCGTTGCTGCACTGAACTCGAATATACTAGTTCTAGTGGCTAACCATTAAGGATGGTCATCCAAAAAAGATTCTACACCTTGAAAAGTTTACAATTTTTCTTTAATCGAAACTGAAAGGAACCCCCATATAACAACTCAACATAGTCCGGTGACTTCCCAGAATATTTACACAATTGCAAAGTATAAAACTATACGAATTCATAATTATCACATGCAGGTGAAATTAACATACATTAGTGATATTATCTGCGAATACTGCGAAGTTCAAATATCAAGATCAAGGTGTGGCTGTTTCACTGCCAAGCAACTGAAAACATGTCTAACAATAGCATGCCCGGAATGCGATTAACACATTAGTCCTTGCACATAATTTCGGCGTGTAGTTTATTTTGTTACGACAAAGTTAAGCATCTAAATCAGTAAAACGTTGCAAAAATATTGTATCTTGTATGTTTTTTATGGTATGTTTATTGACGTGCTTAACATTTTAGCCCAGTTTCTCTTTACTCATTTTGACGTTCTTGGACTTTGAAATAACATTTTTGGGGTCAACTAGATCTAAGATTCACTACCACCACCACAACTAGCACCACCATACCATCTTGATAAGTCAAGAAAGTCTCTACTCAGGAAAATACATAATGCATGAGGCTAATTTAAATAAATACATGCAGGGATCATCATCATCTTTATCATTATATCATCTTCTTGTCGTTCCGCTCACTCCACAATTGCTTACGTTTTTGGTGGGTTGTTTTTTATGATTTGAGTTGTTTATATTACTATGATCTTCGGTTTATCTTCTTTTTTTTCCTATTACTGCAAATGTGAACTTTTTACTTATTACATCCCAAGCCAAACCAATCTGCCTGAGTTTTTTTTTTTTTTGCTTTGAGCAACAGGTTGAGATCGTTAAATTTCGCAAAACCTCACAAAAAAAAAATGGCTTGGGTAAATGTGGAATGAGCTTCACATTATATAATTACAGACAACAAAATGGAGGTCTGGTCAAAGGTCATATTTCCCTTTAATCATCATTCTAAACACTTAATATGCAGCTTTTTATGAACCCTACTATATTTTGTTTCCAAGCTGGAAGAACATACAACAGCACAACCCTGATAACATGATAACCATGAGAATGAGTTTGTTTACCATACATGTGTTTACCATGAATTTGTTAACCATGTGTTAATCATACTCTTGTAAAACACATGACTGGTTTGAGAACTAGAACAACCGACCATGATAACCAGATGGCCAGCTTAATCAGGAAACTTTCTAATAACGTTTTCACTGTATCCAACTTCCACCTACCAGAAGGTTTCTTCGGGTTCATCTGTAACTCGAATTCCGCAGTAATCAGAGACTTCCGGTTCCTACGCACTAGTTTGCGGAATTTCTTTCTTCTCGTT
The DNA here is from genome assembly GCA_033807755.1 of Ellobium chinense. Classification (NCBI taxonomy): domain Eukaryota; kingdom Metazoa; phylum Mollusca; class Gastropoda; order Ellobiida; family Ellobiidae; genus Ellobium; species Ellobium chinense. Next base: position 978,999 of record JAWQUT010000287.1, on the reverse strand, counting down.
CCACACATGAGGTCTAGAAAGTTGATCTGGCATCTGTTTTTACATTTGAACCTCTTTTCAGCTGTTGTACGGGAGAGGAAAATCATGACAGAATCAGACGCGAGATGATAATTATAATGATGGTCATAATGATGATAAAGATGAGGATGATTATAATGATGATAATGACGATGATGATGATAGTGGCAATAATAAAAAATAACAGTACTGATGATAATAATAACAGGTCTACATGTACTGTTATTTTTAATATCATGAAATATTTTAATCGTTTTGGTGTTCACCTACCGAATAAAAGAGAACGATGATTTCCAAAAGTTAATTCCTGAGCTATCTTGTTTCTTTTTGTGTGTGCTTTTTACTTGTCGTGTTGCCAATAACTCTTGCATACATAACTGGTAGAGTGTTTTTGGTGATAATGACTTTAACGATAATGTTGATGAAGTAAATTATAGAGTTTATTTCTATTCACAGTGTGGCTATTCCTAGCAAAGAGTGGACAAAAAGCATCGGGAAATCACCTTCCCTGTCTCCGCTCCAGCTCTGGTATGACTTTGGCCTACGGCATGTCATGAGAGTGACCACTAGTGAGTAGTATCGATGCTTCCGATCGTAATGAATTTCGATTCAATATCGAAAATACCGGAAGTATGGGAAGTATCGAAAATATCGGAAGATATCGAAAATGTCGACATGCCTACTTGGCACTAAGTATCAGAATCGAAACAGAGTCAATACTTTCGAGACTTGCATAGAGCTCGAAGGCTAGGTATCACGACTTAAACATTCAGGTTTCGACCTACCACTACAGCCCGATACCATGCACTATGGCACTGATTCTGTTCACGATCCTAGGGCTAGGGGATTTCCCTGCGCGCCATTCCCATCCTCTCGTTCCTGAATGGCGGGACTGCAGAAATCGTCTCTACGGCCATACACAGCACATTACAGACTTCAATTGGCTGAAAATAACATGCTGTTACATGTCTTAAGAAGACAGATTGTGGAGAATGGGCCCTAGATTTGTGAACCTACCTGCGAATTGTTTTACATTCTCTCCTGATTTTGTAAATCAAACCTGAAGTTTGGGTCATTCACTTCGGTTTCGGTGTGGCCTTCTGTGCGGAGCACTTGTGGTTAAGAAAACTGGTTAGCTTGTGGACACCTTTCGATGTATTGGTTCGCAGCTCGAAAACGAACTGCAAGATCTATATTTTGAACATCATTTTTAATAAGCTTATTGAATTCTGCAAATAATTAAAGAAGACTAAGAGATTATGGAATTTCTTGTAAGTGACAGCAGAGAAAACAGTTTATTGGCTCAAAGAGGGAAATTGGATTAGGCCTCTGTAACCATTATGTTCACTTACTGTTAAATGTCTCTGTGAGATTTTGCTTGAGAATCTCTGCGTCCCTGGGCTCTAGTGAGCAGGAATCCCATATAAAGACCAGCCTTGCTTTCCTGCTGTAACTGGGAGCTCTGATGCTGTCTGTGAAAGAAAGAGGAGGATATAGCGGTGACTCAAGATAGTCTACTCATTGATGGTGAATGGTAATTCAGCAAACGGTCGATCATTCAGCCAAGCAAGCAAGTATGCCAAGAAGACACTGACCAATCTAACCAACAATCGATCTATAATCAGTCGGTCGGTCGGTCGGTCAGCGAACTGAAATGTTAACTAAACGGTCAGTAAAGGTAACATTCATTCGTCATACCTCTCACTTCCCTTCTTCATGAGTAAAACAAAAAGGCATGATACTGTCTCGTTACAGTCATAGGCAGATAGCCTATATCAGAGTTCGGCAATTCGGAAACTGGGTTATTTTTGTGCTTGCTACAGCCCAATACATTCAACAAATGTCATAGACCTTTGTCACGAAGTCACGAAGCATTGGTTAAAAAGCAGCACGAAATGTCAGACGAATAACAGTTTCTTGCGTTTCTTATACAGTTTTATTCTCTTTTCTCAAAAACTCATTCAAAACGAGATAGGCAAACAGCATATGACTGTGACGATATGGAACTGCGTTCATATGACCTCAGTTCCGCCCAATACTGATGCAAATCACTCACCTGAACACTGCGGCAGTTTACCCAATTCCAAGTTGGTCCACTCATAACTGGTACTGGGACCGCACTTGAAGGACATGGAGGTACTGTTGAGCAGACCATTCTCGTTGATGAGCTGAGCCTTCTTCTCACACTTCATGACGCAGTGTTGTTCTTGACTTCCCACATGCTTATCGTGGACGCAGGTTAAGACGGAGTTGGGTTGCTGAACGAGTGAGATACACTGACCTGCATCTGGAACAAGTCACAGCGGTGGTGTCAGTTAGAAAGGGGAAGATGGGCATTGATGATAATGGTGATGATGACGCCTACATCATTTCCATATGATAAAAATACCTTTGAAAGGTGTAAGTCATTTTCTACTATATAAGATCATTTTTATGATAACGTTTTAATTTTAAAAAGAAAGATAATGCTCTTCTTAACTTTTATGGCATTTATCTGGCATGCACTCATATTCTTTGAAGGGGACTGTGGATGACTAAAATGCCAGATAAATTAAAAATTTTGCATGAGCTTTAGCTGGTGTTTTCATCATGAAAGCTGTCTTTTGAAAGGAATCTTGCAAAACTGCATTTTTCCATCATCAAATTTGTCCTTTGCAAAGTTGCACATGTCCATTGTCAAAAGTTTTGAAAATTGCACTTTTCCATCATTAAAACTGTCCCATGGAAAATCGCACATTTCCCTCATCACGTCTGTCTTTTGAAATATTGCACATGTCCATGAACAAAACTGTCTTCCAGAGATCTGTACATGTTCATCATCAAAAGTGTTTCTGGAAAACTGATGGAATACTTATACATCTAATTGTATCATCCTAAACAAAATATTCCAGTCAAATTACCTACACACCTATACAGTCATGCTGGTTGGGATGCAGCTTAAATCCTGCGTTACACGAACATTTGTAGCTACCCTCTGTGTTGGTACACGAGTGAGCACAGCCACCATTCCGCACAGCACATTCATTCACATCTGAAAATATCATAAGTGTGTCATAAGCAGAGTTCACTGTCACATTCAAATTAATTAAATATTTACGTGGGTGTCTCTCGTCAATTCAAAGGATAGATTCTAGAACAAGCATTGGTGCACAGTACTTTCATTATACACTTCCAAACTCACTGATCATGAGAGGATTCGAGTTTCAAGTTCGGATCTGTTAGTGGCAGAGATAGAGATACAAACATATGGAATTTCCTGGTGTTATAAAACTGTCTGTCACAAACTAAAATTAGATGTGAATTTTACACCTAGTTCGTAAAGTGAAATATGATCGTTACATCAGGAAAGGAAATGTCACACGGATATGCTCTCCACGCAAGAGATCAGAATTTGAAAAATGAAAGCCTTCTACTCCCAGTTTTTCCTGTTCATTTGTTCTCTTGACGCTAATTTCTTTTCTTTTACCCTATAGCATATTATTCCTACGCAATACTTTCTTTTTTTTTTTTTATATTGTCTCACCCTCCCTTCTATCTGGTCAATTGATCCACGAACCCTCTCCCTATCTCCAACCTCTGTGTGCACGCATGCATGGACGGACGGACGGACGCATGCATGCACGCACGCACGCACGCACGCACGCACCACACACGCACCATAAAGACGACTCGCGTGACACCAGCAGAAATCATATCGTTAGTTCACTATATCGGCTATGAAGTTTATTTTATTCTTAAAATATGAAACTTTCTTTGAATAATTTCATACGGTCTACGACAAGGTCGTTTCGGAGAAAGGATGTGAGGGAATAGACATATACTATTTTGATAAAATATTCATGAGCCCACCGGGTGATACATTCACTTCCGGGGACCAGTAAACATGCGTAGAAATACTGTGTTCCGCAATGTGAGACAGTTCTGATTGATGCAAAGACTTTACATTACACAAGTTTGCTTAGAATGAAACCTTCAAATCTTAGTGAATCGCCATTATACGTCGGGACCCCAGAAAACTGTTCCAGGTTAGTTCTTATGAAATAGGGCAATCTGGCAACATCAGAAACGCAACCAGATGGTGCACATGAATTACTCGCCAGATAGTTTTTACCGTGTGAAGCCAAAACAATTAGAAACCTGTTTACGAGTGTTGCAGTTCTTCAGGCGTGGCGATAGAACGATTTTTTCTTTTTTGGTAATTTTTCTCTTACCCGAACTTTTCTTGCTCAATTTTCACGAATTATACACGTCCGAAAATATCTCTCTCTGCAAAGCGAAGATGTGGTAAAACAGGAATTAGCACCTTTTCCCGATTCAGGAGGCGCTCGAGAATCACGTGATTACCCTGGCTCATTAAGAAAGGTCTAAGGCTTTGTACATTCGACTTCACATGGACTCCATAGAGCACAAGTAGTCTAAATCAATCCTCATAGTAGAGGAAAACGTAGTAACCAGTGGATTCCGCTTTCACTTTATTTGAAATCTTTGGCCTCTTTTGCCTTGTCTTTATATACTGGATTTGAGAGTTTCACAGCTAAACTTTTAGACATTAGAAATTTTCTTTCACCTTTCATTTTCACAATTGCTGACCTCGATTAACATGGAACGCCTCCTCTCCCCTTTTTTTTCACCCCCTCCTTAACCTTTTCGCTCGCACGCACGCACGCACGCACGCACGCGCACGCACACACACGCACGCGCACGCACACACACACACACGCGCGCACGCACACACACACACACACACACACACACACACACACACACACACACACACACACACACACACACACACACACACACACACACACACACACACACACATCTACCTACCTACCTACCTCATCCTGTTTAGCCATGTCATTATACTTGAACAAAATTACTTGTAAGTAATTAAGAAGAAGGTCATCATAAATTGTTCACTTCGTGCTTTGCTCTCAGCACCCCTATTTGTGTTTGTGCAACTTCAATTCATTCCGTCTTCCAACATATTCCGGAGTTAGACCACATTACTAACATTATGTTACCAGAGCAAAATATTTAAAATTCCGTGTAAAC
>JAWQUT010000287.1:968852-973666 GCA_033807755.1 Ellobium chinense | reverse complement strand
AATACAACACACAGCCAATCTGAGAAGTCTACGTACCAGCACAATGAGTGACCCCGTACAACTGGTATCCTGGGTCACATTGACACTCAAAGGAGCCAGGTTGATTGATACACTTGTGGTCACACGTGGAGTTCAACAAACACTCATCAATATCTGTTTCCACATGACAGTGAAAAATGAAATCAAAACAGACACTTGGTGACCCCGTAAAGAAGTCTCTCTACAGTAAGGTAGAACAGTATCATTCATAATTACTGTACATACCATATATAAAACATCGCTGTTCTGAAACAAATAACATAGCTTAAAAATACTACCGTCCCAAGGCATAGCGACGTATCTGACAAAATCGCGTTTTCTTATTTCATTGTCTTGTTGGACTTGTCCTGCCCATATCCTTTTTGTGTCAAAGGCAGGTAGATGTATCTGCACCCGAAATAGTAGTTTTCAAAGTGTCAAACTCACGTAAGTGAGTGTTTAAATCACACAGTCGATGACACAGCGACGCATCTATATTTCCCAACGCAGAGCGACGTACTGAATACATGCTTTGATGTGTTTTCCCGCCAAAAGTTAACGGTATGATCTGTTGAATCTTGCATTAAAAAACAGGTAATACTTAGAACGAACACTATGCAAAGTCATGATTAGAAGCATTCATAACTTTAGACAGTCTAAGCATTTGAAGTTTTTTGCATTTTCCTCAAAATCATGAAATGCACAGTTACGTCGCTCTGTCTTGGGACGGCAGAATATTTCAAGTGAAATGCATAACATTCTAATTCAGTCGTCTCAGTGCAGCGGTATCCAGCATATCAATATAACGATATTATCTGATTGATTAATTGATCGATTGGTCGATCAGTTGACTGTAGTTAGGAGGTGGCTGAACGGATAAGATAGGCCTACTTGACGCATGGTCAAAGTAGGCTGAGCTCAATTCCTGTCATGATCTGGAGCCGTATGCATAAATACTTACGTTAGTTAACGCACTGCAGTAACCACGCGAAATTCCCAAAACATTAGAAGTGTTTACTGTAGTTAACGCAATACGTTAGTTAACGCAAAGATTATGCATACGGCCACAGGCTGTAAATGTATGTTACTAATTCCACAGTGACCCTCCGCAAAATGAGTACGTGGCTATAGGCAGTGAAAGCTATTGTTAAATGCTCGTGATCAGCATTCATGTCATGACAGCGTAATCCTGTGCTGCCCATGGCGTTCAGGAGTGCTCTTGATTGATCTGGTCTACCATGTTTATAATAACAATGTGACATGGCTTGAGCGAGCATGCCTGGATAAGAAACTAATAATCTTATCATTATTATTATTGATTTTATCATGATAATAATATTATTTAATTATTATTGGTATTATTGTTGCTGTTGTGGTTATTATCGTTATTATACCCACCTACACATGTTTTGTAGTCAGTGTTGACTTTGTATCCATGAGGACAAACACATTCAAAGCTTCCTTTGATGTTTTCACACATATGAGAGCATCCATCTGTCTTCTTCTCGCACTCATCAACATCTGTCAGTAGATCAAAATGTCAAACAAAAATATCAGTGCTGCCAGTAAATAAAATGTCAGTATTGTTTGTAAATTAATGTCAGGATTTCAATAAAGCCTGACAAGGTATTTTACCACAACCTATTTACAAATGAAGGGGGGAATGAAACGCCAGATTATCAAGTGGAATTTTGAACAAAGGAGGCTTAAATATTAAAATGCTATATGAATAGATGTAAATTTTATACTGTTGGGTGCCAGAAGAGCGTATATGTCGCGTACGCACAGGTAAACATAAGATCATATTCCCTATATTAAGTCATCCATATTTATACTGATTTCATTTCTTAAAAAAAAAATCTGTTTTAAAAATGTTAGGCCTTTTGTGACAACATGTTAGGGTTCATGCGGGATCTTAAAAAAAATTAGGGCCGTTGACTTATTTTTTATGCTGACAAGAACGTGGCATGCAAATGTGGAATGCGACTTCCCCTCGGTGTAAGAACCACGTATTTGAAAAAGAGCAGACGCAGATAAATGGTTACTGCAGCGAGGCGATGAATGTCATCACGGACAGTGAAATGTGAAAGAAGGAATGCGCGATGAGTAATCTGTTAATAAGACTATAAATTTATGCAGTAAGGGGATGGGCAGTAGGCCTAAATTGGCCTGGTTTGCCCTGTCACAACGATCATTAGTTTGCGTCCTTAGCCGAGATATTTCAAGTGTGGAACTGACGACATCTCAACCCCACAGATGAAAATTAGGTTAGGGCAGTTACCGAGAAAGTAGCGTGTTTGTTTTGCAGTCAGTCAAAATGAAGCGCAAGTCGCTCTTTGGCTAAATCAAGGGGCGTAGCGAGGGTGATTTTTTTAGGTAATCTAGCACTTATTTCAAACAGGCTGTCTAAATCGCCAATGGACAACAGGGGTTAAGATTTCGCATAAGACAAAATATTTACTACGAACTGCCTTGGTACTGGATTTACAAGGTTATTATAGTAACTTTCATTGTCATAAACCTTTCTGCATACATTAAAGCGTAATGTTTGAAAATTAAAAGAAAAAAACATTTCGGATTAGTTAAATTGTATTGGCTAAATTACGACAATATATCGGTAATCTCAGATTCATAGTTACATGAACGCTACGCCCCTGGAGCCTAAATCAAGTTTGATATGACATGAAAACCTAATGTCATGTGTATTTTCATCAGGTGGAAAAACATTCAGCGCGGAATTATTGTGGCTCGAGATAGGCTAGTTCTCTGAAGTGGAAGGAGTAATCCAAAGCAGTGTTTAAAAAAAATCACAATTATAAAACAATTTTATACTACACAAGTTATCTAATATGTCTTACAAAAACTCAATTTTGTCACCATTTACTGATTATTTGCCCACAGAATCATTGCTTTGTGTGGGGAAATTATTTTACTCTCGATTTTTGCAACGAACAAAAATTCGATGCTCGATGGCCCCAATCATTTAAAAAGCCTGATATATCGAGAGGTGCCTGTGGAAAGGCTTTATCTCTCTTATATAATTTATATAATGATACGGTCCTTGGACTATAAGTTCCTATTCTCGCTAAATAGGCCTGAGTTAGACTGGCTGCAAGACATTTGGTTAGATTGGAGGATTAAACCTCATCTTTGCACAGGATCTACATATTGTTCTTGTAAAGTAGAGACCCTCTCCTGACGTTTAATTTTTACCTACACATGCAGAAAATGTGCCTCTGAAATCAGCTTACGGTTGACTGTGTCTTTACCTATGCAAGATCGGCCATCTTGGTGCAGCTTGTAGCCAGCAGGACAAGAGCAGACGGGACCATGACTTGAGTCAACACACTTTTTTTCACAGCCGCCATTGTTCACAGAACACGACGCTGTAAAGAATACAGAGAGAAAGTCTTAGAACTCAACAGCTACATACTTTATGTCTGTGGTCATTATCAGATTATGAATCTGGTTTCACCACTGGGGAAATACCTCAGCCGTCTTTGCCTGGATACTATGTCGAAATAAAATGATAAACACGACTCATGATGGACCCTCTGATCTACTGATTCCTTATTTTAATAATCATAATGATTACTACCAAAATCTATGGGAGTGGGATCTTTACATTATAACTTCTATCTATGACTGATGCGGGTATCAGATCATCCCCTCACACCCTGCCCAATCAAGAGAAGTGCGCGACGGATTAGTTCATCTGGTATCAAAGCGGCCAGCCGGCAAATTATACAGCAAAGCAATAGCATGAGATAATCAACTAAGACAGCAAGACGTTCTCGCGCCGGGGGAGATATAGCATTACAAGAGGCTAAATCACATCTATTTTCATTACCATTGTTGTCCTCATTGTGGTAAGCTTCATCACTGAACCATTCGTCTTCATAACTTGTGTTAATAAATAATATTAAAATAAAAATTAATAAATTAAATAAATCAAAAATAGTCATTGAAATAAAGGCACAGTAGGAACTTATCTTAAAACTGCCGTCAGCTCATCAAGAGTACCAGGAGTGAGATATAACAAATCAATTGTTAACAAACGTCTCAAATTGCGTCATTGGGCCATAATACTACCTTTTCATTTTCTTCATGCACGAACAAAACTCCCACACAAACCTCACTCAAACTTTGCTCATTCGCTAAACGGATCATAGAGCCATTTACCAATATACTGCATTTAAAAGAGTTAATGAGACTTACAACAAAAAAGAGGGGAATAGAAGTGGACTCTTGAGTTTAAGTGCTGTAAACACTCCACGAGTTGTTATCACAGCCACTTAGCCACAATCAATAAATATTTGACGATATAAAGGGAAAAGCCTTGCTTTTTTGTACCAGACAAGTTGGAAAAAATAGTTACGGTTAAGACAAATTGATCTCGAAGGGCATGCAAAGTGGTAATAATTTGCATCAAGGCGCCAGAGAGATATTTCAGGACAACCAACCGCCCACTGATTATTTTGAAACGAGCTATAAAAAGTATTAAAACGTCTCTGCTTCTATTTAAGGAGGAATAGGGGACGACACATGCTGTATTAGTAGTTCCAATAGTTTTAGTTATAACAGAAGTTTATTCTACCTCTATATCTGTCTTTTTACCACTAAATATGTAACATTTACCGTGGATGAATTTTATACCGACTATGTGGTCTTTTTATGACTTATCAATGGTTAACTGGGGTACTTTTTATTTGGTGGGCGCCATTCTCAGTGAGGAAGGGTGCTCAGCTACTAGAGTTTAGTTTATTAGAAATGTCTTTTGCGACCACCGGAAAAGA
>JAWQUT010000287.1:958852-963852 GCA_033807755.1 Ellobium chinense | reverse complement strand
TGTCTTGCTTACTCCATACCTGAGATACCTACAAGAAATTCCACAGGCCACATCAACTAAACAACGTCACTCCATTCATGACTAGGAAATTACGTCATTAAAACGCGCTAAATTCAAGTTGTCAAGGGGGATCACCCATAACCAAGCCGTTTCTGTAGACTACAAACTTAACATGCAACAGTGTGTAGCTCGCCACGATAAAGTATACAGTCACTGCGAATTAGGTAAGAATACCCGATTATCATACATTCAAGAGTAATGCATTAAAGAGCTAACAGGACTAAATGCAAACACAGTTTGCACTGATCGAGTCATCGAGTTACCGACCCCTGTAATATTCATAGCAGCACAACTGACTTCCAGTGTCAAACCATGTGAAGAGCTGACAAAATCAAGATCTATAATAATGCATGTTCTCTCTATAAACAGCTTACTAAATGAGAAAGGGAATCATCATCATTGTTTCAGTTTGACTGGCTAATCCCAACTTCTAATGGCGGAAGAACCTTGCAATGAGTGCTTCGGTCTAAACTTCGGCCGGGATCAGTTCATCAAACTGAGGTGATACACTGACTAGGATTCCCCACTTCATTAAACAAGTTGCTGCCGTAAAGCTTTATTCATGTTCACTTAACAACCTATATTATGATAGTACATAGTATGCAAAGGAACCAGGACCTCATCCAGCCAATCACAGAAGAGGATGGCAAGTGACGAAGGATTCAGAAGCAGTAACTACGCTCCTTACATGTTTAGCACTGCAGTAAATTAAGGAGAGAGAAAGATAAAGAAAGGAAGAGAGAGAAAGAGAGTGAAAGTATTGGTTGTGGGTGGGTAGGTGGGTGGGTGGATGAGTGTGGGTGTGTATATGTTATGAAGGAGAGAGGAGGAGACATTGTTTATCTTTCATTGTGGTATGTATTTATACGTGGCTGGCATTGGGCCTAAAATAAACATGAACTTGAACTTGAACTTGATCTTTAAACATACTTACGAATACACGTCTTGCCGTCGGAATGTAAAGAATAACCAGCTCTGCAGTAACATTCCACCGTGTTGCCGGTAGAGGAAGTCCTGCAGCCGTGGTCACAGCCAAATTTAGTGCGGCACCACTCACCAACTGGACAAGGCAAGAAGAGTTGAGTCAAAGCGGGATGAGACGGTCCGGTGTTTTGTTGATGTTAAGGGGAGAGGTTACATTAGGTTATATTGCACACTTTATGGTTATCTTCTAAATCCTGTGTTCATTTTGTTCGTATTTTTTAAATGATTTCATATAAGAATTAAACATACAATCACATAAAAGCTTACTGACTCTATCCCCGAGAGAGACAGAGGGAATCAGAACGGAGAGAGACAGAGAGAATAGTGTAATCCTTTTGCAGCTGTCTAAATATGAAAACGCATTTGACGCTTGTGTAATATGCCTGTTGAGAAATTCTTCTACCGTATGCTTTCTTTTGTTTTATCGTCATTAAACAATGTATGAACAAACTTTTAACCTGGTTCAAATCACTCAGAATGCGACACAAAAAAAAGCTTATTTATAAGCCCAAGATGTAAACATTTCAAGAAGTTTAAATTCAAATTTAGTTCCTCCCTCTGGCAATTCCAGTAGTATGTTTCTTTAGGGTTTACTCTTTTGAATTAGTTACTGTGTGATTCAAAATTCATGGCGCTACTAAAATGCCAATATATTTTGAATGGTTAATTTCTATAGAACAGAAAAATAATTGTTCAGCATGATTACGGTAAAATCTCCGCGTTTAAACATTACGCATATTTTTTTAAAATATGAAATACCAGAATTTATAAGCTTACACTTGTCTAAAATAGCCAACAAAAATATAATTCTTTGTACTTGAAATGAAGCCCACGCTGGATGGTTCTTATATTTACAAACACATTCATACCCAGAAATATTCTCCCACTGAGTTCCTGAGCTCGACCTATAACCAAATTTGGGTCTGGAAACTGCCAGTTTGCAAAAAGTGAGGGACAAAATAGTCAATAAGCTTGAAAGTGAAGATGCACTGATAACTTAAGAGTTTCACGACGTCACAATAAGGCAAGTGTTCTGTCACTGAAGATTCCACGTGTTTCACGCGCGATGGACTCATATTTTTTAAAGCGTTAACATTGTGCCCAATAAGGTTGCAGAAGCCTAATTGGTCAAAAAAAACTGGACTATCCGAGTCGATAGTAGCAGAGTATAAAATCTGTCCAAGATTTCTATGTAGACATAATCAGATAACACGAAACCACACCGCCAAAGTGGTGAAATTCAGTTTTGAATTTGTAAAGAAAAAAANATCCTTTTGCAGCTGTCTAAATATGAAAACGCATTTGACGCTTGTGTAATATGCCTGTTGAGAAATTCTTCTACCGTATGCTTTCTTTTGTTTTATCGTCATTAAACAATGTATGAACAAACTTTTAACCTGGTTCAAATCACTCAGAATGCGACACAAAGAAGCTTATTTATAAGTCCAAGATGTAAACATTTCAAGAAGTTTAAATTCAAATTTAGTTCCTCTCTCTGATAATTCCATTAGTATGTTTCTTTAGGGTTTACTCTTTTGAATTAGCTATTGTCTGATTCAAAATTCATGGCGCTGCTAAATTACCAATATATTTTGAATGGTCAGTTTCTATGTAACAGAAAAATAATTGTTCAGCATGATTACGGTAAAATATCCGAGTTTAAACATTACCCATAATTTTTTTAAAATATGAAATACCGGGATTTATAAGCTTACATTTGTCTACAATAGCCAACAAAAAATATAATATAAGTCTTTGTACTTGAAATGAAGCCAACGCTGGTTGGTTCTTATATTAATAAACACATTCACACCCAGAAACATTCTCCCACTGAGTTCCTGAGCTCGATTTTTGACCAAATTAAGGCCTGGAAACTGTTGCCAGCTCTGCAGTAACATTCCACCGTGTTGATAAGCTTGAAGGTGAAGATGCACTGATAACTTAAAGAGTTTCATGACGTCACAATAAGGCCAGTGTTCTGTCACTGAAGATACCACGTGTTCCACGCGCGATGGACTCATATTTTTTAAAGCGTTAACATTGTGCCCAATACTCTTCTTTATTTACATCTCACTGCTGTGGTTACCAAGGTTGGGCCTGTTCACCAAAAAAGTCAAGTTCAGTTCAATAATGAAAAAAAAGCCCTGAGATTAATAAATTTAATTTAGTTCTATGAAAATGGAGCAGTTTCTAGATCAAATCAGTTCCCTTTGGTTTTGAAAATAGCAACCAGTTCTGATTTTCTAGACAGATATGAACTCAACTGACAAGTATATGCTTATAAATCCTGGTAGTCCATATCTAAAAATAGAATTAAAGTATAGGTCTAACATCAACAAATAGCTACGGTTCATATCCATATTAATTGATCCACAATAGCTATTAACCTCAGATTAAGTTCACATTAACTGAACTTCAGTTCAGGAAATGCGATCATATGATCTCAATTCTGACTGATCTTGGTCGTTACATATCAAGAACTTTCCTGGATCTGGTAAATGCTTTTTGAGCGTAAAAATGATATCTGAACTGAGTCTTTGTATATTAAAGAAAGCAACTGCCTACTAGAGGTGTGGATGGCTGAGCATGAGCTCTACACCACGCAGGCACTCTGTTTAACCTCTATCGAACAGTCGACTTTAGTAAAATACAGTATTAGCTTTTAAGAAAATGATTTCTTCGTCTCCCCATAAATCATGCCAAATATAATTCTGTTCTGGTTATGAAAATAACTAAATTGATTGCTCTTAGAGTCCTATGTTTAAAAGTTTTCGATCAGCCATTCAAAAGATAGATCCATTTTAGTAAAGCCAAGACTCTGAATCACACTGTAGTATAGATCGAAATGGTTTTTGTTTGAATAAATCATAGATACTTACATACGCAGCGTTTTCCTGAAGCATCTAGCGAGTAGCCCGAGCTACACCTACATTCAAAACTACCTAAAGTGTTCACACACTGATGTGAGCAGCCGCCTTTGTTGTCAAAACATTCGTTCTGATCTAGAAAACAGAAAGAAAAGCTGTTTTCGTTAGCAATCTTATTTTTTTTGTGATCACTATCATCATCATCACCATTACTTTACTATTCATATCCGCTAAACTCTATAAGTAGACGTGCAATTAAATTGTAAACTATTTATCGATTAGTCCAGATATTAAGATTAAGAAATATGAATCATCATCATTATCTTTTCCTAGTTAAGGAAAGCCACGGACCAAAATATAACATCAAGATGGGACGCAAGCATACAGGAACATACAGGATTCCTTGCCACTGAATGTTGGCTCAGTAAACTACAAGGTGGCAGCTTGTACTTATTCTGGGACATAATATTCGGTAAAGAAAAATACATATGAAGCCAGTAAATTTAACGCATAACACAGCAAATTACATCCAAAAACAGTTAAGCAGTTAACAAAAGTTGCAACCGACCAAACACAATGCGGGGCAGAAACCGAGTACAGGTCGGGTCTCTTTATAAACTTCCTGGATGTAGGCAGACAATATGATGATTCTACAAAACATGAGTTGACTAATGCTTTGTGTCATCATTTCCATTCTCATCACTGTATTCACATATTCTTCCTCTTCAACATCATCCATCATCATCATCATCATCATCATCATCATCATCATCATCATCATCGTTTACTTGCTCATTAGTATTATCCACTTGCAGTAATAACACACTCTCCAAAAAACACAGACGCAAAAATACATCGTACCTGAACAATCTTTTCCGTCAGATGCCAGTTCGAATCCCTGCTTACAAGTGCAAGTGTAGTTCCCTGGAGTATTGATACATGTGTGAACACAGCCTCCATTGTCCAACGCACATTCGTCTTGATCTGGTAACAGAAATAATACATCATTAAGATTACGTACGATTACGAACCACCTTGCCATTAACCCCACAGAGATTCTTTAATACATATTTATTTCAAACATTATAC
>JAWQUT010000287.1:927619-941671 GCA_033807755.1 Ellobium chinense | reverse complement strand
GGCCCTTTGAATAATTTCATAAGGACTCCTTGCCTTTTGCAGGACACTTTTTTTAAATCTTGATTTTTTAAAAAAAATTTTAAACAGATATATTCTAGCTTTGGGCTTTTCAAGTTATGAAGGAGTTGTGGAGATGACTTGCTCCCTCTGACAGCTTATTTTAATAAGTATTGTGCATGTTGTAGTTACTTCTCTGACTTCGAGATAAAATCCGCCCTTGCATGAAGTTATGAGGTAAGATTAAAACTGGGATCTGTGTTAGGACTAAAACAACCAAGTCGTCAAAAAGAGAGGACGGGGAAAACCAATTTCAACCATGTAATGCCGAGATGCAAGCGACGAGCGATGTCATCCA
Source organism: Ellobium chinense (assembly GCA_033807755.1). NCBI lineage: Eukaryota > Metazoa > Mollusca > Gastropoda > Ellobiida > Ellobiidae > Ellobium > Ellobium chinense. The sequence continues at coordinate 941,316 of JAWQUT010000287.1, read as the reverse complement.
GACTCAGGAAACATGGCCACTTCCAACGAAACAAGACTTCCTCAACATTAAAGTCTGATTAAATTTCCCTCCAGCAGGCCGCATGTCTGTTCTGCATGCTTGCATGCCCGTTTCGTTTCTTGTTTCACACGGGGAGTGGGTAAATAATGCGAAAAAAGCTCGGAAGAGTTCACGTTTCAGCTACAAAATAAGATTATAAAACAATAAAGTCGAATGCCTTACACTTTGCATAAAAATCACATCAAAAGAACTGCGCGTTATTCGCTGTCGCTCACTAACATGCCCTGCGTACTTAAGGATTTAAAAAAAATAATGTGACAACTGAACCCAGAGCAAGGGCGAGACTTTTTTTTTTTTTGGTAAATCTGAAATAAGGTTAGAGAAGCCAGGTAAATTTAAGAACTATATGACCAAATGACTTCTAGCAACTGACGATGAACCCTGCACTGAAAAAGTTGTATGGTGTGAAGAAAGGAAGAGACACAATCTGCCAAGTATTTCCCATAATTTTTCATATGGCCATTCTTTTTTTTTCACAAAACTTAAGTGCTATCATTTAGATCTTAAACATGCTATCTTGTTCAACAAGTTGCAGCAAAAAAAAAAAAAGGGCTGTTTTTGCATATAATTTTCTGCTCAAAATCAGTTGGTTTCCTCCACCAATCCATATTTTTTCCTTTCAAAGGCGAAAGCTTCAGATTTTTCACTACGTTTTGTACGATGAATGTCAAATTCAGTAACACCGCGCTTAACGAAGCATCATGGCAGCCATTTTGAAATATTTTGTCCAACGACAATCGGTAAGTTTTGAAAATGAACTTAAAAATCATCGACGTTCGTAGCTTTGTATCTGGTAGCAAGCTTGTGTTTGAAACAGGCAGAGACTGCTGGCAGGGGAGTGGTGTCGCATAAAAATTCTGAGGAAAGAAAGGTTGGTGGGTACATTGGTAAGCTGTGGACTCACTGCATGGTGCACAGTTCACTGTGCAGAAGAGAAGCACAAAGATTTAAACGCGCTTCGGATCTGAAAGTTGCACTTTGCTCACATCTTCTTGAATCTCTGTGTTGGACTTGTTCGCCAATGAAAATTTACGCCTTTTTCAAAAATTTCAAAGTGATTGCAAAGCGCAATTTCACAGCAAGTCTATGGAGGTTAGAGGTCAGCAGAGAGCCATCGGTTTCTGACTATACATCTGATCTGAAGAATTTTACAAATAAAGATTGGTTGTCCTCTAATATTTCTATGTTTGTTGTTAAATAATATGGTGGTGTTTTAATTGCTTTCAGGCATGTTTGGCAGTGAAATTTAGGTTTATAATAATTAAGCATTGTGTCACTATTTAATGCTTGTATCATGTGGTCATATGAGATGAAAGAAACACCACAATGACTTAACATCGTTCTCAGGCCACCGGTTGCCATGGTAAACGGGAAAAACTGCCACCATATTGGTTTCCTTCACAAAACCTCAAACACTGTGATACGGCTGGCTTCTCTTAACAGCAACATTTCAAAGACGAGATAACACTATATTTCATGTCTAAAACAGTCATCGGATAATCACAATTACGTTTTATAAGAACCTTTCCTGTGTTCCTAATGAGTTGTGATAAAGACGAGTCGATTCTACTACAATACTGACTGTAAAACGCTGGCACTTGGAGCTAAACAGGGGCATATCAGAGAAAGACAGGGAGCGAGGGAGAAAAATTAGGGAGGGGTACACGAAGGAGCGCGCTGGTTTTTGAGGGTAGGTTGGCAAAGGTGGATATAACTCATAGAAACATATAGTCGCCAAGAAAGGCAAGTGGGGCTTAGATGAGGAAGGGGGCACTTGGGGGCACAGTCTTGTTGTGGAGTAGGGCACAGATCCTACACCTACTTCTATCTATGCGGCTGGCATACATGGTGGTTTCAGCGTAACTTGTAGGCTACGTTTGGAGACTCTGCATTAAATCGGTACGTTACATCACAAACATCTGAGACAGCGATATCATATAAAAGTAACTGCATGACCCCAAATAGAGTGCGGAACTCTTCCAAGACCAACGACATATTTCTCATCCCACTATAATTCTAGAAATTCATGACCAGGTCAATGATTAAGGACCCAAACCCTTCGATCTGAGATTCCGCTGGATGATCTTATGCAGAAGGGTGAACATCCAGTAAATTTTTTTAATACACGACCGAGATTTGCTTAAACAGAAAAAAAAATATGGTGTCGTATGCATAATAATGTTGTCTAACTTTTTGCGTGCTGGCCGTAACTACAGGCAACTTCCAAAACTTTCAGTGATGTCTCCCTTATGTTACCATCATTGCGCAAAGGCAGACAGCATTGTGGGTATGTTCTTGTAAGGCATTTTTATAAATTTTTGTCTTTCACTGGATGGCCTCAGGTTTGAATATCTGTTTCGGAGCGTGGGTCATAATTCCTAAGCAATGTTTTAAAAGGTGTAACATTTTCATATACAGATTATCGTAAAGTCTGTCTTTGAAACGGAGTTTACTAGGGCGTTTCCACGGAATCCGACACATCATGCCTCTTCAAATCATGACGTACGAAGATATTTGTGAGCTTGCGCATTAACGATGAGATCTCTTAACAACGAAAGACTTACATTAAACTCTGCATGTTGAACACTACTAAGGATGCTTTCAACATCGATGCACTAATGTAAGGGCATTTACGATGGTAAAAGGTCACATCGTTAATGCGCAAGCTCTCAGTTACCTCTGATGGACGATATTTAAAGTCGTTTCATACCGTGGCCGACTTACCGGAACTAATTTCGATTAACAAAGAGGAAAAAGTAGGCAGTAGGATCGGAATCGAAGTGATACAAAGTGGGTAGAGGAACAAGAGTGTATCCAACTCACCTTACTATAAAACTTTCGCTCTCTCAACACATTTCTTGATTCTGTGGCATTTTATGTATCATGCCAGCAGACTTAGATCACTCGTCCGCGGACACGTCCAGAATATAAAAAAATACTGCAAGCTCAAGCTGGTATTAGAATTGACCCCGCTTAGCAAAAGCGTTAGAGATCTATGTTAATTAAGGCAGCAGGATACGCGGATAAATGAATATCAAAGCAGACACTTACACAACGATAGTGACGTATACAACCACAACGGCGACAACGATGACGACGATGTTGATGACAATGATGATGATGATGATGATGACAACGATATAGTAACACATGTTTAACTTCGATGCCACTGAGCAGAAGCGGCAGTGGTTTTCAACTTGCGAGATGACTTAATATGATAGTGGTGGTGAATGTATGCAACTGTAATAAACTAGCACTGTTTAAGGGCAAAGCACACCAGTGTCATGCTTTCTGTACAGTTGACTGTACTTGACTGTACAGTTCTCCGCAAAAAAAAGTTATCACAGCCAATAGCTAAGTAAGTTCCTTGCATATTGCCATGTTGTTGAATCTTAAAACGCTGTTTCATTGATTCAGATGTTGATATTGCTACCGTCATCATTATTTCTCATTAGATTATTTAATATTCAGAGTGTAAGAGAGGTTGAGAACGAGAGAGAGAGAGAGAGAGAGAGAGGGGAAGAAAGAGTGAGAGAGGAGGGGGAGATGCCAGTTAGTATATATAAGTGTCAATTATACACATGTTTTTTTTTCATTCTTTCTTAATTGTTGTATGTATTGTTATGTGGTTGGTTCGGCCTCAGTAAACAAACTAAAAATGAAACTTCATGTGTTGCACGTCTGGGTAGACTGAGTGACTAGCACCCAATGTTCGTATCAAAAGTCATATATCAATTTACTTTTGCAGTGAGCTTATTCTCTCCCTGCTCAAACCTCCCCCCTCCCCCCAACCCCACTCCCTTTCAGGTCCTTCTCTGACAATATAGTATTACAATCTTAACCGGAACCTAGATAATATGTATTTCAATGATAAATTTTGTGTCGTTATTCACTATGAATATACACTCACCGATTCATAACTTTTCTGTGATTTGAACTTTGATGATAAGTAATGATCACTCAGTATTACGTACAGTGGAATACGGATAATGTGTGCGCCTTGGAACCGACCAAAAGTGTACTTATTGACAGAAATACGCATTAACCATACACGTTCCCCTAGAGGAGAAAAATTGGGACCGCAAATACTGTACTCAATATCCGTGTTTACGTACTAAGCGTATCTGTATTAAATGTGCTCCACTGTATGCTTTTTCCATGCACATTACTAACCTATTATCGCATTTTGTATTAGATAAAAAATAAGGCATGTTTATTCTAAACAGATATTCCCCAATGCTTAAATGAGCTAATTAATAAAACGTCTGTTTTGACGGGAAATATTGCTGGGGTGATAGGCAGAGAGAGGGACATTAAGGCGTGCTTGGTTTTGCCTTTCCCCGACATGATATCAGTTTTAAACGTACAAGGAAATTAGTGTTGAAGTGAGACGCAGGAACCATCACCTTAATTCAAAAACCGTGTTTGTTAGTTCTTGCTGTACATACTAAAACAACAACATTTTTGTGGTCCTGGCCGATGGCAGGCTAATCCGATCTCTCATCTTTTTCCAGCCCTTCTTAAGTACGGTATTACTTTTTCGTATCTTAATTGATGCGAAAGCTCATTTCATTCGAAAGAAAAGCCGTATTCACTCTTGAATACGAATATCTAAAAGTTCAGAATTTGCGCATTAACGATGGGATCTTTTACACATCGTAAGAATTACTTAACTCTGAAAGTTGAACGCTAACTGCGAGTGCATTAAGTACCCACGCATTAATGTAATTCTTACGGTGATGAAAGATTTCATCATTAATGCACAGCACAAGCTCTCAAGTTATATCATTATGATATTGAGATTTGACAAAAGGATTTTCAGTGAAAACCTGGCGTGGCGCTGAAGCCAGTTGTGATATTGTATTGTCAGAGAGAGACCTGGACGGGGTTTGTGTGGGCCAGAAGACAACTGGCTCACTACAAAGTAAATTCTTATTGTTTATTAAGCCTAGCCACCCCTCCCCCCCTAGTGATAGTCTCACATGTAGAATATAGTTCAAATGAAACTCATCCTCACAAATCTCTCTTAATGAGCTATGGTTTACAAGTGATTCTGGGCATCTTTTTAATTGAATGAGCTTATGAATTTATGATTCACGGTGCGTAGTACAAGGGAAGAAATGGAAAGGTGTTTGTCTAGTGCTGAGACTTACGTTCGGAATGGATAAGTTTGTAAAATAGAGCACCGCAATTGAGGAAGAATCGCCCTATTCCCACGCCTTAGGCGCTGAAACACTCGAAAACTGGTCACTGATTGGGCTAGCTTCACACAATGATCCTAAATTCATTTGCGTCTTGCGACTGCGCTTTTCATGTTGCCAGATTGTCCTGTTTCATGTCAAGTCACCTGTAACTATTTCTGGGGTATGTACGTAACCTGACATTGGATGGCTTCGTCTTGAGCAAATTTGTGAAATGTAAGGCCTTTGCATCGATAAGAACTAGCTTCGCGTTGTGGTTGTCCAGGTCACCGGAAGTGACCCAACCAAGAAATATTCCATGAACAAGACTATAGTCCCAACCTACAACGATGTTAGAATACTTTTACAAAAATGTCACAAACCCCAAAGACAAGAAATGATAACGCATGTTGCAAAAATCATTATCAGATATTTCTCGAATTGATTTGCAAATCAATATATTCGAACGACCCGGTCTAGCAACAGTAGGTCGAAACTCAATCCTTCAGTAAGGGTACAAAACATTTCTCTTTCATTATCCCTCTTACTGCCGTACTCAGATCCAGGGGCAGATTAACGTGGTGCGAGACCTTGAGGCAAGGGAGAAAATGGCGGAAAATTACATGAGACCAATAGCTCCCCGAGATAGTAGCCATGCTTTGAGGAATTGCTAAACATGCGTCACTGTAAATCCGACCCTGCCCAAATTCCCTGCTCAACAGAGCTTTCTTGGAATTGTGTCAAACTATAAAGTACACTAGCACCTGAACCACGGTGCAAATGTCTTGCACTGCGGCGCTGTACTGAACTTACTGGAGCTATGAGGAGGGCTTTAAAACATGGTATGCAAAATCCGGGTTTGTTTTACAAGTTGAATATCTGTCTGTCTGACCGCCTGTATCGTAACTAGGGTTGGGCAGAACTGAGATCATATGAACGCAGTTCGTGAAATTGAGTTCAGTTCACGTGAACTGCTGCTGAGCTAAATAGCTAGTTTGAACGAACTGGTCTAAATCTGAACTGTAGCATTTTTTGCTTGATCTGAACTTTCTACCTAAATTTCTATTTAGTTCATACTACAGCGAAAACCAAAACTGAATGCCGGTTCCTTGGGGAACTGATCTGAATTGAAAACTACTAAATTTTCACAGAATTGAGCTAAACTTGATCTTAGGGTTTTCCCCCCTCAGTGAACTGAACGATCTGAACTGACTTTTTCGGTGAACTTGCCAATCCTTGATAGTAACTGACTGCCTGAGTGATATCTGACTGCTCGCATGCTGTCTGCTTGTTATTCAGTTTTTGGTCTGTGGGAGAAATATCATGGCAGCAGAAGGTCTACTGACCTCATGAAAGTCGTTGTTCTAAATTTCATGTTGAGGTCATCACGGGCGAAGACAGGGCAAGTAGACTAACAACGTATCGCAACACAAGGCGTTACGTTTTCGAGTATCCGGTCGAAACGTGGTTTCGTCCATGGGGATAACGATGCATGACACCAGTGTGCTTTGCCTCTTAGACTGCATTGCTCTATCATGGCCTGTAGGGCTGTGCCTTGGTCGATATCGGTAGTCAGTACTTTCGATACCATGCTCGAGTACTCATTTCCAAAGATGAGCTAGGTCTAGTTGATATTGTCGATGCTAAAAATGTTAACGAGCGTCAATTTGTTATTTACTGTATAAAATTAACCAGTAGCTCTGATGCCAACTGATTCCCCATAAGGCTATCACATGATTTATTCTAATGTCAAATATCTAACATAACTGAATGAGTCTGGTTTCAAGTACCAGAAACTTACTCTGATCTTCAGCCACTGGAGCCAGCCCTAACTCAAAGAATCACCGTGACGTCATGCAAGCGGTTTGGACTGCTGGCGAAACAGGGCTCGTGAGTACCCATCGATACGTGAATATAATGAAAATATCGACTGAGGCACAGCCCACAGATGGGTTGACGATAATAGAGAGAATTGACCATGGTCACAACTTATGAGGAATGGCAACATTTAGTGGCGGTCTGTTATTATGAACTGCCAGGACTACACCCCACAAGCTCACAGTAGTTCTAAAATGGTATCAGTATAATTCATTTTCAAACTTTGCCAAAAAGGCAGTCATGAGGGGCAGAATAAAATTCAGAATGCATGACGATATGTGGAAGGAAGACAAAGTCGAAAGAATGTGAGTGTATCAGAGACTGATTGACTGACTTAATTAACAGAAGACTGGGCAACCCTATCCCGGCCACTTTTAGTCCCAGCCAAAATCTGGCTCATCCGCCGCTACCAGCAACACTACACTGAGTAAAGCAGTGGGGGTGGGTTTGGGGAGGGATGAATGAATAAGATAAAGTACAAAGGCATGAACTGAAATAAACGTCATTTACAAGCAAGTTTAATAGGTTTATTAATTGCAAGCAGTAACAGAACCAACAGCTTGCCTGCTTGCTGCAACAGATATGATGCCACAGGTCTTGAAGAGGTGAAAGATGAGGGAGGTGATTAAAGAGTAACCTAAGATTTAATACACGTAGTCTAGTATAGTCTAGTATTTCTGAAGCAAGAACATAAAGACGTATCGAGAGTATAGATGGTGGCGCTGAGGTATCTGCGAATGACTGATGGCGACTTGGATATCTTTCATATTGCATTGCACCACAGAGGCAGACTACAAGGCAGATTATTACAATGGGTATCATGCCATGTTTATATTACGTGCAACACTGATGTAAACTCTATTTTCCGAGATAGACCGAATAAATGAGATATGTCTAGATTTAGACTGAAACACGAGAACAGGTATAGACGTAGAATAATGAGACGTACAGTGTTCAAAACTTCAGGAAAGATAGATATAATCTATATGGAAGGTCTGTTCTGTGTCATAACTACATGATATATGTACGTAGCTGAAATAGTGAACACATTACTCAAAGCTATATGAAAACATAGTGGTAAGCAAAAGAATTGTGGAGGCTTATTTAGAGTTACCAGAGTGGGGAAATTTGATGTATACCGAAAGAGAAGGATACTGTTAGCATTATAGGAGTAGGACTGGTTACATCATATAGGAAACATACATAATCAAAAAGTTGGAATAAAACGCAAGACCACGATATGCAATTGAAGTGTGGGCCATGTCTGCTATTTATGATATAGAAATCATATAGTGTATATAAAATAAAATAATTATATCAAACAAGAGTATGCCTAAGACCAGGAGTGTGGGGTAAAATCTAAAACTACAGCAATATATATAGATATTTTGTTATATATAAATTTCACCTTGAATCTAACAGAGAGGTAAATTTGAATCCAATGTTAAAATCATTCAAGAATGAAAAGAAACACAACAGTGTATTATATATTTAAAGTTAGCCTACTGGTCTGAGAAACAGAATGTTTGTACAAAACTTATAGTTACTAATATAACTGAACAAAGGACTAGGCTCAATGTTAGGACAGTGGAGTACCTATGTCAAAACTCCAGTCTATGTCTTTATAAAGTTAGACTGATGTCAGAATGAAACTATGTAATTATTAGGGTATGTTCAAAGTTAGAATGCTAGAAAACGTGGGGTAAATAAAAGTGTTTGGATAAAATCTTCAAGCATGCACAGTATATAAACTCTTCTGGCACCCAAGCAGAGGAGGAGGCAATTTGAAAAAAAAAAGACAGTACAAGGTTTTTGTTAAAGTTACAATACAATTCCATGATGAGTTGAGTTTGGAGATGTGATGCAAACACTAGGTCGTACTTCATGTAGACAAACACAAACTCATAGCTCTTAATGTTGCCCCTAACTCTAAGGAAGATCTATGTTCAGACCAAACTTACAGTCCAGTCAATCAACCGTGAGGAGCGCATGAGACATACAAGATGTGATAAGCAACACTCCATCAGGAGTTTGATTAAGGGTTCCTTGGAGTGAATATGCGTAAAAATTAATGTAAACCAACAACAACAAAGTACAAAGAACGCGCCTTGCACTTATAAGCCTGTGGCCACAGCTGTGTGCCATACTGCGCAGAACAATGTACTTAATATATTATTTATATCGAGTGACGGCTTTTTCATTCGTTTCCTTTGTTCTGTGATCTCAAGGAGTCTGGATCATGCATTGCATGCTTTAAAATGCATGACGGCAGACATGTTTTGTCCCTTAAATTAATTGTATAGTCCACTCGATCCACTAAGGGGCAAATCTAAACATTGCTTCAAACTTCTATCCATTTAATCTTACAAAATGAAAGAGAAAAGGAATTTTATTTAAATAAAAGAGGCCAATCTATTCTCCAAAAATGTAACCATGAAAAATATTTCAAAGAGCATGTGAAAATCATACTGCATCAGAATGACTCTCAAAATAAATTTAGAGGTATGCCCTAGAATAAATTTAGAAGTATGAATTCATCAAAACGGTTCGTGCTGTACATGATTTCAAGCAAAGGCAACCGATATTTTAAAGATTTATCATTATGTTGATGAATGGAACAATATGGTCGCTATACAGTTAGTGGTGTACAAGAATGTGGGTTTGATAGTCACAATACAAGCTAATCATCTTCTCTCTTTCTCTAATACTCTTCGTTCATAATTGTTATCAGGTGGGAGACGCATTCTGTTTATTAAGGAGGAAAAACGTGAGCCCGAACTGATATTGTCTGGGTAGTGTCGCCACTTGGGAGTTTACAAAATAACTGTGAAAGATAAAGTTGATAAGAAAGGCCGAAAAACCAAACACTAAAAACGTTCTTGTCCCTCAGGGATCGAATCCAGGCTCTCTCAGCTTGCAAGTCTGAACGTGTTACCACTACAGGGACACTAACTTCACAGCAGTTTAAAGCTGAAATACCTACTGTCTGAATCGCTCCCCAACTTCCACATGTAAGTCTAGTGTTCATCCGTGACTCTTATCATCGTCCCCGCATTTGCCTATTAGTTCTCTCTTTCAAAGTGTGGAAATCTGGATGGACGTTTTCCGATAGTCTGAAGATATTACAGTTTCAAGGATGTCATTCAAATTGAATGTGTCCCACGCATAGCAATAGTTGACACATTTAGTGCACAGAGAGGAGAATTTAGGGTTTGTTGTGAACTTCATATCCACTTTTGTGTTTTGGTTATACGGTTAAAATGCTGCTGTTTTGTGTCACGTACTGGTGAATTTTAAAAATGTTTGTCTGTCGTTGAATGCAAAATATATGCCGATTGGATGAATTCAGATTTCTAAACCCAAGCTTCATTCTGACACAATATGATTTTCATTTCCTGTTTCAAATATTTCTAGCAGGTCAAATGACTATTTGTTAACTAGACAAATTCCATTTGAATCATCCTTATTCAACTCAAACGTTAAAGAAATTGCTTAAGTTTCATGGATGGCACTAAAAACAGAAAAACTGTTGAGGGCTTGTTTTTGCTTTATTTTTAAAACATCCTATACGTAATATCGAGGTTTCACTGCACCATGCACGCGTTATACAAGAATATAGAATACTCGACATGCCTTAAGTTGCTCATTATTATGTCTTACCTCGAGCATTGGAAGGGCGTTTCCTTCCCTCGCCGACACAGAGGGTGAGCATCAGCAAGAGGAATATCCGAACTGCAGTGATAACGGTCAGCTTCATCTCTCACTTTGAGTCGCCCACCGGCTAGCTTTAGGCTTGACATAATCACATCATTTACTCCCTGCCTCCTATGTCGCTGCCGCCGCCGCCGCCGCTACTTGATGCTGACCCTGTCTCAAGCTCCTTTTTTCTCTCGTGGCCTGTCCTGTTCAATTTTCACACAGCTCACGACGTCAGACACCAATCTTGGTCCAAAATGAAATAAAATTATGAGCCGTCACATCCGATTCGGCTTGGCACAATCACGCGACGTCGATTCTGAACAAGATCTCCTTTCAAACACTTTAGCGGAACTTGAGGCCACCTAACCAACAAAAGAATGGCTTGTGCACGTACAAGAACAAAACATCGGTAATCCACGCTTTTTTTTTTTTTAAACAAAATTCTGTGTTGTGCCGATAAAAAAGAAGACCTCCAGGAACGAGAAAGGCTTATACAACACACGTTCTTATGTAGCTTAACATACCACACGGGTGAAAACGTGTTGTTGCTGCAGTCGGTGTTTCCGCCTTATTCGAAAATTTTCGCTCTCTCTTTCTTTCCGTTTTTTTTTTTTACACTCTTTTACTTCCCTTCTTTCTCTCCCCTATCTCTTTTACAGTTATTTAACAGATAAAGACGCAATAAAATGAAAACCCGAGCCGGTTTTCAAAGAGAGATGAGGCACGTTACGTTGCCTCAAATAATGGCCGAGTAATGAGGCGTTTATGTTTCCCGAAACGCATGTTTCCTGGCGGGGGGAAGACGGAGGAGAAAAGGTGAACAAGGAAAAAAGAAGACAGCTGTTAGACTACTGTAAACACGACGCGTGTGTTGCTGAGTTCAGGTGTTAACATCTATATCGCTTCGGCGCTATAGGAAAATCTAAAGAGAGGCCACTGAAAAGAAGAGCTGGCGAAAGAGGAGGGGGAAAGAAAACGGGGTGGCCAGACTTTTTTTCGAGCCGCAGCCAAAGCACTCATGAAAATGAGCCAAAAAAAGAGCCAAATCATAATCTGGAAAAGACCGACAGGGATCCAGATTTGACAAAAGGAAAGAAATTATCTGTGTATTTGATCTACGTGGGTATTAAACTTATAAGGAAACCTTCCTACATATTTCAGAGCAAGAAAAGGAACGATTGTCAAATGAAAACAAAGGAAATGCCCTTTGCTTCGCATTCATCGGGCCAACCAAAACTGAAACCTGATCACTTGAAATGCTGTACAGTTTGAGCGCACAAGACACTAAGAGGAGGATTTTATTTTACAGGCATTTAAATGATAACGAAAAATACACACAAGTATATTGAATACCGGAATCAGAAATGAAACATCTATCAGAATTTCTTCAGCTTTACTCAGACAAGCTACAATCACACAGTTTGGAGTTCTTATGAAATAGATTAGAATTTCCAGCTGATGAAACTGTTCTTCTGACAATTTTACACACTTATTATACATGAAATTCATCCAGGTTGGTTTACAGTCTATTGGAGCTAAAATAAAGCAAAAGGCAGACAGATAATATATCAGAGCTAAGAGGTTTAAAAAAGAGCCAAAAATCTGGTATTTGGCTCATAAAGAGCCAAATCTGGCAACCCTGAAAAGAGAAGGGGAAAGAAAAGCCTATTCGGTTACACAGATGTCTCAAGAGATAAAAAGTAGGCGCAGCTCATCTTACTTCGCCTCATCTTCACGGCATGGGCGGAGAAATGCGCTACGATTGAGGTAGGGGATGAAAACGGCGGAAAGGAGAGAAACGCAGAATCCCAGAGAATGTTGTGGAGCTTGTTATAGGCGGGTAGGGACGGGGGTAGGTCTAGTTCGGCGGTGAGGTCTGAAGTACTGGCCAGAGTACAGTGGGGATGGAAGTCAAGAATCAAGAGTGAGCCCTTAAAATCAAGGCATGGAGTTTTACACACATACACTCACAAAAAAAAAAATTAAGTCGAAAAAGATCGTTAAGCGGGTGTAAAAACACAAATGAATAGAGCTTCAAGCTAAAGTAATACCTCAACCCCTCTTCTCTGCTGGAGTTTTAGATGAAGCCTTCCACCCTGTTAGCTTGGAATTATCGAGTGCCCTATATCCTGGTATTAAAGGCCCTTCTGACCTGTAGAGTGAGGGCCGAGAACAATGATACGGTTTCAGCAGGGGGCCTGCCAGGTTGTGAATGCACAGCTTATGTTTATATGATGCACGGTCATGTAGAACGAATATGTGCTATAAAAACTGAGACCACACAAGAAACATGCATTGTAGATGAAACTATAGTGTTGTTCCGATCATAGCCAAATGTCGTGGCTGGGACGGTGGTTGGAGTTCATATTAAATGCCTATATTGGTAATACTGTATGTATGTATCATTGTTCATAATAAGGACAGACCCTCACTGACCCCTAGCTGTTCTATTTAAAAGAAAAAAACAGAACAGGATTATGATGTCGACCATATTTTGGTCAGAGTATTCTCAGTAAGACAAACTCTGATGACGTATCGGTTTATTAGAATGGAAGTAAAATGGTGACGTTACAGTTTTAACCGGTTTTCCTTCTATTACTGCAAAGGAAGTGATTGTTGATGACGTCACTTTGTTGCCATTTATCAGAGGAGTAGCAGGGAGAAAGCAAAGACTAATGATGTGACGTATCCTGTCATTTTGTTTCTCAGAGCAGTGAGTCTGTAGGGAGATTGTTGTCGAAAGAATCACGACGACGTCTCCTTAGTTCAGTCGTTTGTCTTTTAACACACACACACACACACACACACACACACACACACACACACACACACACACACACACACACACACACACACACACACACGCACACACACACACAC
>JAWQUT010000287.1:869663-904322 GCA_033807755.1 Ellobium chinense | reverse complement strand
CCGTATTTCAACAATACTTTGAAGAATGTGAGCCGGCATTATTCATTAAAACAGGTCGATATTGAGAAACAGTTCCATTTATAGTTGTTTAAAAGCCTTCAATTTCTATTTCTTATACAATACTATCACGTTTTAAGGCCGTGTTTTCGTCACACTCTAATTAAGCGAGATCTAAGTGGTCCAGTTAACAATTTTTGAAACTTCCCGAAGTACTTCCCTTGACGGATAGCTACGCTCCATCAGGAAGTGAAACAAAGCTGTAATGCCATTAATGGAATTAGGAGTCAACACCATGTGGTCTGTGTTTATTCCGGCTACGTATATTAGAGAAACATCGTGACTTCTGGTTCAGATTCAAGGCACGAGAGTTCGAACAACATAATATTATATAGCCTAGTGTCCGGTCTTTGAGTATGTTACAATTACAACACACTCCACAAGCATTCATGTCAACCATTTTGCTCTGACATTAAGAACAATATGGCGGCTGTGTGGCGATTTGCCATGCCGATGCAATCGCAATTCATCACTGGAATTTGAAAGCTCTACACACAGAAAACGCTATTCCACCGTTCAGGATTAAGTATGTGAGCTGATAAATCAATCACTAGCTTCATAAATTGGACGTTGTACATTACGCGAGAATGACTGGAGTGGAAGAAACAGACTATAGACACTGTAACAGTCCTCTGGTGGATTTAGAATCTAAGCTTCGCTACTAAACAGTGAGTTTCCTTCATTCAGATCTCGAAACTAATAAATAAGTTGGTCTTTAACTAAAGCTGACCAGGCAGTAGTGTTCAGCATCAAATGTATTGTTCTTCTCACAGTGAACAACGAGATCCGGTTGACTCTTTCATGCACACCAAGAACGTGCGGGACGTTTGCAGATGGGATACGCTTTTTAGCTCCTGGGCGATAACCACGTTGAAGACGTAAGCGGATTTTCTATACGTTAGCAGGAAATTTGGAATCTCTTGCTGCACACCGGAAGTGGGAGTTTGATAAATTGGCGGTCACCAAGTACGGTTTCAAAATTTATTAGTGGAACTTTGTTCAACGGCATTGTGTCGGAGGAAGATGTGGCAAGAATCAACGGTGGTATATATGCTGATAAAAATGAATAAGGCAAACATCATTCGCAAATCAGCGCTGTATTTTCTAGCTCTTCCGCATCAGTCGCAGCCATCTTGGCTTGCATAGAGACAGATTATTCCCTTGTTTAGGCTCTTTGCGGGATTGCCCACATAATAAAAGAACCGCCCCTGTTGTGCATCCCCGTGGAGCAAAGAAAGACAACTTGGTTGTTAACGTGAACATGATAATCCACTATTGGCAGTTTGTAACATCCGGAGAATTGCAGCTATTGCTTTTGTAGATTTGTCATTCTGTGGCACAGACGGCTCCGCCCTTTCAGTTTGCAACAGGGTAATAGTAGCCAAGGTAATGGAAGACAGCACTTCCAGAGTAGCATCAACGTGTTAAGGACCATATTCATCTCCCTGGATGCTGTCTCGCTAACAGTGGATTCTAAATGTAGAAAGCGCTGCGCTGGCCGTTGACAATAGCTATGATTAGTATGTTTCGAGTTTTTCAGTTACTCATAACGTAAGAAGAGGCTCAGGTAGAAGGGAAGGGGCAGGGAACTGAGCAAGGTAGGAGAACAAACAGCAGCGAGTATAACATGCAGACTTTTTAACATAAGATTAATGAAGAAAGGGTTGAGGGAATTGATAGGATCACAAACAAGGGGCGCATCGACATCTGAACATAACTAACTTACTATGCGAATCCCTAGAAATCAAACGTTGTAACACGATCATAACACCAAACGTTATTAAGAGCTTTACAGTATTCATTTGTTATGTGCAACGTTACCGAGAACATGTGGCAACGGAAACTCTCTCTCTCTCTCTCTCTCTCTCTCTCTCTCTCTCTCTCTCTCTCTCTCTGTTCTTTCTCATTCAATCGCAATTCAAAACAAGTGCTAAATACAGAATTGAAAAGAATCACTCTTCTATAGTTCTTCCCAAATGTATTCACAGGAATAAAATTATTAACTAATTTCACCTGAACAGGTGGATGAAAAATGAGGTTGAGCTAGGGAATCTTCCTACCTCCTTCCCTTTCCTTCTCGCGCTCTCTTCCTTGTGTAATACAGCAGTTTTATAATAGACATTTTTACAGTCTAATTCGAAACATGGAAAAGTTTAGACTGCAAAATTTTAAACAAACGTGTTTTTGTCGCTGCTGCTAACCTTTTAACTAACTAACCTTTTTAAAAAATACATGAGCATGTCATTGTCACTAAAGCCCTGCGTCAGTTTAGACTATACACAAAGACAAGGTCAAAGTTCAACAGCTTTCCAATACAAGAGGAACCTTTGCGATCCATTTCTAAAATGATTCTTAGCCACTGATGTTTTGTTTTTCTCTGTCCAACATTGGATAGACCTACACTGACCCCTGGAGCGAAACAGAATAAGAGTCCTCTCTCTCTCTCTCTCTCTCTCTCTCTCTCTCTCTCTCTCTTTCTCTCTCTCTCTCTCTCTTCGTCCTTGAAATCGCCCCCTCCAATAACAACACAGCGTTCGATGTCAGTTCTTTTTCCCTATTTTCTCTTATAAACCCTCAAAGAACTGTCTTCATTCTCTCCGTTCTTTCTTTCTCTCTTTCTCTCTCTCTCTCTCTCTTTGTCTCTCTCTCTCTTGCTCTTTCATTTCACACCTGAAAGTGTGCATCCTCCCCTACCCTCCTCAGTTCCGTTACTACTGTCCAATAAAAAACACGGACATTGAGATTTACACTCCATTTACACTCGGTGTAAAGCTAGGAGTATCACATAAGGATCACATAATTATTCCATAACAGATGTACACAAGTGTTCAAATTAAAGGCTACACTGTGTTAAAAGAATCTTCAACATTGCAAACAAAGTAAGTACATATTATGCATTAGCTTCAGAGACTAAGACTTCTACACAAAGTATCCACGGCAGGCCTTGCAGTCAAAAATATTCTAGACCTATAAGACAACATAAAGTACAGAGTTAATCCATAGTATCAAATCTTCCATGGTGACAATTAATGTCGTACTCTGCAAATCGGGTCAAGAACAAACAGCTTGAGTGATCTCTTTCTGCCCATTTTAAGCTATCTTGCCAAATTTGGGATTTGTACATAAAACGTTGTGGATAATTTGTATACCAGAGAAATAAACAAACACAGCCGCAGATTTGTCATTTTATTTATTCCATTACCACTATTCTGTTATGAGAGTCTGATCCTGATTCTAAGATAAGATAAGAAGACAAGAATAACTTTATTATCCATTAAAAGGAAAACTGGCTTGGCTGCAGCATACATGTATTAGTAATGATAATAGTATAATACTAATATAAGATCAGGACAGAATACAGGACAATCTCTTCTCACTCATCCCCAAGTCCAGAAAAGTGGCATTAAAAAAAGTTCAAGATCATCGTCAAATTAAAAAAAAATCTCATTCTGAACCTGTATAGGATACAATTTATGTCAACATGAATGAAATGTAAACATAAAAGGTGACTTATCTCACATACCAGAATGGTTTCAGCATGAAACACGTGCATAATTTACAAGAAGTTCAATAACGACAGACTCATGAACAGATTAACAATGCAATTATTATCGTGGCACTTCCGCATACAGGTTCTTCATGCGTACAGTAATGCAGTGTGGGCCAGCGTGGCCGGAAATTGACCTCCACAGGACATGTTAGCTCCGATGACCTCAGTAATAACACTGTCATTAGTCGAGAATGGATGCGGCAGTTCATTTGTACCACATTCAGCCAGAGGAATGCCAAATTCTCCTTGATTAGACTGAAACCTCGGCAATGTTCGTGTATGTGAGAACGTACGTGTTCATCATTGCACTTGTAAGAATGAGAGGCCAGGCCACCGCCGGCCAGTGGAGAAAATGAGTTCTTGAGTGGTTTTTGCGTTGTGGGCAGAGGGCTATTAGAGCTGTATGAGTGTATGTGTGAGTGTGAAACAAGTTTAATAAAATGCCCCCGTGTTGCTGTATAGCATCGCATTTCACAACAAATTGTTGCCCCGCAGGAAGATTGTTGTAACCAAGTGAAGGTCCAAAAATTGCTTTTGATGTTTAGAAGCAAGAGTGGCCAGTGCGCACATCCGGCGAAAAGATGGGCGCTCCACTCCACAAAGAGAGCGATGTAATGCATTTTTAAATAATTTTGGTTGGAAGTCTATGATTGGTAAAAACGATCTCGAAGAGTGATACATTTTGAGTTACCACACTTGGTAACTTGTTTGTGTGTTTCGAGTTACGACATTTTTTCATCGGGACGACGAAATTAGATGTGGAGGAAAATGGAGTGGCACGCGACCTTTTCACTAACAAGAAGCGACATTATAATTCCTCCGAAAATTGCTCATGAATTCGGTTACTAAGACCAGAACCAGCTTTGAATCGTGAATAAAATGACAACAAAAATATGCATACGACAGAATGCGTCAGCAGGGACGAAATGTTACCACCGTAAAGACAACACAAGCCTCCCATAGCTTACAGCAGTCGCCGCAAGATGGTTATGTATGGAGTAGCGGTTTGAACAGGAGAAATGATATGTGCTCACGAGTATCAGGATATTGCAAACTTTTGAAATTACCATACTTTTTTGTCTACAAATTGTTAACTTAACAATTTAACTTAACAATTAACTTAGCTGTAGATCTAATCATATTAAGTGGTTTTTACCCTTTGATTAAAAAAGAAGAAAGATTTTTGTGACGCCTTTGATCTCTTCATTATAACAAATTAGACTAATTTTATACAATCGTCTTTTTCTTCAGTTGCACATCAACAGGCGAAAGTTAGCCATAACAAGCAAAAATTTATAAAGTAGTGTCGTGAAATGTGACATACTAACATTATAATTGATAATTATACAGTTATTGTACAACTGTGTACTTGTTAAACATCCTGGATGATACTGTACTGTAATACAATTGTCATGTGAATGGCAAGTTGGCCAAGATGGAAAATGCACTAAAATAATAATAATAATAATAATAAAATTTTGGTGGAAGTCTTGAAGCCATAATGAGATTCTGTCAAACAGAGTCTCCTATGAATTCACTTCAATGTAATTGTTTATTAGCTCTAACACGGTCGGAAATGGGGGCAAACATTACAATAAATGCAAAACATATAATACATAATTTTTTATGACATTAAATTAGGTGAACAAGTTGACAGGTATATACTTAATACTATTAAACGTCCACTATTCTGAACTTTTCTGTAAATTATAACCTTGAAGTATTGTCTTTTTGTTACTAGTTCAGATAAATGGAACACATTTATTAACGAAACTGTCATCACCATTTTTAGACTTCCATCCTGACAAAGCCTGAGACCTAGTATCAAGGAAAGTCTAAACGCTCTTGTATCTGTGCATGGTCTAGTGTTGCTGTATGATAAAACTAGTCAAGAAGAGGGTATCATCATTGGATTACAGCATAATTTTAAATAATGTTCTTAGTAGCTAGCCTAAGCATGCTATAGGTGTGCACCGCACTAATAACATATAATAATATATTAAAATAATATTATTTCTTGTGAGATAATCAAATACTGATTTTACATTGTTAGTCATTCTTTATCTTTGTTAGGGAACAGCTGTGCGAAATCTAAGGTAATTTTACAAACACATAGGATAGTATGCACAGTGCTGTCTAGCTTTGCGTGCTGGCGGTAATTTCGAAAAAAACCCACAACATAGTGCTGTTTCCGGTAGTTACCACCAACAAACAAAGTTGGACAGCATTGTGGATACGGACCCTAATCCGTAAGCACAACAAAGGACAAGCGTTAGCTGTGACTAAGATTTGACATGGGAAGTCATTTACAAGTATTTAACAGAGAATTACTGTAATAAATCTGGATAACACACAAGTCTCTTTTTGCCTTCAATGGCTCAGTGGTGCAATGACTTCACTGAAAAGACGCCCGCCATTTTGTATTACGCTTCTTAGCGCTTGCACTCTATGGCATTGTAAACCTGAGATTCGATTGAAAACACACTATCATTTGCAGATGTTTGTGCCTGACTACGAACATTTCTTTTGACACCATTAACAACTTTCTAGCAAGTAATGACGACTAGCGCTATTCCCTTGTTGTGCAAACAGCACGTGGGGCAGTATGCACAAAGCTACCTACCTTAGCCTGCTAGCGGTAATTACGGGAAACCCACAAAATATCAAAGATGTTTTCCGTAAGTGGCGCCAGGGCGCAAAATTAAATAACATTGTGCAAACGACATTGAGAACGCATATGGGTAGTATCGACATCTATCTTCACATAGCATTTTAAATACGTTTGAGAAAACAACAATGAAGTTGAAATCAGAGTAAGGCATGGCGGAGGAGAAGCATAACAGTGTAAGAAACAAATACAACTTTTGATACGGGTCGAGCGGCTTCGTTTCCATCGTTGCGTTGCTGTGAGGCCAAGCCGCTCTCAGAATGTCCCCAGTTGTAGGTGTGACCGGGACCTGCCAGAGGGAAGGATCGATGTTAATTAGAAACGAGGTAGGATTGAAAAAAAAAATGGTGAGTATATTATGGAGAACAAGGCGGGGTTTTTTTTGTTTGCTGTTTATTAGAAGAGAAGATGAAAAAAAAAACGTATGCAAAAAAAAAACAACAACATGATTCGTGAGATCAAATCCATTACAAGAAATGATAGAACCCGCGGTGGGTTTACACTCCGCAAGACACCTTTCTCTCGTCCATGTGTCTTGGGACAGAGGAAATTGTCCCTCCTCTGCATTGTGCGTTACATATTCGAGGCATACATTTTTATTGTCTATAACACTAACATCAGCACAAGCTGTCTTCCAACCTCGTCCCCTCCTCTTTCTCTCTATTTCTCCCACTCGCTGACATTCTCTCTTCTCTCCCTTTTCTTCTCCACCTTTTTCCTCTTCCTCTTTATGCCCATTTTAAAACATTTCCCTCTTTCCCTGCTTAGGGTCCCCATCCAGTCCCTGTCTAAATTCGCCCCTGAATAAAGTGAAACAACTATGTGAAAACTAGATAAGAAATCGTGCCCGCCAGACAAAGATAACTAAGCCGCAAACAACAAATTAACTTTTTTTTAAAGTTTTACATTTCCTCCCGAGGCTAACAGAACGTTGCCTTACAGTGTGTGTACTTTTAACAATAATAGAGTTTGCTGTTCCTATTTTTAATGACAGTAACCAGGTCTAGCGTCCAAGCTGTGGAAAAACAACAACATATTTACGTTAACTTGCAAGTTATCTCAAATCTACAGTTTGCAATCAAAAATGAATTCACATATTACGAATAACAAGCTTATGAACGGTGAGCGATCTTCTTTTCTCTCTCTGTATATGTGTGTGTGTATGTCTTCTCTTCTCTCTCTCTCTCTTTCTCTCTCTCTCTCTCTCTCTCTGTATGTGTGTGTATGTCTTCTCTTCTCTCTCTCTCTCTCTTTCTCTCTCTCTTTCTCTCTCTCTCTGTACGTGTGTGTAGGTCTTCTCTTCTCTCTCTCTCTTTCTCTCTCTTTCTGTATGTGTGTTATCATGTCTTCTTCTTTCTCTCTTTCTTTGTGTGTGTGTGAATATATGTCTGATTGTGTGTGTGTGTGTGTGTGTGTGTGTGTGTGTGTGTGTGTGTGTGTGTGTGTGTGTCTCATCTCTTCTCTTCCCTTCTCTTCTCTTCTATTCTCTTCTCTTCTCTTCTTTCAGAAATCGTTTAATGTTGCTTCCTTATGACGATGCAAGGCATTCATGAATTCAGCTAGAGGAGGAGGGCTGGGAGGAAGGGGCAGGGATTATACCAGTTGTCAAGCTAAGAGGAAGTAGAACGGGAAACCACGAAGCTAAAGATACACCCAGGTGAGAATTATCCTAAACTCAGCAAACTGCAGTAAGTAAAGATCGCAATCAGGGGTGGATTAAGGGCCCGCGGGACCCTGGGAACAAGAAAGGTGTCCTTTGTCGTTACAGTTTAAAGTAAAATATAATTACTATCACACACGGAAAGAGACAAAATGTGAAGATGTGGTAGTTTCTTCTAATCACATGTAAACGTCTCTTTCTCCCGCCTCATTTTCTCTCCATAAAAGTTTTTCTTGTCTCTCTGACGCGGGCTCCTGGGCATTTTGTCCATCGCGCGAGCGTATGCAGATTGCGTCAAACGATATGAAAAATCTAGATACAGCCAAAAAAGGAAAAGCCACAGATTGCGTCAAATTTTACACAGATTGAGCCAATTTTTTTTTCTATCGATTAAGATCATTTTTAAACATCATAAACATCACAATTTTTCACCTAAGCACGTTGTTGAAGCAAATTTAACAGAAAATATCCTAAATGTTCGCTCTTAAACAGAAAATAAACCAGGCATTTACCCACTGTACCCTACATTTCACGATTTTTCCCGGTTCTTACGAAAAGCGATTTTCCCCCGTGTATGTAAGGGAAAGGACTTTCGTAAATCCATCTTACCCCCTGCAGGGAAAAATCCCTACGAGTGGCAACATTGCTCCACGCCCACGAGAAAGCTAGATGCGGTTTACAAGTCCCGAATCCAACTAATACCCGCTCACACGACTTCAAACTATTATTACCCCAGTACGTCAGATCACTCTAGAACTTCCTCAACTCCCAGTGCCGCTGCCATTTACAGGCGCTGGTCACTAGCATTCTATCTTTTTACTGCCTATAGCCAGGAACCCATTTTACAGGCTGTGTATGTCTTCTCTTCTCTCTCTTTCTCTCTCTGTCTGTATGTGTGTCTCTCTTTTTCTCTCTCTTTCTCTCTGTATGTGTGTGTATGTCTTCTTCTTTCTCTCTTTCTCTGTGTATGTGTGAATATGTGTGTGTGTGTGTGTGTGTGTGTGAAATCCCCGTGAATGAAATGCTTTCCCAAGGCACTTACAGCACGACCGTGTCGAGAATCGAACCCACGACCAACGCCGCAGCCATTTTGCCAAGCTGCTCCCCAGTGTACTTACATATGCACTTACATATCTCTTTGTACTTGAGCTTCATCTGTTCCAGCTCCACAGGGAGAGACTTGATGGTGTTTTTATCGCCACGTTCCTCCAAGTCACCTTGTTTCTGGCACGCTTCCAGGGCGTTCTGTAGACATTGCATGCGGTCTGGCAGGAGTCTGTCAGGGGCAGAAAGTATGAACCCTAGAAATCTGTTACTGGCGTACAAACCACGCTTCTGCAAGCCACTAAAAGTATATATAAATGTACAGTATATAACTCCGCTTAGTCGCAACTCCCCATGAGAGCCCCGAAACCACCCACCAACGTCGGGCTTAAGCGAGCCACGACCAATGTCACAATGTCAATGCATATGTTGCGAAGTTGTGTTCATTCAGCGACTGTTAAACCGAGAATATAACTTGTAGTCCGTGTAAGTTACCTCTTGAACAAAGTCGGGATAGTAACTAATGGCTTCCCATTAAGTGGAACTCATTAATGAAGCCAGTAAAGGTTGAAAGGATGTAAAGTAAAGGTCTGTTAAATGAAATGTCGGGATATTGTATCAAAGAGAATTACAAGAGCTATAGAGATGGGGTGGGAAAATGACAGAATAAAAAAAAACGCATAGAGTGACAGAAACGACACTGTCTAGATCTAGTGACTAAGTAGTAAGTTGTTAAAACTATGCCTACGCCACCCAGTCGTTGCCTTCGGAAGGCAAGCCACGTCCACAACTAGCCGTGGACACCGCCCTTACTCACATGGACTCTCGTATTTCAAATACTAGACGTTTTTAAAGGAATTTTTGCTTCATCAGAAGTTCGGAGGAACAGTAAACCAGCGAGCTGCAAAGTTTCTATGCCGTGCGAAATATTTCATTCGCAAAATTCGGAAAAAATCGCGTTCGGCTGTGAATCATGCGACTGTATTTATATTAGTGACCCATCATGACTTTCTTCTCTTTTTATACCCAATATATTCACAATGTTCGGCTTAACCTGTGGTAAGGTCTGAATTTTCGGCTTGTGAGAATTGCAATATTAAGGACCACAACCAGCAGTCTAGTACGAATACATGGTATAAATGTTCACTGAGTAGAACCAAACTGTTTACGCTTGTTCACAGAATTTGAAAAACAAAGAGGGAGGATAATAAACTTTTTCATTCTCAATTCCAATCTGTAAAGTCAATTTTGCACAATTATCATCATTATGGTCGATCAAACGAAGTAGAGTGAGAACGACTAAGCTAAGAACTGTTTGTTTGTTTGTTTGTTTGTTTGTTTGTTTGTTTGTTTGCGTTTTCATTCTTAGAGATGATCTGAAAATGGGAACTGACCACACAAGTTCTTCCATGAAGCTAAGTGCTCACCTGCACACAGCGTCCCTATCTCTCCTTTGCATAGCTTGCCTGAGGCTCTCGTCGCTCACCCTGGTACATGGCGGGGAATCGCGACAGCTTTCCGTGAGTCGAAGAGTGGCTGCAATGAAATTAGAACACTATGGATATCAATTTTTGTTGGCCATGCTGAAATCTAAACGATAATCTAATAAAAGATCCTTTAAAAAGTCTGATGTAATTTGCTTTCTAAATAGATCGGTCCTTAAAGAAACGGAGTCAAGGGTGACGCAAACTGTAACTGACCGCATGCCTGTTCAGTTACGGAATGCTAAAAGCCTCTTAAGAAAAGAAAAACAATGCGGATAAAGTCTTTGTTCACAGAAGATATGAAGAGGTTACAACTGCTCTAGTGACAGATCACAACATGGTCTTTGTTGCCAGAAAGTAAGAACTATTGGCCGAATAATAAAGGTGTCGGATTCGGGACTTGAAACTCATGGATTCGATTACCGTCATGTTTCTTCCACTCATATTTTCCTCAGCCCATGCCACTGTCAGTTGGATATCTGCCTAAGGCAACAACAGCAGCCCTCTTGTCAAATGTAGGATTTGCTTGTTACCGCCTGAGAATAGTAACGTCACTATATGCATCTAACAGAGTTAAAAATGTCTTTATGTGAACTGGTTTGCGATGGTAATAGTAATGTGACTTCCCAAGAATGGACACTTTCAAAATTATTATTCAAACACAGAGGTTCAGCATGAGGCTAGCAATTTTCAACTATAGTTCGTTTCACGAAAAAAAAACGGAGTTTTTTGGCAATATTAAATTTGTTTCTGAACGGATTTTAAAAATATTTTGCATGTGAGGTGACACTGAGTAGTCTTAATAGAATTTAAAAAATTGGGTTCTGTCCGATTTAGTCGCTACAGAATGAGTACCTAAGCTCCAGTCCTTATGACTGTAATGACAGAAGTTTTACAGCATAGCGAAGTATGACGTATATCACTTAGATATGACATCGCAGCATCTCTTTACTGTAAAACTGTAAACTCTATGCACACACCATAATGTTCATAACAGAGACAAAGAGAAAAAACGGTTGAAACTGTATTGACCGACTTGGAAAAAAAACTGCTACTAAAACTACTTGCTAACTGCGACATACAAAATTTCGTTAAAATCGGCTGATAAATACTAAAGTTATTACGAAAAATGCCGTAGTTTTATTTTCCGTGAAACAAACTATAGACTGACTGCGAGAGATATTGGCTTCTGTTCTTCTGGAGAGGCTTCATGAAACATCTTTATTCTCGAGCTTGAACCGTAGCTATGAACTCAGTACAGTTCAACGCCTTGAGATGCGTAAACAAAAGTTTAATTCCATTATGTGAAACCAAGGAGGCTGTAATAGCCTCTACAGGTGAAACTATACCGGGGTAGTTTTCTTGCTCCTACGCGTTCGTCCGGGGATTAAGCGGAGCTAAGAAATGAGTGAGAAAACCTGGAAATAGGAGCTCGGCGACAATGTCCATCTGCGATTTCAAATTTATCTACAGGATTTTATATCAACGGCCTCATGTCGGGAAAGGATGTGGCAAGAATGGTATTTATGTTAACGAATGAGGCAAAGACAACAGTAAAGCAAACACTAGCCACAAATCAGCGCACTTTTATTCTTTACTCTAGCTCTTCCGCATGAGCCGCAGCCATCTTGGCTTGCTTAGAGATTTAGACTTCCATTGATTAGATTCTCCGAGGGACCTTACCCATAATAAAAAGAGCGCCCGTTTCGTTCACCCGCGGGGATCAAACAAACAATTATCCTAGATCTTTTCGTTGGTAGATAAGAACATGGATCATGGAGTACATAAGACAGGCATGCTTTCCCATTGCTCTTTTATATGTGGAGTTTGAGGACATAAATAAAGATTCCTCTGCACTCTTAGAATTCATGGAGGACAATGCACGCAAATCACCTCCTCCAACATCAAAAAAAAAAGGGGGGGGAGGGGAGGCGCATATACATGTACCTACAGCAGACATTTGTTGAAGTAAGAAAGTCGGTAGGAAATATTCAGTCTCAGTCTCTGAGTCGACTAACTAACCCACCGCTTACACGGAGACTGGATCTTGCTTGTCGCTGAGGAGTGTTTAAACGAATCCAGATAAGAAATTAAACGAACCTACCATTCAAAATGCAATACTACAAAGGCAAGGCGAGAAATAAGTAGATGCTACGATGAGCGAAACCGAAAAAGGATACAAACGTTCTGACGCAACGAAATACTACTTTACTATAAGTATCAATAATAATGAAATTTATATATTATTTATGGATGAATTGATTTTTTACTCGAGGACTTTGTTCAGTGCCTTAAGGCGTATGCTATGAGGTTAAAAAAAGAAAAGGTGTGAAGGATGTAAAGGAATATCAATGTGTGATTAAACCTGCGCATCATCGTCAGCCTTAATGAGCGTTTTGGTCTTTCGCGCCGGATCTGAGTTGTGTTTTGCTCTGTTGTCACGGGACTTCAAAGTATTATTACCCCACCAGGCCAGATCGCTTTAGGATTTTCTTAACTTCTCTAGGTGCAAATAGTGATACTGCCATTTACAGGTGCTGATCACTAACATTCCGACAAACGACAATGTCACTGCCCATAGCCAGGTACTCAAATTAGACGGGTGGACTGAGGGAAATGAGAAAGAAATGTTTTCCCAAGGCACTTACAACACGGTTTTGGTGTGGAATTCAACGCATGATCTTTAGATCTTGAGTCCAAAGTCGTAAACATTCAGCCCATGCTGTTCGTTATTTTGCTTAAAACTGCGACTTGCTTTATTTAATATAGCTCAGTCTATGCAATATTTTGTGCGGCATTATCAAAACAGAAAGGAACAAGCATCTGTAAAAGTCTCCAGAGAAAATTTATTACGATCATAAACTCTGGTTTCCGGGCAGTGAACTGGAAGAGACATCTTATATCTTGCAAGGCTGTGACGGAAGAAATTACTTATGAGAACAGGATATTGTCAACTTATCCAAAAAGACGTTTAAAATGCTAGAGCAATCAAAGAGAGACCGAGAGAAAGACAGAGAATGAGGATGAGAATGGGAAGTAGAAAGGCAATGAAATAGGGATATAAACAGGAAACTAAGGGAAAATGAGAAAAGGAAGATAGGAGACCGAGAGAAGGCATGGTGGTCTATCTTGCCCCCGCAGGCAGCCGTAGATAATATCAATCTGAGAGCAGAAATGAAAACAGGGAACGCTCAGCAGCTTTGCTGGGATTGGTCCTGGCGTGAGCGGATAGGAAAAGCACAAAGACACACAACCACCGAGACAAAATAAATATAATGAGTATGTGGGAAGTGGCTATCTAAAAAGAAAGGAAATTAAAAAAAAGAGTTAAACATTTTTGCAGGATACACACACAACCACGGAGAAAAATGAAAAAAAAAGGGTAAGTGGAGGTGGCTATCTAAAGAGATGATAAGGAATAGCTAAAAGAATTTTATACCTGGTTTCTGTAGGATGTTCATTAGTGTTAAAGCAAGTGGGCGTCACATACTCAGGATACATCCTCCCATTAACTTTATCAACGTTCGCGATTACTGAGAAGCATGATTCGGATCTCACCACGTCTTTACTATGTCTTTCTTTCTTTCATTCCTTCTTCATTTCGTCTTCGTTCTGCTTTTGTTGTTCGCCCACATTGTCCCCAGCCCTAATTTGTGCGAACGTTAATTAGTTTATGTCCAGTCCACTCAATCCCTACTTGATATTTATGTCTGCTATCTAGGGAGATTAAAAATCGTGTATCCGTATACCTGCCCCATGCTCTAAGCATTATGTTGAACATTTAAGTTCTATTTAAAGCTAAGATCGTATATCCAAATACCTGTCCCTTGCTGTAAGCATTATGTTGAAAAGTTCAGCCCTGTTTAAGGCTAAATCTAGCTCAGAATGTCGTCGTTTGGAAGCAATACCCCGATGAACGCCAAAATCCAAATTTTACAGCAGAAACAAAAAAAAACCAACCCCAAAACGCCACATCTTAATACATTTGCTCTTGGCAAAACGATTCTTTGCAAGTGAACTCTACTGACTGGTGAATACACTTCATGGTGCAATGTATCACAGAGTTCAGGGCTACGGTCACAAAATGAAAGTTTCAACCGTTTTGTCAATGGCATTGCAGGGTGCAGAATTCAGACATTGACTCATGTCGGGCAAAAGACTCCAGCTTTTTTTTCATGTCAGACATTCATTGGCTCATGTCGGGGAAAAAACTCTTAAGCCTTTTCTCATGTCAGACATTGGCTTATGTCGGGGAAAAAGTTTTAGCTTCTTTTTTTTAAAATGACATTTGTAAAAGGCAGGAACAAGTGCGTGCAACATTCCAATAGGTTCTACGTGCAACATTCCGAGAGGTGCTACATTACAACAGGTGCTCCTATCGGATGATTATATGTGAAGTGTTCTCCAATGTTCTATGGCACTACGAAACTATTATACCAAAGTTAAGGCCCCTAAATTTTTGAAACAATAGGAGCGACGTTATTGGCAATCCTAGTTCGTCAAAACCCGAATTTCGGTCAAAGTGGCTTCTATTGGGCGATTGCCTTAGTGACCATGTCATGAGGCGGAAAAACGAGACAAGGTCAAAAACTTTTCGGCAGACAAAATCTCCACGCAGTTTATTATAAACAGGACCTACATTCCACACAGGTTCACTGACAAACCTCAGCCAATAAGGTTATGTTTTTACCTGTTTCTGTTGGTGAACAAGCTACTTCAAAAAGTTGCCAGGCCATTTGGAAGAAGTTTAAAGGCCTGAGGAGGTATGAAAGAAGGGGACGGCATGATGGCACACTTTCATCGAAGCGCTATTATTCCAGCTTTCGCGAGTAAAGGATTTCATAGAAACTTTGCAGATCGATAGTTTACTGTCCCTCCGAAGTTACAATAAACAAAACTTTGATATAAAAACTTCCAATATTTGAAACATGAAAGCACATTCATGTGAATCGAAGCAGTCTCGAAAACATTAGTCTTCAAAACGGATAGAAATGATAAATTTATGGGATCCGTCGAAGCAAAACTACGTCTCCAATAATATATTAATGTTTACTGTAATGAAATTACATTACATCAATTAGCATTTAAACTATGTTGATGCACCCCTGACGCTTGAAGCACCGTTCCGAACCGGTAAATCTCGTGCGCCTATTCACAACACATTATCGCTAATGGAAAGCAGTCGCTATGACTATCAGTGTGTCATATTATGTAATTGAATCCTGTGATCATCAGACTGACATTTCCTCTACACCTGTGGGATTAACAATGACAGCTACGCTATTTAATCTACTCCCTTTATGTGATGTAAGCCGATCAAAGCGGTGACAGTTGAGAGCTTTAGCAAATCCGGAGCGTTCCTGAGGGCTTCGGCGCCCTGATCCAAAGATTCTGATCTGTCTCTGAATGCATAGACCAGACTGACCACGGGGCAGGTGGAGGTTGGGGCAGTTAAATCCGGTCCTGTGTGCGCGCGGAAAACTACAGGAAATAGTTACCCTCAGCCTCTCTAAGCCTTTCATCTTGCTGTTAATTGGTATGGTTTGCGTGTGTGTGTGTGTGTGTGTGTGTGTGTGTGTGTGTGTGTGTGTGTGTGTGTGTGTGTGTGTGTGTGTGTGTGTGTGTGTGTGTGTGTGTGTGTGTGTGATATCTTGATCCTGACGTGACATCATGATCATCAACTACAGCCTGCACTCTGTAGATGTTAAAAAGACCAGGCGACTAGCTATGCTCTGCAAGATTACCTACACTGAGACAGCCTCAGGACAAAGCTCTGGCCAGTAGAGACTACCTTTAAAACGCAGACCCGGGGATCAGTGGCTGACGTGCGAAGAACAAATGACTTCCTGGAGCAAATTAAAGCCATAAAAGTGATATACATCCATAGAAGGAATGCAGAGGAAGAAGAAGAAGTAGTAAAAGAAGAACGCTGAGCTTCACTCCTTAGAAGAATAATCTCTGTCAGCGGCAAAAGGAGGATTATTGCAGCGATGTAACTTCTTTCAAGTATAGATCAGCTTTAGATCTAACCCTAGGCTTGTAATCATGGCATTCAGATAGACATTAAAAAAAAAAGTTTACATACAAGCATGAATACACACACACACACACACACACACACACACACACACACACACACACACACACAAACATACACATACACACACACGAGCGCATTCGTACATGCAATGATACACACACACACACGCGCGCGCGCGCGCGCGAACGCGAGAGAAAAAGAGAGAGAGAGAGAAAGAGAGAGAGAGAGAGAGAGAGAGAGAGCGAGAGAGACAGAGTTTATTCAAAGTTCCTAAAAAGCCCTGTGCAGAGCGCGGTCCCCAGTTCCAGAAATTTTCTTCTCTTACACCATTATGCTGCACACATAATAATTTTTCTTTGAAAGTATGGGGAGGGAAAAGCCCTTTATGTTCGAATATAATTTGATCGACAGAATGTCCTCGAGAGTTTAAAAAGGTTAAGAAGGCACATAGGTTATTATCGTCACGGAGCGAGCGAGGAAATCTCCTATGGCAAATTATGATTTTAGAGCATTAGAGCTGGCCCTGACCTGTCTGTTGTTTTCCAACACTCATATTACGTGCTCTTCAACATAAGCAAACTAAACTATCAAGGACATTAGCTCAAAGCGGTAAGTACCAATAACTTGAATAAGGATCACGTGAAAAAATGTCTTTAGAAGTCTCGATTCACTCGTATAAACTAGTCAGGAGGATCCAAGAAAACAAACCTAAAATACAGCCAAGGTCGCCGTGGAAAAACGCCTGAAGTGAAATTTCGTGACGGGAAACGAAATCAAGCTTGATGTTACGAACCCTGTTGGCTCCCACTAAGAGATGACCTGTAGCCACTAGAGACCGTGCTATCAGTGCACTCCAAGAGCCGTCTTAGGATAGTTGTGGGCGACAAGTAATTTGTAACATCGCGATATTCAACCCTCAAGTATGGGAAGAATTGATTACGTTTCGATTCTGGTGTTTGGTGCGAGGTTAGCGTTTCAATGCCTTCGATACCTCCGATACTTTCGACATTTTCAATACCAACATGCTTTGAAATCGGAAGGCAGGTACTTTGTTTGAGACTGAGGATAGGAAAATGATACTTACATTCGATACTCCAGCAACCTTCAATACTTCCGATATTTTCAGTACCCTTGATACCTCCCACCATTACATGATAAAAATATTCGCTCCAAGCTGAATAGCTGTTTTGAATCTCATGAAATGTGGGCTTTCCATTGAATGGACTGGTTGAACACGGAAGTTCGTCTCAATTTACGGTAGCTATCTGAGAAGTCCAAAATACTAACTTCGTGAAAAGCATGATTTATGAAGACCTTTACCCTGATTTCATCACAAATCACGCCCAAAAAATGTTTCAGATAATAAAACCATAATGTTTTTATTTAGTACTTTAAAAGATAATTTCCGTTCTAGTTGTCTGGAAGAGAGTCACGTATTTCGGACCAGACTGACACCATCACAGCTGCACTGTTGGCCGTCACCCGTAAATTAATTTAATTCAGACACGGCTGACCCAGTGTGACTAAACATATTTCCGCTTCTCATTATCGAAGTCCACTGAGACCTAACTGGACGCTCAGTGGAGAGTCCTGAGTTAGCTCAGAAGGAGAGATGTCTGCTTCTGTCCTGTCGATCCAGCTCTCTGTTTGAACAATCAGCAAACAATAGGTTTACGTTACTGTTCGACCCAAATCAAATTGAACTTTTTTTTGTTCGATTTTCTCCAAAAAAAACAACCCCACAAACAACGTAATAAGCAAGAACAAACACAGAATAAGACCAAATAATAAAGGTCAGTGACTCTTATTACTCTTCTCATCAAATTAACAGGTCTAAAAATGTTGTTAAAGGTGTAATGGTGTTGGGCTGAAATTAGTCAGCCTTTGACCTCTTGCTGCCTTTATCTTAAGTGAAACATACTTTTAGCATAGAATTGGTTTACGAACAGAAAACATTTTTCTGTTGTACAAAATTTGTACAAAACCGTTTTGTACAGCAATGACGGAGTTGACAGCCTAGCACGCCTGTCAGTTCCATGTAAGAAAGAAACAGCATGTATCAGGTGATTGCAACACTTGTCATAAAAGACTCTCAGGAGATCGTTTACTGTAGGCTACAGCATTTTAAGACATTTCGTGGGTGGATAGGAAAACTATTCTAACTGATATTTTTTCTGATTTAAGGAGAACGGAATACAGTATATAGAAAACGAATTGATAGAAACATGTGTGGTCTTCTTTTCTATACTATATGTGAGTTTCGGATCCTAAAAATGCGTTCTTTTGAAATGGAAACGTTTTTTGCTTCTCCTGTAAAATTTGCAAAACGTCAGAATAGTTTTCCGATCCACCCGCGATTTGTTTAATCATGCCATGATCTGACATACAAAATACACCTATTCCTGATAAATTTCTAGCACTTTTGTAAACAAATTAATGACATTTAAAAGAAATTAATCTATCGACTTTTGGGCTTGTTCATAAAGTGTTGTTTTTTTTATTACGATCCGTGCGATGAGCTAAACCAAATCAGACAACGGCTAGAGAACAAAGTCAATGCAGCTCGTTTTTCAGCTTTCATGTCTCTATTGTGTACGTTGTTGATTTTGCGCATTCTAAATTAGCAGGACTGCCACACACCAAACCAAACATAACAGAACAAAAAACATTTTTTTTTCTGGAATATTAAATCCTCGCAAAAAAAAAATAATTCCAGAGTGTTCATTTGCCAGTGGTAATTACCACATAACATGGTTCAAATTTCACGAAGTTCATTCTCAGAAATAAAATATCGTCTGATTTTGCAATATTTTTGTATCGGGTTACTTCGATTAAGTAAAAATTTACATTTACCACTAAGTTAAAAAAACAAAAAACAAGACATATGTAAATACAGGTTTATTCTTCCAGATTTTTTGTTGAATTAATGCCTTCTGTGAGGCCTTGTCTCTCCATTCCCTCTTCCCTTCTCTTCTCTCACCCTATACAAAATGGCGTTCTAACTCCCGCGGTTGGTGTTGGTAGCGAATAGGGCAGTAAGAACTCACCATCTCAGAAATGATTGAAGGTTCAGTGACATTCCAGAACGTCGAATCCACTGGACAGACCAACAAACACACACACACACACACATACACACACACACACACACACACACACACACACACACACACACACACACACACAAGCACACAAGCACACATATATACACATTCACACATATAGAAATGGGAACAGTTTTCTAACCATTAGGAAGCCAAATGATCCTCACTGCGCCTCATTATGGGTCATACGGAATTGATTGACCAGCGGGATTAAGTATGACCCGAAATGAGTGGCTTTAGTGGTAGAAAGGGAGAAGGAGAATATTGCTTATTGGTCCCACTGGACTTTGTAGTGAGTTCGCACGGTTGAAGTATAATAATATGTACACTTGTACAGGTCCAGAGCAGTTTTTGTAGCAAGAATGAGTATAGAATAAGGCAAAATAATATCGGTCAGTAACACTATTACAGTACTCATTTCATCAAGATAACACATATCTCACATCTAAAAATAATTTTTCTTAAAGGGTAAAATGGTGTTGGGTATAATATAATGAATGACTTAAACAACCACGTAAGTGGTCGTATGCACAATCCATGCGTTATTTAAAGTACTGCTTTAGTCATAGTGAACATTACTAATGTTTTGGGCGTTTCCCATGGTTGACTAACATAAGGATAATGCATATAGTGGCAGTGGAAGTCAGCGCGACTTGCAGAAGAAGAGACAGAAAAAGTAAACAACTTACATTAATTTAGTTTATGGACGAGCGGTTGATGTCATTAATATTTCACTGCTGTAATGGGACTGTCCCTGTTAGGCAATTGCCTTTTTTTTTTCCCCTTGCGGGAATAAGGGGAGGGGGATTTTAATTTTTTTTTTGCACCGAGGACTCATGTAACCCAATGGTGTTAGCCGCTGTCTCAGAGATCAAACTTCTTGAGATTTTATATACACAGGGAACGACGTATAAGACACTAAGCCCCACTAAGCCACATTTGCTGGCAAGAGCGAAAGCGTAAGGATGTCTACATACCACAATGGCAGTATATGTTGAAGCTTTTAGCACACTCGTTATTCCACTTTTGATACATGCAATAATTACAGTAGAGAACGGTTTCAACAAAATCCTCCGGACCAAACATAACACAGTTTCAGTGAAGACAGAGAAGCCTGAAAAAGTGGAAAATAAAAGGGGCTTAGCGGTGCTTTCAGTTTAAGCGTTTTCCTTGCAATCGTTGTCTACTGTATTTTCGATTTCGTACTTTTAACTCTCTAACCCGAATGAAATAAAGCCATATATTCCCAATTTATGACGCTTAACAAAATAATAGTGAAAACTTGATCGAGTCTGGGAAGCAAATGTACAAGCAAATAATTCAAATCACCTATTTTCAGACAGTGACGTTATTTTGGTAAATGCAATCCAAAGGGATTCTCGTAATATTACCGTAAAAATACAGGCTGTCAGGCAGGTAGACAGGCAATAGACATAATAAATATGATGATTATACATCACATGTATCTAAAGGCATACAATTAAGACTTGGAGACCTTCTGTTCTTGAGAGCCAAACAACAGAAGATCGTCAAACAAAGGAATCCCGGTTAATGGATGTCTCAGTTTCTGACTATACTAATTCAGAAATGGGAGTAAGCCGCATCTAGGACAAGATCATGGCCATTCATGCTCTGTTATATTTCTTTTCCAAGCTTCACCCCCCCCCCCCCCCCCNCCCCCCCCCCCCCCACCACACACACACACACTCATTTTCTTTCCTCCCTCAACTACCTTCCCCATTCCTAAGATCTTTGACGTTTTCTCTGCCTCTGCCACAACTACGACGAGAGTAGTGCCCGTGCTTTTGCCATGTCATGCGTGTTAGATCCGTTATGAATATTTCCGTTCATTTTTCTACTTATTGAAGGATTCGTGACAAGTTGAGAACTCACAAGATCCCCTGGAGAGCTCATCTCGTTCTCCGTCCTCGACCTTAGGTTTTATAGAGTTCTCCGGTCAGTGACTTTTGGAAGATGCTCTCCACTATGTGAGCAGCTTCACCAACATCAGCATCATGGTAGTGGTAATGATAATAGATGCAGCAGAAGTAGTTTGTGTTTTACGGCGTGTCAGCACGATTAAGCAGAAGTAGTAGTAACGGCAGAAGTAGTGGTAGTTGCAAAGATAGTAGTGGCAGAGATGGTAGTGGCAGCAGGTGTAGTAGTAGTGGTGATAGTAGTACTAGTAGTTTATGTAGCGGTAGTGATAGTAGTGGTAACACGAATATTAACGGTGTCAGAGGTAGTGATAGCAGCATAGCAGGAATAGTAAAATACATGTAGTAGCAGTGACATTGTTAGTGACAAAGATAGTAGTCTTAAGACTGATAGCAGTAATAGCAACGTTAATAATAATAGAAGAGGTAGTGGTTGTTGTGGAAAAGTAGTATAAATGGTAACAGTGATAGTGGTAGTGGCCAGAGGCAGTCTTAGCGTCGTTCGTAACAGAAGCACATGTTGTTGTAGTAATAGTAATAGCAGTGTTTGGCAGCAGGAACAGAGATATTTGAGAGTTTGCGCATTCACGGTGGGGTGTCTTACCATCGTAAGAATTACATTTACTCTGAATGTTGAACGCTACTGAAGATGTCTTCAGCACCGATGCACTAATGTAATTCTTACGGTGGTAAGAGATTACATCGTTAATGCGCAAACTCTCAATTAGCAATAGCGCAGATAGTGGTAACAACAGAGATAGCAGAAGTAGCAGCGATAGAAGTAGTAGCGGTGGTGGTAACAGTGACACTTGTACTTTTGGTTATTGTAGTAGTAATAATAAAATAATAGAGGATCTAGTAAGAATAGGAGTAGGAGTAAGAATAGGAGTAGGAGGAGCTGTAGTGGTAGGAGCGATAGTAGGTGTAAGAATTGTATTGGGTGTAGTAAACCTGGTTCACCTTTCTACAATAACTAAATCGTCTATCTATTCAAGTGGTTATTTTTCTAGGAATATGCATTAAACGCACTGGCACAAGGCCGGAGTTGTTCAGCATGTTGTAACCAAACATATACTAGTCAATCCTGTATCACTACCGGTATCTTCACTAAATAATGGATCGGGGATGTAGCATGCTATTTTCGGATGCCGTAAACTCCAAAACCGTTTTGCATAAATTCGATCGGAATCGTCAACCTGCATGAAATCTGACCGAGGAGATTTAGCATCAATGTCTGCTCACGTTCGAGGGTGCAAGATTACATTAATAATATACGGGCAAGTTTGTGCAGGTTGCCCTATTCCGCCCTCTGCACGGATGAGGTTAATATTTTCCATTTAGTGATGACGCCATGCAGTGTGAAGCTGTCGAGCGCCGTATAAAACGGGTAAAGCAGTAAACGTAGTCATCTAGTAAATGTCCCGTTTAAGAGGTTTTTGAAAACTTCCGCATTAACGATGGGATCTCTTACAATCGTAAAAATTGCATTAACTCTGCATGTTGAACGCTAGTTAGGGTGCATTCAGCACCAACGCATTAATGTAATGCTTACAATAGTCAAGGATCGTATCGTTAACGCGCAAGCTCTCTTATAATACTTTTTAGTAGTGTTCTGTTCCTTAAGCGGGAGTGCAAGCTGGTTCACCTAAATGTTTTTGCAAAGCAATGATAATGCAAGGATCTCCATGTGACAGTCAACCTTATTTTAGAAACCTAATGCCCCATTCAGAGAATGGATGTTCATGCTAGTTACCTATTAAGAATGATACACAGTAATAGTAGCTGCAGAAATACAGCAGCAGCAAGAATAGCAGTGGAAAATGGAGTTAATAATCACTTGGGTAGACATCACTTCATTGGTTACCAGTCAGTCAAAGCCAGGATTGAATATATGATATCCGTTTTATGTTATATATAAGACCATGAATAATATTTCCCTGGCATACACTTTAGCCCGACAGGTGGGACGGAAACCAGCTAGATTAGTTTGTTCCGGAAATGCTTGAAATCTCGTAATGCCAAAAAATAAACATGAAAAGATTTGAGCAGAGAGCTTTTACTCCTGAGAGCCGTCTGTTTGGAATACGTAAACTTCCGAAAAATATTCAAAAAACAAATCATCTAAATAATTTTAAGAAATTACTGCAAGCAAATTTGTTCAAATAATATTCTGAATAATTTCTACAGTTTGCTAGCCTCTGTTAAGTGTTCATAACAGCTTGTTAGGGGAATGAGTGCTCTATAAATACAGTATGATAGTAATAATAATAATAAATAATAATAGTATCAATCGGTGTGAATGAAGTAGTGGTGGACTGTGTAGCAGTATGAGTAGTTGTAGTGCTTAGTGGTACTAGTAGTAGTTGTGGAAGTAGTAATATGTTAGATGTTATCGCAGTAATGGTAAGTTAAAGGTAGACTAGCAGTAATCGCAATACTTCTAGATGCGGTGGTAGACTAGATGTAATCGCAATAGTGATAGGTGTAGTGGTAAATTACCAGTTATCGTAATAGTTATATAGGGTAGTAGTAGATTGGAAGTAATCGCAAAAGTGGTAGGTATAGTGGTAGACTTATAGCAATAATCGTAGTAGTCGTATTAGCATTGGTACCAGTAGCAGTAGTAGTAGCAGTAGTAGTAGTGGAAACAGCTATAGCAGTAACAGAAGCAGTGCTAATAGTATTGCAATTGTCCTAGTGGGAGAAAATGACGTTATAGTAAAGTAAAAATTGTTCCCAGTTCTTTATCATCCTCTCCTCCCCTCCCCACCTCCAGCTCCCTTCTTCCTGTCTTCCCTCTCCCCACCCCACCCCCACCCATCCCTTAACACACACACACATACACACACACAAACACACACACACACACACACACACACACACACACGCACACACACACACACTCTCTCTCTCTCACACACACACACACATATATATTGCCTCGAAACTGCAAACACAGCAAGCCAGCGATAAACATTCTGAAAAAGCAAAGTCTAGTCTACTGTGGTCCAGCAGAGCTTAGCAACGTAGCCTTGAGATATTCCATCACTGATATTGTTATCCTACAGAGTAGGCCTACTGGTTCTATATGAGAACTCATTAACCCGATGGACTGACTAAGAAATTTGGGCCCTCCAGTTGAACCACCCAGTCATGATAATAATCAGTCACTAGCCCGTTCATGTGTCGCTAATTTCTTCCTGAAGATGTTGCTGATGTGGCCTTTCTTCGAAAAGTGTGAACTCCGCTCGGAGAATCTTTGCTTGATTTCTTGGCTTTCATTATCCTGAACTAGAAGTAAATCATACTGGGCAGGAAGAATAAAGAGTAAGAAAGTGCACACAATTGGAATTGGTAGCAACTGAGTGGTTTATACTAAACTAACTGAAGTACCCTGCGTTGCCTGAGAAGTAAAAGGTTCCAATGAACATCGAGATTTGAAATGTACAAAAAAGGGGGAAAAATTAAAGTGATTCTTCTCAAATAGTCAGTGTCTCTTCTCCATATTATAACAGCGAGCCCCGACTTCTGCTTTCGTGAAAACCCCAAAAAGCACCGGTGCTGATTGCGTGGCGTATAGTGTCTAAGACATGGACTTAATGGCTACCAAACGAAATCGCATAAATAGATGGAATGTAGGTACTAAATATAAATTCTTACATCCAGTATTTCCGTTGGCTTCATGGCGGATCTTCATATCAATGTTAGAAAAGATGTGTGCAGTATCAACAGACAGACAGACAGACAGACAGACAGACAGACAGACAGAACAGACAGACAGACAGACAGACAGACAGACAGACAGACAGACAGACAGACAGACAAGTGAAGGAAAGAAGATAGGAAGGCAGGCTGTCAAGCTGGGTAGGCAGACAACAGACATAATAAATGTATTGATTATATATTACATATATCTAAAGGTATAGACAATTAGTCTAGAAACTTTGTGTTCATGAGAGCCGAACAACAGCCATAATAAATGTATTGATTATATAGAGTCACCTGCCCACCTAGCGGCCAGGCCGAGGTGCGGCCACTTTACAGAACTAGACCTCAAATGGACTGTATTCACACAAAATGTCCAGAGTAACTTCCGTTAGTTCAATAGAATGTGTTTTGGTTACATCCGGTACATCTTCTACCGTTAGAGTGGAAGAGGCGGCAAATTTTGGTTTGCCCTTTGTAAAATAGACTCCAGTGAGATTTTCAAGTAGGTTGACTCAAACATTTCTTCTCATTTATACATGAATTTATTGCTGTGGTTTTGTTGTGGGTAATAAATCACTCACCAGTGGAGTCGTTCCTTCATCTTTCAAAGAGGCTATAATAACTCCACTGCTTAAGAAGGCAAATCTTGATCCTAATAACCTAAAAAACTATCGTCCAGTGTCAAACTTACCTTTCTTGTCTAAAGTCTTAGAGAAGATTGTACTTTCTCAACTTAAGGAACACCTTTCTAAAAATAACCTCACGGATGTTTATCAGTCAGCATACAAGGAAAATCATAGTACAGAAACGGCATTA
This sequence comes from Ellobium chinense, assembly GCA_033807755.1. Classification (NCBI taxonomy): domain Eukaryota; kingdom Metazoa; phylum Mollusca; class Gastropoda; order Ellobiida; family Ellobiidae; genus Ellobium; species Ellobium chinense. Next base: position 878,254 of record JAWQUT010000287.1, on the reverse strand, counting down.
CTATGTATAACAAATGATCTTCTTAATGCAGCAGATAAGGGCATGGTCTCCATCCTTTCCTTGCTTGATCTATCCGCAGCATTTGACACTTTAGACCATACCATCTTGGTTAAGCGATTGGCATTAACATAATTATGGCCTGTCGGGAACTGTGTTATCCTGGTTTACGTCATATCTCAGCGACCGTTTTCAGTCTGTTCTCATTGAGAACAACGTTTCTAAGAAAGTTTTACTGAAATTTGGTGTGCCTCAAGGCTCAGTGTTAGGTCCCATAATGTATACATTATATACTCAGCCTCTTGCAAATGTAATCACTCAACATCACATGAAATATCATATGTACGCTGATGATACACAAATTTACAAGTCTGTTTTTCCAGATCAAATTGATACTCTTGTAGCAGACTTACAAGTATGCATTGAATCCGTCATGAACTGGATGGAAGCAAACAAATTGAAACTGAATGGTGATAAAACTGAAGTCATGCCCTGTTCCACAGAAGCAAAACTAAAATTGTTGTCACAGACAGGCATTTCGATCGCGGGTTGTGACGTAGCTTTCTCTGACAAGGCAAAAAATCTTGGTGTTATTTTTGACCGTACTTTATCAATGGAGAACCAGGTTAATCAGTTAACTAGAGCATCATATTTTGAACTTAGAAGAATAGGGCGCATAGCACCCTATCTCTCAATGGATGCTGTTAAAACTCTTATTTCAGCTTTCATACTATCACGGCTGGACCATTGTAATTCACTATTAACAGGATTGCCAGAGGATAAGCTAAATAAACTTCAGAGGATTCAGAACAATGCGGCGCGATTAGCACTCAAAACATCAAAAGTCCATCACAGCCTTCCTCTTCTTAGAACATTACACTGGCTACCTGTAAAAGCTAGGATTGAGTATAAAGTGGCAACACTCTGTTTTCGAGCCCAGGAGTCATCTGCACCATCATACCTGGTAGATGTACTTTGCCCATATACACCATCAAGAAACTTAAGATCTAAAAATTTAAAACAGCTATCTGTACCTCGATCTAATTTAAGGAAGTATGGTGATAGGGCTTTCTGTTATTCTGGGCCACTTATTTGGAATTCATTGCCAGAAAATATTAGAAATTCTTCCAGTTTTGAATCTTTCAAATGCCATTTAAAAACACATCTATTTGTGAAGTACATGTCATAAGTAGCTGCTGCAGTCCGTCTTTGAAATGCCTGCTTTATCAGGAATAGTTTTGAATTGTACGTCTATATGTGAAATAAGTGCGTGTGAGTGTGTATGTTTGTGCTTGTGGTATGTCTGGTGTTTGAAGGAAATGCATGCGAATTTTTACGATGTAAAGCGCCTCGAGCTCTTCGGGGGTGAGGCGCTTTAGAAATTCTCTTTATTATTATTATTATTATTATTAGTATTATTATGTCTTAAAATGCCTAAAGTTTAATATGGTGGATAGAACAAAATGATTATAAGGCAAATTGTGGAGGTACGGGGGTGGCCGCATCCAGGCCAGGCTAAATTTATGTTGGGCTTGGTGCGGCCACACATAAAGCAAAAATCGCAGGAAAGAGAAATCCATCTAGAGCTAGCCCTAAACTTTCCAAACTAGGACTTTGAAGCCGGCGCTTTCAGGCCCACTAGATCTAGTAGTACAGTAAAGATCATTAACCTTGACCTGGACGCCAACACTATAGTACACTATTCTCATGCCAGTTGTAGGTCATCTAATTATTTGAGGGCCTACAGTATACACTAATAGACCAAATGAAATATTATATAGCCTACACAGGTAATGTTCAAGTTCAAGTTCACTTTTATTTCAATTATTATTTTAATATATAGTCTAGGCACTCTGGATATGGCACAATGCATACGCTTGACGGGATTCGTCGGGCATCAAAGTAAAGCCCCCAACGCCGCAATGTTGTCTGGAGATGAGTTAACAATAGCATAAAGCCTCCTGTGGCTGGTTACCATTACTGGTATCTTTGTAAGAGACTGCTAGTTTCAACTAAACTTCTTCTGGATCTAGCAATTCCGATATGCGGCCGGGAAATAGGCCTAACATACACGCCAAACGGTGCCGGCAAAAGCGAAACTAAGAAGAAACGCGCGTCAGCATTGATATTGCTGTGTACTCTACGGCATAACGGAATGCCAGTATGTATACTATACTGTACTGTACGACGAGATGATTTTCAGTACAAGAAAGCTCTTTAAGCGCCCGACTTCATTGCAGAATGTATTCACGGTATTCTTTTTCATACTGACAGTTGATTTTCGGATTTTGAAGAGTACGAATCCTATTTTCGTAACGAGGTCACATTTTCCTATGAAATACGAAAAAATTTCGTACTGGTTGGCAGCTCTGGTTTGTGTAACACTGAAGATCGTTGTTTTTTTCTTTTTGGAAACTGAAAATAGTGTATGTTGTTTTTTTTCTGAGTATCTTTTTGTGCAGATTTAGAATAGTCTACATATTTTCTGAGTAAAGTTGCATAAAGGTTCATCTCTGAGTTATGAAAAGGTCTTTGTACTGTCTGTATTCATTTGTTCCCATTTTGTACATCTGTGGGCTTGTTTTCCTGTACATTTACATGCGGCCGTACTTAGGTCATGCTTTTGTTCGCATCTAGGAGAGATGGCCGCAAATAGGGCTTACCAGTGACCGCACCTCGGTCAGGAGGCCGCACCTTGGCCATTTTTCCTGACAACATTTTATTAATCTCTGCCATAAATAACAACAGTGAGTGCCTCTCGCCACTTTCAATCCACAGTTATCTTCACACGTCCTAGTTACGGCCAACAAAAAACGTTCTAGGTGTGATAGTGGAGCTAATATAAAGGGAAGTTCGCTCGTGGCCGCAAGTGGGCTGGTGACTCTATCACGTATATCTAAAGGTATAGACAGTTTAGTCTAGAAACCTTGTGATCATGAGATCCGAACAATAGAAGATCTTCGCACAAAAGAATCCCCGTTAATAGCTGTCACTCAAGCACTTGACTGAGGGTAGGAAATGAGGGTAAGCCGCATTCATAGGTGGTATACTCCCTTTCCCCGGAAACAGCTAAACGATTCACTCATCAACAAACAACCATGAGAGATAAAGAGAGATAAATCTCCAATCAACCTGCTTCTAATTTTGTTCTCAGCAACGGATTGGTCAGCCAGCTATAACGGCACTAAGTATTCAGAACTCTTAAGATTGATTGGAACCCTGTATTAACATGAGGCCATGCGCTGATTATAGCCGCATTCTATTGTCAGGCCGGGCAAATGAAGGAAATTAAAAGCTCATTCACATGACAGATGAGTGTGAAGAAGGCGGGAGCAGAGCAGAGGACAGGGAAGTGGATAATCTCATTGACAGTGAAAATAATGACAGACAGACAGACAGACATACAGACAGACAGACAGACAGACAGACAGACAGGCAGACAGACATACAGACAGACAGACAGGCAGGCAGGCAGACAGACAGACAGCCAGACAGACAGGCAGCCAGGCAGACAGACAGACAGGCAGGCAGCGGTCAGGCTGACAGACAACCAGACAGTCGGATGGACCACAGACAGACAGACAGACAGACAGACAGACAGACAGACAGACAGACAGACAGACAGACAGGCAGAGGCCGATAGACAAATTTCAGCATCTTGCTCTAACGGACCTACGTGTATTACACTGTTCTCATTATACTTATTATTTCTCAGACAATTTCCCTCAATAATTGATTTAAAACGCAAATTATTGAGTTTATCCCTAAACACGCCCATTTGGCGTCAACCATTTAATGGTACACTAGACTAGTTGAAAACCTACACATTTGCGGGTAGGTCTATAATTTTGTGAAAGAAACCCTCAATCTATATCTACACGAGATTATTCTGCTCTTCATAGGGCATATTTATCGTTATAAGATCCGTGGAGGTGTTTGGCCTGATAGCGCCAACTTGGCAGCAGTGGGCTACAGAGGCTGTGATGTTATACAACCGACTGGCAAGTGGCAAGCAGTGGCGGCTCTTCATTAAATGCAACCCGTGCAATGACGGGTAAATTTAGCTCGGAATGTTAAATGTAACTGATTTCCAGAAAATACAGAGACCAAACTAGATCCACAGATATTTATTGTCCTTATTCTTTACATTTCTGTTGTGTTTCATCTTTTAGCTATGTTTATAATACAACATAGTATCTTTGTTACAGCTATTCAGAGCAAGATCAGCGGATCTGATAATATAGACCTCTCAGGGTTATTTTGTGACTTTGAGAAATAGCGGGAGTGGAGTTGGTTGCAAGGGTAGATTTTGAAGGGTTGCGAGCCGCCACTGCTCGCAAGCATGAAATAAAGCTTGCTATTGCATTTACTTTTATGTTGTAGCCAAGACAACTGGTTTGCCCTGTCTTTGGGCAATCGCGTTACTGATAACCTCATTCCCTTGGTTCAAGCTCAAAAGGGCCTCTGCAAATCCCCTGGTGTTCCAAGGAGCCCTTTGTGACCAACGATACATTACCTTAATTGCAAAATTTGAGACCAGTACTCGAAACGATTTCTGGACAAGCTTACAAAACTCAAACCAATCCAGGCACATCCTTTCATTCTTTAGATAAAATAATCTATTCAAGTTGAGCAAATTAATCTTTTTTCGTGGTTTTTATCTGGACATCCGATCTTATTTATTATCTTGTAAATGCATAACGTCTCATTCTGTTTAAAGGTCCCTTGATATGCTTGGCTTAAAATCAAGGAAAACTGGCGACGAGAGATCTGAAAGAAACTATTGAAAAGGGACGAAACTCAATAGAGTAGAATGATGTAGATCTACACATATGTCTTTTGTGTTGTGCGTATATGATTACATGCATTCGAATGTGCATATTTGTGCGCACACGTGTACGTGTGTACAGGGAAGCGGGGGGAGGGGGTGGGGGCGAGGATTAAAGGGAAGAGAAGGGCGAGTACGAGTGAGTAAATCAGTGACCTGAATTTCGAAGCGTGTTGCCCAGGTTGCTGATACTAATACATGAATGTAAGCAGAACAGTGAGGAAGAGATGTGACAAACAAAAGTCATGGAACGTGGTATATTTATTTAGATCTAGTGAATTTACGGTTAGGCAGATCTTCCTGATTTGTGACATTGTCATCGACTGTATTTATCTGTTTAATGTGGGGAAGCGTAGCCGAATGGTCGTGGCGTTGAAAACAGTGAGGACGCATTTTACTTAGGCTATCGGTCCGTAAAATGCTATGAGTACGGAAATTTACTTAGTGCCCTTGCTCGATGTGTGAAATGACCGAGGCACTATTCGATTGTCAGGCAGAAAACTGACAGAGCAGTCTGGTCTGCTGGGGGTAATTAATGTGGAACTCTGTTAACAATTTCCTGCTTAACACACTCCCATTTAACAGTCCCAACCCCAGCTGCTTTGATCCTTGTAAAAAGCATTCTGAATAAGACAAAACTCTGATAATACACCATTAAAAGCTTGGTCCGAAAGGGGAGGGAAACTGTATAATGTTCCACTGCAATGTGAAGTGACGTTACAGTGATTTTATATACCTGTAGAGAGCTCTTTTGCGATGAACATCATTCCACGCTTTGTGATCTGACACCTGAACATCTTCTTCCTCAGTTGCCCTGATCTCTCTCTCTCTCTCTCTCTCTCTCTCTCATCTCACCTCGTTAGCACTTCCCTCACTCTCTCTCTCTCTCTCTCATCTCACTATCAGTCTTCCCTCTCTCTCTCTCTCTCTCTCTCTCTCTCTCTCTCTCTCTCTCTCTCTCTCTCTCGCTCTCACTCTCACTTCACTATCAATCTTCCTTCTCTGCCTCATTGTGTTCCTTTCTACTTTTGCCTTCATCCATTAGCTTCTCTCTCTACTTCGGCCGTCACCTTTTTCTGTGCTTCTCCCCGGCTTCTCTTTCTTTCTCTTTTTTTTCTCTCTCTCTCGCTCTCTCTCTCTATTTCTCTCTCTCTCTGCCTTCCCATAATAAAATCACCAACGTAAATATCAACAACTAGAACGCATCGATGGAGCCACCTATTCCTTCCATTTCATGAACCGGAAGTTCTGTTTGGACGGGATTTTTTGATGAAATTATTGCATACCGATCAATAGCCTTGGACATAATAGAGTGGTGAGAGAAAGAGAGAGAGGAAAGGAAGGAGCCGGAGGGGGGTGGGGGAGGGAGTGAGGACCCAAAAAGAAGCAGTATCATTTCAAGAAAGACACCAGTATAGGCAAGAAGAAGAAAAATCTTAGAGGCTAAAGGGAGAGAAGCAGTGAAAAGCCATGGAGAAAGGAGACAAAAGCGAATGACGACAAGGAGGCTGAGAATGGAAAGAGGATTGAGAGAGCGAAAGAAAGGATACCGTGAGAAGCATTGAGAGAAGTGAAGAATGGGGACACAGATAGGGACAGAGGACACGGTGAAAGGATCGAGTGGCACGGAGTGTTTTTTGTGGTTATAAACTCCTAATTGGATGAAAATAGGATTTGATCCTATGCCTTAGGAAGACAGAAAAAAATATGTCCTTTGGACAGGTTACGCAGAATGGGCCCTAGAATAGTGAACTTCACTGCGAATAAATTTGCATTCTCTCCTCATTTTCTAAACTAAATCTGAAGTTTGGGTTATTTACTTCGCTTTCGATGTGGCCTTCTGGACGGAGCACTTGTCGTTAAGGAAATTTCTGTTTGGCTTGCCTATGCTTTTCGATGTATCGGTTCGTAGGTTGAAAACGAAATGCAGGGCCTATCTTTTAAACAGCGTTTTTAAAGCTCATTGAATGCTACATAAAGAAGACTTAGAGATTATGGAATTTCTTGTAAGTGATCGTAAAGAAAACAAACTATTGGCTAAAGAGGGAAATCGGATTAAGCTTCTGTAATCATATGTGGACTTTCGACATGATAAAACGTCCGTATTCAAAATGTAGAAGGGGTATTGTCTAATGCACAAAGAATAAAATAACTCTCAGAGTGAGAGAGATACCATGTAAATGAGATCACAGCATGTTCTTCAGAATTAAAAGTACCAAAAAAATGTTGCTGTGACCATCATCGACTTAGACTATTAAAGATTACGCAGTGAGGTTTGTTCGTCAGAGGTGACAAAAATATTTTACAGACGAGAATATTCGTGTTAAAATTTCACTATTCATGTGGAAACAGCTTCTATTGACGCCAGGCACACGCATGCCGAAGAGCGAACGCGGTAGCAACATGCGTCACGAGAATTTATGAACTTGGAGTTAAGTTGTGGGGTTTCCTTTGGCACGAATGTCACGCTTGATGAGCTCCACAACAATCCACATGTGCTAAGTATTTTTAACCAACATTCGCGAAACGGTTATTGATCCGCTTTAGGGAGCGACTTCCTTTTACTTGTGAGGTGTCATTTCGTGTTGAATGAAGTTTTTGTTTCTATTTTTTATTGTGCTTTATAAATTTCCCATCATGGTTCCCATGCATCAAAATACCATGCAAGAAATCTTTACAACTTTTTCTTTATAAATATTGAATTCTGACAGGTTCTCCTTCTGCCTACAGCAAATGGCAATAATCACTATGATAGGTTGACGTGCTTCTCAGATTTATTTCATCTGGGGCTGACTCACTGTGTGGAGACATTTTTCCTTTAAAGATTGCTTCCTGTTGATGTCTGTATGTTCTGTCTACTCTTCACTTATTCTCTCTTTCTCTCTTTCATTCTCTCTATCCCATTCATCTATTCCTTGATATCTTTCGGTGAATAGGAATAATTATATCGGACAATGGAAATAAAAATGCATTCTGATATGTGAATGGATGTACTCTCACGTACTATGGTGAGTTTGCTCAGAACATTATAATCTGCTCAAGTCGAAGAAGGAAACTTGCTCTCAGAATAAATCTTCAACAAAATATTTTATTTGGAAATAGGCCTCAAATCAGTAAACTGTTGAGAGTCATGGAACTCCATCATATCAACTGCAAGAGCGTCCTTAAGTTCAGGAGGTATAATAAAGTACAGTCCAGAACAATGGCGCAGCCACTTGTAGTTGTTTGTTGGTTGAGTATCTTTACGCCTTTCCATTTTCTGTATTTGCCCTTACCAGTCCTATCCCAGATGGAAGAGGCAGACTGTGATGTAAATGTCAGATCAAGTCACGCAGACTGCGTAGTGGACAGCAACCTCTAAATCAAAATTAGTTACAGGTTTCACTTTCTTTAATGCTCATGTAACCAGCGTCGGTGCAACAAACAGAACATCAGAAATTATCAACTGAGGTCTTCGAAACAATGTACAATTCATGCATGTTATTTACGGGATCTATGGGCTCTCTACATATCTTTTGAGGTAGTTTCGCCCACATGAAAAAGTGTGTGTGTGTGTGTGTGTGTGTGTGTGTGTGTGTGTGTGTGTGTGTGTGTGCGTGTGTATGTGTGTGTGTATGTGTTTGTGTGTATGTATGTGTGTGTATGTGTGTGTGTGTATGTGTGTGTGTGTGTGTGTATGTGTGTGTGTATGTGTGTGTGTGTATGTGTGTGTGTGTGTGTATGTGTGTGTGTTCATGTGTATGTGTGTGTGTGTGTGTGTGTGCAT
>JAWQUT010000287.1:850935-861968 GCA_033807755.1 Ellobium chinense | reverse complement strand
GGAGGGGGGGAAGCGCCACCTGAGGACCATTTTCTAAATACTTGGTGCCACATGATTTTAACCTTAATTTTTGGACTCAGCAGGTTCCAATTAGTGGAAAACAGTCAATTTTTTTTTACAATATATTATGGTTGCTATGGAAAAGGCCGCAATCTTGAATTTTCTATTTAGAAAACGATCAACTTCAAAAGAAAACTCCTCCTCTAGATGAAATGCAATCCAACTAAAATTCCACACATGCATTTTTATACACAATGTCTACAAAGTAACAGAGAGTTATTTTTGATAAAATGACAAAAAATTAGTTTATGAATTTTCAAAATTGGTATGTATCAGAATATCAATTTTCCCCCATTTTTTGGCCTCCGCTAACATATTTCCTGAAAAATAAAAAAAAAAGAGTTCAAATGTCTCTCTGTCACTATTTTTGTACACTTATGAACTGCTTATATACCAAATTTCGCAAAGATTGGTTTGTAAATTATGATGGAGTTTTAAATTATGTGTTGAAAAGTATAGTTTTAAGAAAAATGCGTTTGAAAATTTCACACACAAAAAACATCTGAAAAACTGTACTTACATCAATACCTGCCCGGCTGATAGGCATTTTTCGTTTACTTTTTCTCGGCATTATGATAATCATAACAATTCAGGATCACAAAGTAAAATTAGGCTGCTAATTTCTTGGCCACCTCCTTCCTGTCGGGTATTCACGTGCTAACCTGCATGCTGCACGTAAGTACAAGCAGAAACGAGGCTACCCGAACCGAAGAAATCCAATCAGATAACTAGGTCACGCTTGCCAGAAACAAACGAGCGAATGAAACATCGGCATGACTTGTTCCGGTTGAAAACTAGGCCGTGACCTAGCTATTTTAGCGATGTAAATAAGGCCAGACATAAGTTATGCCTCACTTTCGCCAGACATAATTTATGCCTCACTTGCGGGAGGTGCCGTCGTTTCGACATTTTCACTGGCCAGCCAACGAGAGGTTGACCTTGTAGAGGAGAAAATATCATTTCCAACGGTATGCAACAAGATAGGCCTAATTTTAGTGCGTATAGACAAAATATGCGATAAAAAACAGACAATTTCAGCATAAATTCACATAATCAGACAAAAAAACATGGGGAGTGACCCTAATGAAATGCATTTTTGAGAGGTAAAATGGCTTCTTTCACATGCGACCATCAATGCTTTCGATTCACAAGATGTCAAAGTGTCTAAAAATAACAATAACCCAATTTCGGTATCTTGAACCCGAATCGACGAGTTAAGGTGGCGCCCCAACACCCCGCCCCCCCCCCCCCCCNCCCCCCCCTCCTAAGGTGTGTGTTTATCTCAATCAACGTTCATAATTATCTGTTGCATTACTTTCCTGGCCCAGCTGTTATCCGTCACTTTGTCTCTCTCTGTCTCTGATTGTCTGCATTTGTCTTCTTGAGTACTTTCCTCTGTATCCTACTTTGTGTGAGCATCTGTTTGCGTCTGCTCACTCTCCACTTTTGATTCAACACAAGTTTCATTCGATTCCACAGACTGACGTCATTTATTTGGTGCTCAGGGACAGGTTTTCGATTGCTGCGAGCTACCCATGGTGAGGAAAGGTGCGCACCTACTAGACCTTTGTTAGACATGTGGCATCCATTGCGTTTGTTTGATCCCTGAGGCTGCCCGAAAGGGGACGGTCATTTTAGTCTGTGAGCGGTTCTTAGCAGGGAAAATATCAGTTTCTAAGCAAGACAAGATGGCTGCAACTGATGCGGAAGAGCTAGAAGAGACGGGGATAATTTGCGAATGCTGTTTGCTATATTTATATCTTTGCTTCATTTATTAGCATACATACCACCTCTGATTCTTGCCACATCCTCTTCCGACACAAGGCCGTTAATGAAAAATTCCACTAACAAAATTTAAACTGCCATTGTTGCCCGAGCCCCTCCTACTTTGCGTGTAACTTTAGCAATGCTAAATGCTCTAATTAGCGTCTAAGCTCCATCCACATTCCCGCAAGGAAAACACACTAGATGGTGGGGCGGAGGGGAGGTCAAAACACGTTCCCCTGGCTTCCTGGGATTCTGTCCAAGAATGATGGGCAACACGTCTGTATTTTATTCATGTGGCTCTAACACCAACGCCCTGTGTAGTTTGTTACGCTCGAAATGACCGCATATACAAATACCACACCACCAGCTCTCGCAGATTGTAGGATAAAATAATTTAATATTGAGTATTATGGCATCTCCCACTCAAAAATATAGCAACAGCAAAAGCAAGACCCACTAACAACAATGACAACAACAACAACAAAAGTGTAAAGCCTGTGGAAGAATATCCTCATCCCTTCTCAAGCATATTTGTGTGTGCGAGGGTGGGGGGAGGGGGGTAGGAGGTAGTTGTTTGCGTGATTATAAGAGGGAAGGGGTAGAAAGAGTGTGTGGTAACAGTTGTCATTATTGACAAGAGAGCTATTGTCATAGTCCTAGGCAGTGCGCGTATCTCATTTGAGTGAGTTTTTTTAGGAGAGGGGAAAAAAAAAGACTGATGTAGTAGATACAGTAAGGAAAATAATGCTGCTCTCAAGCTTTGATGCTGTTTTTTAACCCAAGACTTTGCGAATTACTTTGTGACATTTGATAGAAGCATAGTGTTGTAACAAGCAGGACCGAAGCGAGGGTGATTTTTGTAGTAATATTGTACTTACATCCAACTAGCTGTCCGAAGCCGTGTATGGCCGACTTGGATTAAGATTTCGCATAAGACAAGACATTTACTACGAACTGCCTTGGTACTGGATATACAAGGGTATTATAATTGTCCTCAGCCTTTCTGCATACATTAAAGCCCGAGGAACGACCGTTAAATGAGCGCAGCTTTGGTATCGTTCTTTAATTGGTGTCCATTGTTCCAGTTACGACAAAAGCCCTGTAACTTAAAATACCATACAATTTCGGAGAAGTATGAACATTTTTCGCATAGAATATCAGTCACTTTTGTTCAAGAAGTCCGCTGGAGTCAAGAAAGAACCAAAAAGCCAATCACTGGAGAGCAGAGGGCTTTTAAAAAAGGGCCAAAAATCTGGTCTTTGGCTCCGAAAGAGCCATGTGATTGTCTGGCAGCCCTGAGAAAAACCTGGAAAACCGTTCACGGAAATGGTCTTGCCGCTTTTGCGCAAAAAGAAAATAATAACAACGGGTATTCTAGTTTCCCCTCAGATTACTATCCAGCTCTTAAAAATAATTTACCTCGTGATACAGCCTTGGATGTAATATGTACTACAATGTGCATAATATGGAGCTCTGAATCTGTGAGACAGTGTATGGGTTTTCAGATTATCGGTGAGTATAACTAGCCGACCGTGACAGAGTCGTATTGTTAATGCTTATTATAAATGGCTTGTAGGTTAAAAGTGATGTTTGAAAATTATACAAATTATATTGGATTAATACGGCAATATATCGATAATCTCAGATTCATAAATTACATGGGCGCTACGCCCCCGGTTACAAGCAGAAAAATAGCCCAGTCTGCAAATTGCCCATCTCTGAGATAGGCAATCTGCCTATGCTTTTGACGATTAGACATTTACAGCGCTGATAGTGACCATGGACTGGAAGATGCACAACTCAGTGACTTATGTCACAATCTTTCCCCCGCCCCCATCTCCAAGAAAAAAAAAACCCTCCCGTTGAGACAACGTATCGGATTCATAATGGTGGCAAACGCGTAGACACACACCAGCTTAGGCTGTCAGCAAAAAATGTTACTCCTTCTTGATTTTTAACAGCAACAGTTTCTATGACAAGATTATCCGAGCGTCAGTGAGCAAATGAAAGGGTGTGGAAATGAAAATCATAATTAAGACTCGTTGACTTTGTTTCATAGAGAAAGTATAATGTTTTCTCAACGACTGCCCATGCACAATATCTTTCGGAAAGTGTGTAATAAAATAAATCCGCTGCACTTAGGTCAAATTTTCATTCCACTTTGACTTTTTTTTTTATATATCCGTCTCACCTTTTATTCTCTTAACCATAGACCACGTGTTTAAAACCAGTAATTTCAGTTTCCACCGTCTGTAATTACTTTGGGCCAATTATGTACCTGGACATCAGATGCATGAGTGAAAATCGCGGAAATTTTGCCCCTCCACATTCTTTGTGCGTTCTAAAACGGGGAGAAGAATGTTCCTGGGAAAAAAGAAACAACAAGAGGCAAGATCAATTTATAGAAAAGAAACTAATAGATGTGAGCGTCAGGGACAAAACGGGAGAGAACTGTGAGCGCGTGGGATGACCGGAAATGGAGGGGGAAGGAGAAGAAGGAAGGGAAAGACTCATTTTTCGTAACAGATTGTGTTTCCTTTCGCCTCTGAGTGAATCAGCCTTTGATCTCTCTCGTACAGACTGATTTAGGATCGCTTTTTAACGTTGCACCCTGGCGATCTGTAAGGGCGAATAGCTGATATTGAGGCTGTTCATAACAGCGAATATAACAATGTAATGGTTTCGACACTGATGAATAGCCCGGGCCAAAGTAGCTCGCCACTCGCCAGGGACATCAGAACGGTTGGCTGTTTCATGTCTGTTCCTTGGTTGTATGTGTCTTTGACTTCTGTGCTTGGGGATAAGCACAGTATAGTAAGAATAGTAACAGACAGACAGACAGACAGACAGACAGACAGACAGACAGACAGACGGGCGCACGGACAGACGGACATATAGACAGACAGACGAACGGACGGACAAAGATACAAACCTAAAGAGAGACAATCAGACAGACAGACGGACTGATGGACAGATAGACAGATGAACGGATGGAGATACATACATACATACATACATACATACATACATACATACATACATACATACATACACAGAGACAGACAGACAGACAGAAAGGCAGACAGCCAGGCAGCCAGGCAGGCAAGCAGGCAGGTAGGCAGGCAAACAAACAAGCAGGTAGGCAGGGCGGCGGGTGAAGAAACAAACAGACGGAGGGATGGACAGGCGGATGGATGGATGGATTATAACACAAAAATTAATATACGTTTAAACACATAAGTGTACACCACTGTTCATCCTGTTCTCATGACATAACAACACACATATAGCTCTTAATGAAGCTGCATGGCCCGGCCTGCTGGACGGCTGTCGTTAGTGGAAACCTTTCTTGTTTTAACCCCATTCATTCAACGGATATGTGATTCTCCCAATCAATGCGAACCGTCCAAACAACTTCTAGCCTCTGCTGTAAAATCATCCGAGAGTCACGACTTTTGTGAAAATGTTGCAAGTCGCGATGGTGTGTAAACATTTTGTTATTTTATGTATTCAGTTCAATTCAATTCTATTTATTAGCTCTTGCAGAGTTCTGCACTGGAGCAATGCGAACAAATACAAATCAATTTCACGTAATACGCAACCTAATATTATTCACGTAATACGCAACTCAATATTAGAATTGCAAAACTAAAGGATGGCCTTCTCTTGTCTTTTTTTTTGTTTAACCTTCATTCAAGTTACCTAAAATATCGTCGCATTGCGTAGTAAAGACATCTATTTTTTCATGATATTTTAAGAATGAAAACACAGATATCTTTAGAGCTCTTTGCACTTGTTTTACGAGATCAGTCCCAGTTGTAATATATCTTCTCTGACCTGACGATTAGCAACAAAAAAAAATGAAGTGCGCAATTAAGTGATAAATTGATGTTCGAAGGTGGGTGAAATTCCACAGCTCTCCTCTCTCTCTTTCCGCCTCACCAATCAATCCCGCCTCTAGCTGCAGAATTACATTATGGTTCGTGGAGGTGGCGTGGGCAGGATCGTCCCAAGATGTTGTCTGTCCTTGGCTTTGTTTACTCTCTGGATGATCGCTCTACTGTCTCGGGAATTCGATACTCTACTCAACAGGTGATTATCTCCATCAGTCAGGCTGATGGCCCAGATCGCTAGACAAAACGGATGAGCTACGGTTGCCACAATGCCCTTCCACATCCATTTATTGAACTTCACAGGAGAAATTTGTTCAAGAATAGGGATATTTTTTTTTCTTTTTAATTAGTTTGTGGTTACGACACGCTATTTTCCAATTATAAAGATGGCAGTTAGGCGCGGGGAGAGGAGAGAGGATACATTGATATTTGTAGACAGTAGTAATTCCCCACACCTGCCTGGTGTTTGGCAATAACAGTATTTACGAAAAGGGTTACGGCATATCTTCCAGTCCGCCAGTAACATGAGAGAGTAAATAACAATAAATCTTGACTGAAAACAAACAATATGAAACTCCTCAGCCAAGCACTTTCCAGCACTGTTGAAAGCACTTATGTGTGACTTTCATCCATCGCAAAATTTGATACGACATAAATACGCTATTCCTCCGCCAGCTCGGTTTTGTAGGCTGTGACCAGAATTATGGTTATGTCTCGATTTACCCAGCTGATGTAGATTAATTGACTATGACTTTGTCATGACATCACATCGTGAGTATGTTTTACCCAAGGACCGCAACTCTGGTCATAATAATATAAATCATTTTAGTCTCCTCATGACTCTTCTTCCAGTTTGGAATTTCTTTACTTTTCAGGCAAAGAAATCACTTGCGTTTAGCATTTTACACGCAACCATAGATACTTTTCTTCTCTTTCCAACCTTAGTCCATTTGCCTAAAGCTTCGATTATGGATCTGTCCATTGTTAATGTGCGGTTCATCCGCCAGCCGTATTCTGCAAAACATCCAATGAGTCTATCGGTGTTCGACAGATGTTTATAAGTAGCCACTGAGTGTCAAAATCGCTGAAATCTGTCCTCTCACATAAGTGCAATGTATATTGGAAAACAACATGAATTTGGGCTTATATACTTCCGCACAGGCGCGATCTGTCTAAGGGAAACAGTTACAGAAACAGAAAGCCTCTTCTTAACATTCTTTTCAGAAACTGTGGGGCAACTAAATACTGAGATTATAAACCAGGTTTTGGTCAAAATACTTTCAGTAGAATCTCATGGAATAAAACCTTAAAGTAGGACACGCACATCAAAAATAATTTTCCGTTTTTCAATACTTTTTCTCTCTGAAAATTATCTATGGTGCCCACCGAGTCAATTTTGCGAAGAAAGAGCATCATTCTGTTACTGTGCGCGTATGTAATATGACGCAATAAGGAGAGCTAGAGTTACCGGGTTTGGCCCTCGCGTCTAGAATTATTCCCCTTCCCCGATCAGCAGAAGTCTGTGGCAAAAACGCTGACGTCACTTACGTTCCAACAGGTACAGACGCCTCTACCTGACAATGTATTATTCAGCTTTTAATTAAGGTTCTGGTATTCCAAATTTAAACGTAAAGTTTGATAGTGTAAACCAGAAAAAGTATTCTGCATTTTTATTGCCTCAGCATGATTTTATTTGGCATATCTACTGTTCACAGAGGAATTAAAACATTCATACCAACATGCTATCTTCCATCCGCAGAGCACTGGCTAGACAGCTTGGCCATGTGGCGAGAACGTATTTGACGTAAGCTTATGGCCGCCACGCGCGCAGTGGTTGTAACAATTCGGACTTTGGATAATGTAACCCTGTGGGTTGTCTGGGGCCAGCAGAGGATTTATATCATTATGACAGACACTTGAAAGACTGTTTTATTGGAATAGTAGGGTATCATATGATTTAATACGGTCTGTAGGACGGTTCAGTCTTCCTTTAAGATATATGAAGATGAAAATCCCGCATTCCCGCACGCTCTGGTCTGGTGTCTCCAATGTAAAGAACGATAACTCTCGACACTCACTTGGGCCAAAAGGCTTTCCGGTCGTTTTTTGCTATTTGGCGTGGTAAATCTGAGAATCAATTGTAAACATACTCTCAACTGTAGGTTACAGGCCTGTAATTGTACTTTCACTTTTGGGTCCTACTTTCACTTTTGGGTCCTACAACTTAGGGGTTATATTTTCATCTCCCCTTTTCCCTCTTTTGGCATGCCCATTCTCCAGTAATAAGGGCTCCGGGGGGGGGGGGGGNGGGGAAATTTTGATATCATGGGAATCTGTGTCCATTTTACTTTATTTTACCAGGCACTATTTAGCCCTGGGCTGGAACTGCCAGGTCAAGGGTGTGCTCAGGCGGAAGAGGAGGGGTTTGGCGTTGACCAGTGAAAAATGGAGGCTCTGTTTACAAATAGCATCCAAGCTCAAAATTTCAATGGGCTTGCTAGGGTTGGGTAAGTCTTAAAATTATTTTGGGCCACATAATGGGCTTCAATCTGGTATGGGTCTGGGTGAAAGCTAAAACTTTGGGTTCAGAGGGCAGCTCAAAATGTTAATATAACCCATAGAAGAAAAAAGGGTCCAATCCCATTACCTGTAGAGGCTTGTGCTTGCACACGATTACTCATCTGGGGTATCATGAAAAAATTTTCTAGCGCTTTCAAAGTGATGTTCATTAAACTATAACATCGGGAGCGGCTTGAAATTAACAAAGATAAAGAACAAAATATCCCATACGTTTGTTATCGTACCCAGCCGGAGGTCGTATTTATTGCTCTTTACGCTTACTAATTCAGGAGGGCTGAATTGCATTTCTCCGCCAGATGTGGGGTACTAATTTTCGCAAGGCAGGGCTGATTACCTCAAGGACCCTTGGGGTTGAATTTTGTAGCATGAAATTATGAAATAGATATGTTACAAATGCTTTAAAAAATCAAATCAGGGATAGAATGAAAAACGCGAAACGTACCTAAACTTCTGAAGCGCCACCTAACGGGTTCAAGGGAGTTAATTTCATGAAAATGATCCATTCCTCGCTGTCCAGTTTAATCAGGATCTCTAACGGCTCACAATGTCAAAAATTGTAGACCTTCCCTCGGGACCTGGCGTTTGTGGGGCTCTTCTGAATTCTCTATTATCATATTATGTGTTCTTCATTCCTTTTAACCGTTCTTTAGCTTGGTGTTCTCAGTAAGTTTCAACAGCGTGTTCACTCTTTCCCTTCAGCCACCCTCTGTTGTCTATAATACCAACATACACTCGAGGTAGAACTGTAATCTCATAACAACACACCGCGGGATAGAACTGTTGCATCTTCTAATAGCAACACACTCTCTAGATAGACCTGGACTGTCTCATGACAACACACTCTACGGTTAGAATTGTAATATATCCATAACGACACACTCTACGGTTAGAACTGTACTATATCCATAACAACACACTCTAAGGTTAAAACCGTACTATATCCATAACGACACACTCTACGGTCAGAACTGTGCAAACATAACAACACACTCTACGGTTAGAATTGTACAATATCCATAACAACACACTCTACGGTCAGAACTGTACTATATCCATAACAACACACTCTACGGTTAAAACTGAACTAGATCTATATCCATAACAACACACTCTAAGGTTAAAACCGTACTATATCCATAACGACACACTCTACGGTCAGAACTGTACAAACATAACAACATACTTTATGGTTAGAATTGTACAATATCCATAACAACACACTCTACGGTCAGAACTGTATTATATCCATAACAACACACTCTACGGTTAGAACTGCACTGTTCAGAACAATACATCCAGGGGTTAGAACTATCTCAAAACATTACATATTTGACTAGACAAGCACTGTCTCACGCTCTGGGGTAGAACTTTCTCACAACAGCATGCTGGCGTCAAAAAATGTTTCAAAATAACGTTGTTTATATCGAAAAATATAGCTGATTCACAGTAAGGCACTGGATTATGGAATTGTCTAACAATAAAATATATACATGTGACTTAAAAACTCATAAGAGCACACTCTCGGGTAAATCTGTCTCACACCCACTGACTTTGTATGATATTCAAAAGCAGGCTTCCCATAAATTTCCATTTACGACGAGATTCATGTTCCTACAGAGCCATTTATCTTTACACTGATACCAGAGATACTGGCAGTTATATGAATGCGATGAAGAAAGACTAGCTATGAAATTCTTGCTCTAGTCTATGGGCTACCTGAGCCACGATGTCGAATAGCTGTTATGTTTACATTGATATCACATTGTTCAGTGAACGGCTGCTGCTGTATAAGGCATTAATGGCATTAATGGTATCCGTTTTTCTCTCCCTCCTCAAAGCCCTGACAAAAATTTATTGAAGTGTTCAAATTTAAAGACGGCGCGGAAATAGCATAGCCATCTTTGAAATCATACGCCTAGAAGGTGTTTAAAGATGGATGCTTTCATTTCAGCTTTGCCCATTGATACCAGGCTAAATTAAGTTATTCGCCTTAGGGAAATAAGAGAATATAAAAGGTCAATGAAACTGAAAACCAGGCAACAACAGTTACGTCCGGATTGTGGGCTGACCCGGCACTTTTCAACAAAACAGTCGAGTATAATATTTCAAACATTAAACAGGCTGCATGGTGAAAAACTGAAGTCTGAATTTGTGAGTTATGGGCGAACCAACCAACCAACCAACCAACCAACCAACCAACCAACCAACCAACCAACCAACAAACCAACCAACCAACAAACAAATAAACAAACAAACAAACAAACACACAAGGTAAATGACATGCCGTCCTATATAACATGATCCCAGGGCATTTAGTAAAATAGAACATACTGAGTGGCTCAGCTTGGCTATCTCTTTAAGACACTTGCTTTTCACATACTGGGCAATCCGTATGAGCTTCAGAATCGTCAATAATAGGCCACACTTAGACCTCCATTACTTCTGACGCTGAAAACATTTTTTTTTTTCTGTCTTTTTGTCATATTTGGATTCATCCATTATCCCTGGCGCGGGTCACACTGAACCTCTCTGCAGGCTCTGATTTTAATTTATAGCCCTTGTGAAGTGGGCTCTTCAAAATGATCATGACAGGTGATATTTCTAAAATTTGTCAATTCTTGAGTGGTGAGGTAATATCTCTTCCTTCATGCCAAACTGGCAGATGTATTGTCTTAGCCTCAGCTACCAAAAAAAAATATAATCTTATTCATTACATTCTCCTCACTCCCCTCC
>JAWQUT010000287.1:686621-827532 GCA_033807755.1 Ellobium chinense | reverse complement strand
TTTCAGTTTCAATTCTTGGTACATCGACACTTATGTCATGAAACTACTTAAAATTAACTTGAAAAATTGAACGGTTCGACTGACATAAAATATATCGCATATTTGAACTCAATAAACCAATAAGTATTTTTAACGAAAATCAAAAAGACAATCATGAATAATTTTTGTAATGCGTAAGTATTTTGAAAAATACATTGAATAATTTTGTTTATTTATTTTTTTAAAACTTCACTCATTATTTTGCCCGTGTATGGATAAACAATATACAAATCTATATTTCATAATATACTCGCACCAGAATATATATACAGTATATATATTAATGAAAGGATTTGAATGTACTTCAGCGCAATCACAATCATAAGAATATAACTTCCAGAGTATACATAGTGAGCTTCTTCTTTCTTCTTTCTTTCTTTATATACTGTTTGATGTATTTATTTAGATATATTTAGCCTCACTTTCTCTTCCCATGGATTCTGCATTTTCCTGTTAAATGGGTTTCTTTGTTACTCACTGGTGTCATTATTTTAACTAATATCTATCTACAATCCAGGGGTGCATAATGTACTGGGAGGAAGACTATAAATAATAGTCATAAAGTGTTATACAGGATTTTGTATCAGACTGATATCTGTGTAAATGTATGTGTATGTTTATGTTTTTGCTATACATTCATGATATCGTCACGCTCATTCAATATTTGCCAAAGTCATTGATGATTTCAATTGTTTATATTACTATAATCTTCCATTAATCTTTTTTTCCTACTAAAACAAATGTACAGTTTTTACTTGTTATTATATCCCAATTTTACAGTTAAACCACATTTGCCTCAATGTTTTGCTTTGAGCACCAGGCTCAACATGTTGAAAGTGCTAAATTTCTCAAAGCCTCAAAAACTGACTTAGGCAAATGTGCAATGCGAGTGACGATATGTAAAGATCTTAGAGCACTGTGTATAGTGGATTTTAGTGCTTTATAAATTATTGTATTTTTTGATACAATTTAATATTAAAACTGCAATATGCTCTGAAAACATGTTTAAAATAGTGTTGTAATCTAAGCTGATGATCTGCCATGAAAAGTTATCACCATTATTTTGATTTTTTCAGCCCTTAATGTAGGATTGTCACTCAAAGAGCCATTTCTCAGGAATTGTCCAGTCAGTTACTACAACAGCCAACTGCACTGAAAAGATGCCAGTGCAATTTTACATAGACTTGTTGCTACTGACACAAGCATTCATATAAATTAAAGCTTCACAGACTATATTATTCTTTTGTGGTAATAGACCAGACAAATCTTGAGGTATGACTTTATACAGAGTGAGAACATTTTTTTCATCACATTCAAAATATCACTGAAGATAGTGAGCTCTGAGGCAAGTCACTGGACAAATAGGATTTTACTCCAGGGGTGACATACTATTTGGCCCCAGAAACTGTCCCCTCCCTCTCTCTCTCCCACTCCCACACTGTTCAGCTTTAGGTCACTTCTTTCTCTCCCCAATTTCCAACCTTAACCCCATCTTCTCATAACTCTTGTGTCTTTCTCTTTCCATCCCCTTCTCTCTCTTTTCTCACAAAACTGCTTGAGGAATCCTCTTATCTCAGTTTTACAGGAAGCACAACAAAATCTTTTGTAGCTAAAATTTTACTAAATACACTTGAACTCTTATCATGAAAATGCTTAGTACAAACCAAAGTATTCCTAAACACTTTCCAAAACCTAAAATATTAGCAGGCTTTGATCAGTTATATTGATATGAAATATGCTCACCACGAAATATTTTGGGACTTCCTGTGAAATTCATAAGAAGCATGTTCAAGGGTACACATGTGGCACATTTCCACTCTGAAATTATCTTCATTATCTTTAAGTACAAAAATTCAAAGAAATTTTGTCTTGATTATTTTGCTAGCACACAAGAACAGATATACATCCCACTCAACTCGCTACCTATAAGAACCAAAGCTAACAAAAGTTTGTATTAAATTTTTAATTAGCTAAAAACAACAGCAAACAGTAACAATGATAACAACACATGCAGTTATTCAATACAGCTGTACTTATAAATATAATATCTCTACTGGCCTAATGCTGTCTACAGTAGGTTAGCAGAAGAAAGTGTCACTACTTCTTGTGAGTATTTATTGTTAGATGTGACTTGAGAAACAATCATTTCTACTACTTAATGAAATCATGAGATACAAGGGGGAATCAAGTACCAATCCTCTGGAAATTGAAGATAACAGTTATGCAGGCAATCTGATGCCATGGTTACTTGAGGGTAGTTAACTTCTTACAGCATTTGTAGAGCTGGTCTAGCCAAAATATCATTTGCAGTACTCTTTCTCAAGTTTTGTCTCCTTTATTGATTTGTTGTATGCATTAATTCATATCAATTATGTTTATTTTACCAACAGGATTAATATAATACGCTCCTCAAATGTTATAAACTCCAATAACTGCCACGCACTTTTTCTGCACATTAAAGTTTAAAATATGAGGCAAAGGTCATTATTTTTGAAACGGCAAGTAAGGCACATGACCACATTGCACAGTATAGAAAAAGTTAAACTCAAAAGTTGAAGTTTTTCTTTAAAGTTAGAAAGGCAGGATCTGTAACACTATTTAGGACCAAATTTTCATTTGTTTGAGGCACTGCATTTGTAATGATTCATAAATGAAGAAATGGTCAAATCATTTAAGCATAAATAAGACACTTTCATGGAAAAACAACAGAGGAGCAGTGTAAACTAATCACAGTATTTCTAAACTTAAGCATGGTAACTAGTCCTACAAAATTATGCACTCTGTTGTAAATATAACAATATATACGGAGAAAAAATGCAAAAATAGCCTACTACATTTTATTTCACATACATATTATCACAGAAGACTGACTACTTGAAATTCAAAGATGGCAAGACCAAGTTCATTTAGACTTCTGGATCTGAAACAAAAGATAGTACTTACAATTTAGTCTGATAAACATGTGATAAACAATATAACTGTTTCCGTACTGCTTGGTGGGGGAACATGCAAATAAATATCAATCATTGTACTTTATCAATCTGGGTTGTCCTGAGTAATGGAAGTTTTTAATTTTAGGCAACATTTAACTTTGTTTGCCAGGTTATGGTCTTAGCTGCATTCATATTAAAGGACTGATTGCAAATAACATATTTTATCATAGTTGAAAAGACACAGCCAGATGCATGAGTTGTCTACAATAACATTGTAAAATATGTTCATTGTTGTATATAACGTCAGAATAAGTACAAGGGGGAAACTCTAAAATTAATTTCCAATAACACTACTGCCTCAGAATTTAATATTGTCAAATATTGCACACGAGCCATGATAACATATAACTAAAAGTAAAAAAATGTCTGTCACAATTATTAAAAATACCTGTTGCACATCCCCGTTTTTTTTGTTTGTTGCACAATAAACTATTGCACATAAATATTGGGTACTGTAAAAACATAACCATCACATACCGTCTTTGAAATTACCAGCTCAAAGCAAAAGGTAGGGAAAGTCAACACAAGCAAAAGCTTCTCGCATCATTTCATCTCATCAATTTTCATCACATCTATCCTGAGCAAGGATTTTCTGACTTATCTTAGAAATATAATATACTGCCATGAAAACTTTCACTGCTCACGTACACACACAGCACAAGCTGAGGCACTAAATTAGTTCTGCAGTTACAGGCAAACTACAACAACTGCAACAAAAAATAAAAAAACAAAAAGCATGCCAACAATCAATCATATCACATTTCACAATACATCTATGCAGTTTTTAATCTCAAAGGTAGGTCTGTGCTGGGGAGGTAGCCAGTCAGCTCAAGCTTCAGAATTACCATCTTGGTACAATGGATTGTCCAATGAGAGAGCTGCATCCTGAAGTTTCATGGCCTGAAATTATGAGAAAAGGATGATATATGAATGAAAACAAAAATGAAACAATGGAATGAAGAAGATGGGAGGAGTAAAAACACAAAACAGCAAAACTGCAAATACTGCAGAACAGAAAATAAAAAAGGGGAAAGTAGGCAGAAGGGAAAATTACATGACCTGCAGCTGAGGTTGGGAAATACATCTTAATGTGCAAAACAATACGATTCTACAAGGTCAGAAAAAGCAAAGGAACGGTAAACTAAAAAGTGAATTTGACATCTTATCACTGCACTCTTAAGATCAGTCTGCATTCCAACCCAAGACATCAGCTATAAACATGTTTACAATTTCCGGAAGATAACCCGCTATTTTCATTCCTGCAAAAATTAGTTTTGAGATGCAGGCAGGAAAATGTCTTCTTGATAAACATACACCACTACATCACACAAGTTACTAATACACACAACAACAAGAACAACATGTCAACTTACACCTCCGCCGCCACTGTATTTCTTGGGCTCATGTTTCTCAAATGATGGAGGTTCAATCTCTTGCAAATGGAACTGCAAGCAAAAGACAGTGAGTCCATATTAATTTGCAAAGGATATTCTTAAATATTTCATTGCTCCTACACCACTGTAATGATTAACTCCAGCTGCTTTTTATCACATACAAGTAACATTATTTCATGTCTCGCTTTTTTCTTAAGAATCTTTTTTAAATCTAGCATTAGCTACATGTTGCTGTAAATGAAGCTCTTTCAGTGTATCATAGAAATTTTCAGACAAGGTGACCTGACAGGATGGTTTGCCCTCATTGTCCAAAACAGAATATTTTGAGAGAAATCACTGTAAAAGATATAATCAGCATCAAAAATATTTGGCTGGAAGAATAAATGACTTCTCTTGAACATGATTTTGAGTGTGCTTTCCTACTCCAATGCAGTCATTTCTCAATTATATGTGAGGTGAGGTAAAGAATGGGTGGTGTTTGCATAGAACATAATGGAAGTGAAAAGGAGTTGCCAAAAGACTGTCATCTTTCCTTAGAGATAATGCTGCTATTTGAACCTTCCCTTAAAAAAATACTCACAGCTTGAGGTTAAGTTCAACTAATGACATAGTGAAAATGAGATGACTCTCACATGCTTTGTTCTGGAAACACTTGTTATATGATTAAATTTTTATGTTTGTGCAACAAAGATCAAAAATTATTAGCCACAGAGCTAGAGATATGCTTACCCCTCCGCCAGTGCCGTAATCATAGACTGGATTTGTCAAACCTCCTTCCTCAGTGCCCTCAGGCTCTCTGCCAAACCTCTGGAAGCGCATGCCACCACTGGAAAAGAGGAAACGCAGTGAATATGAGTAATAATGTGTGTTTTCATATACCATTGCACAGACAACTCTAACTTCAGCTATTCTCATTCCACTCCCTTTCACTATCTCTCAGCTGTTCTATTTCTGTTTCTTTTGGCTATCAGAATCCTGCTCACTTGCTTTTCTTTGGATGTTCCTTCATTTATCTGTCCAATTTGAAGCAGCTTTTGTACACAAAACATTGATGATTTTTCATAAATTCATCTTACACCTTTCCAAAAGTTCCATGCAGAGTCTGGGCAGAATCATACTTTCAAAACATAAGCATGTCATAATCAATTAAAATTAATTACTGGCCAGAATTAGATAGAAGATCGGATCAACATTAGTTTCTGAATGTGTGCCTAGTGCCAGTTACATAAATGACTCCCAAATACACATCTGAATTTTTGGCTCATAATTATCAAAAATTATTAGCTCATGATTATCCAACAGTGTTAAGGAGCAAATTTGGATCACAGCAAACATATCTGATCTTTGACCAAACAACACGTGTGTTTGCCAGCCTTATTTTCAGCAAGTTAAACAAACATGTCAGTGCCTTTGTCAAACTGACATAAAGCAGAAAACTTCAGCTTTCTTCTGTCTCATCCAAAAATACTCTAGCTAGCTGAATGGGTGACTGGTCTTGCCGGTATTGAGTAAGGTGAGTAAGGGTTACTCTCATTATCTCTGCTTCTTGCACTTCTGACTGAACTAAAATCTTCTAGTGGCTCTGATCTCATCCATTCATTGAAATAAAGAATGACAGACTGCCAGATAATGTTATAAATGGAAATGAGCAATTCAGCTCTACACTTACATCCGGTTGGTCTTTCTCAAGAAGATGAAGATACCAACAGCTATGGCAGCAACTGCCACTAAACTCAGCACCACAGCAACAGGCACCTTCCAAGAGTCTGACAGATGAAGAAAACATTAGTAAAACAGCCATATTTAATCCACTTTACCTATGTGAAGTTAGCTAGACTGTTGTAAACTGGTGGGCGAATTTGTGGGCTTTTATGCATCCACTGGATATGAATAGTTTCCAGTATCTCTTCTCATTCCTGACCCATTCTAACTGAAGTGTAATGCCACAATTTTCCTACCACAGGCATGTGGCAGAATGGCTTGCGCGCAGTTCTCATAAGCTGAAGAATGTCAAGTCTGAGTTTGTGGTTTCAGCTCTTGAGCTAGGTGGTTTGCATTGTGATGTTCTTGGGAGAGACACTTTACCTCTATATCCCCATTCTGTTAAGGTGTGCATGATTATCTGGCTTTTGAGCTGAGGGGACCAGGGCACTGCTCTGTAGCAACCAACAATGACTGTGTTATAGATTTAGTCTGTGATAATAAAGTAATATAATGTGTATTGCTGTGCACTGTTGCTTATGTGTGTATTATCATGAATGAAATGAATAACACTCTGTGGTGTTGTATAACATATTCCCGTCAGGGCAAGTAAAGATAGAATTACCTTTATCTTTCAACAACATCATGGTGGCATATTTTGTGAGCAATTTTTTAAATACTTACCACTGCTGCCGCCACTTCCTGTTGATTTCTGAGTTATAACTGACTGTTGACTGCTGGATGACATAGTGACAGGTGGTTTATTTGTCACAGTACTCTTTGTGGTAGGTTTAGGTGTAGGCCGCTTGGTTGTAGTGGGGGGTTCTGTCTCTGTCTGTTTATACTGACAAACTGACCCATGATATCCACCACGACATCTAAAATTTGATAGGATAGAAACATTGAAAGCAAATGTAGCAGAATACCAATTAAAAAGTTGACCTAAAGGTGTTTCATCTATTTTCTAGTGCATAATGGAAACATGACTTGTAAGTTTAAGTGAGTCAGACTTTTTCTTCTCTAATCAGTGAAATAAAACAAACCCTGTCTTCTGTCAAAAAAAAAAAAAGCTAATTTTAGCTGCCAGCAATCACAGATTTTTAATCATGTCACCAATCATGATATCAAAGATACTGGGCTTTGAGCAATGCTCTGATCAATAATACTATCTACACTATCACCACCATCACCAACCATCAAATGCAGTTCTGTTACAATCTGAGTCAAGAAGAGGCTATGAACTGATTGACCAAACTACTCACTGGCAATGTCGTAGTTGGTCAGTGCCCTGAGAGCATGTTCCACCATTCTGACAGTAGTTTGTGCAGCCTGGTGAGCAGAAAAAAGTTAAACATGTTATACATTGGTGTTACTTGATACATCACACCTGGCTGTACATGGACAACAGTAAAAACTCTTTACCATCTGTCAGTGTAACTTACACCGAAGTTAATAAGCTAAGGAGCATGATCAGTAAGCCTGATCAGTTAATAACTTGTCTGATGAAACATACACCTTTGGACAAAACTCAAACTCATAAACACAGAGATATAAATTCATTCATACACACACAGAGACAAAAACTTACTACACATCTTTTCATCACTAGAATCAGAACAGTCAACAGTTCCATCACACTGCTTGGCCTTGTCAACACACATGCCATCTAGGGCACAGGTGAACTGACTTGTACTGCATGTTACAGTAGTGACTGGCCACGGGGAGAAAGGCTGGCTTGAGTACCTGAAATGAGTAGGTGAAGTGGAAACCATCAGCCAGGGCTAAACCAGAATCTGAGCATCGTCCAGTTGCATATCTGTTTTACAGTAGTAAATAGTCCATTCGCTCATCATCCAAACCACTCTATCATCATTCACACCTTTGCACACACTTCATTACACTCCTCTTTCTTCCTCTCTCTTTCTTTCTCTCTCTTTCTTACTCTCACTCTCTCTCTCTTCTATCTCTTTTCTTTCACTCTAAACTTCACACACTCATCAACAAATTATATATGTAAAAGATGCACACTGACAACAGGAGGGCGGATATGAGAATGTATGGTATTAAATTATCCCAGATTGATTGCATTCAATGTTTGGCTATCTTATTTTTTATTTTGTGGGGATATCCGAACTACAGAATTTGTGCCAATCCAAAAACTAGGAACACTTGAGGGGAGATATCTGTTATGAGATAAAACCCAGATGCACTCAGCTTTTCCTCCCATAAGACTAAGACATCAGAGAGTCCATCTGCAGACTGTATTAGTCATCTGATGGTTCACTTATATTCTCTTTCTGCTTAGTTTTATGATCTGGATTAACGACACCCATTAGAAAAAAAAGCATATGTGTTATTCTAGATCCACACACAGAGCAAATCAGAGAAGGCATATATATTGTGAAAGAGAAATAAAGAGATAAATTGTTGGCACAGGTGATTCAGTAGTAACTGTTTTTACCACCAGCTAATGGAATACTGACATTCAGAATCAGGTTTGATTTTGACCTTGTTGTACAAGCTGGCTTGGTATCCCCAATGAACCTTCTCCATTAACTTGTTTGTAATGTATTGACATATGTGTGCATCCTAGAAGTAGCATATCATGTTGTTTCCAGTGTACCCATACATTAAATTTCCTACATCATGAACTATTTCTATATGCAGTTTACTGAATTCATGAAAAACATGACAAAGCAAAGAAGTTAATAAGGTTTTTTTCACACTTTCCCACAATCCCCTGTTCATCCAAGCCTCCCTGTAGTCAGTTCCAAACAAAACTCACTTGCAATTTGGTCCAAGAGTGATGTCATCTATTGCTAGAGCCCCATTAATTACACCTGGCATAGCTTGGATTATAAGCTGGAAGGGCTGGTCACTGCTGGTACTGACCACCATCTGCTGCCAGTAGGAGCCTGGAGAAGGATCTTGCATGTCCAGGATTTTATCAGGTTGTCCATTGCTGTGGGTTCTCAGTGCAACATTAACGGACTGATCTGAGCTTGGGAGCATCACATAGAACCGCACCTAAAGACATGACAGGAAAGAAAAGAATCAGGTAACTGTTATTTTCTCCATCTATAGAGATGACCATAATGAAGAGTCCTATCTAGTAACTGTATTTAATAATTTATAGTTCTTTTAAATATATAATTGTTAGGTGTGGAGCCTGTGCAGATATCCGGCATTTATAAGACACAAAAGCAGGAATTAGGAACTTATCTGAGTTGTTTTTTTCCTGTCATCTTTTCTGCTTTGGAACAGAGTTTTTCTCTTCCTTTGTGAAACTGATTTTGTTTGCTAGTCTATGTTCCTTTTATAGTAGTTTAAAAGTGTGGCTATCATTCAAAAAAGGTTAGAAATTTCCAAAATTACTTTGGTGATGTCTTTTAAGACCTGTCTCACATGTAACTTAACAATACAAATGAAAACACAGAGCGCTATCTAACTCACCGTGCACACAGCACCACTGCCAGTTGGTGCAAAGGGTTTGGAAAGTAACCATGCTGTATCAGTGGTCTCTGTGTTTTGTCCACCGACGATGAAAGCATAATGACCACTGGAGCTGCCTGTAGTGTGGTCCACTCCAGACAGTGCTGGTGGAATACTTTGGCTCTTGTCCCATATCATCCAGTCAAGCACATCCTCAGAGCTCTGACTAAAGTCTCCAAAGGAATTTTCAAAGTCAAAGTAGGTGTAGCCAGTGCATGACTTCTCATCTGATGAATCTCCACAATCATCTTGCTTGTTGCATAGAAGGCTACTGTCTATACAGCCTCCAGTGTCACATTGGAACTGATTGGCTTGACACTTATCAACAGACAGTGGTTCACCACAGAGAGAAAACTTGAAATGATCGACGGCCATCACACCTGAGTATGTAGGGGCTGCAGTCCTGGTGAATGCCAGTGAGAATGGAGATGTGCGACGGCCAACACTAACAATCACTTTTGTCCATATGCCAGCAGTCTGTGTGGTCTTCCACAGGGTGACGCCATTAGGCTCACTTTGGGTCATAATTTGGAGATTCATGGTGCCAGGATCACCCCCTGACATGTAATAATAAAACTGGAGAGTGCAGTCTGCCGCAGCAGTGCTGTAGGTCTGACTTTTTAGTGATGCGATTTGACCTGCTGTGTTGCCACTGTTCTTGTCAGCAAGGTAGACATAGCCACCATTGGTGCGGTCTGCATCAAAGGCTGGGCCTAAATTAGATGGCATAGTGGCAGCAAGGCCCTGGGTCCAGTCAAGTTTATCTGGTGTTGTTTCACTCCAGGTACAGAGGTCGTTATCAAAATTACAAACGGTCAATGAATTGCAGACGGTCTCATCACTCTGATCTGAGCAGTCTGCAATGAAATCACAGACTCTTGTCTGACCAATGCAAATTCCATCACTCACACACTGGAACTGATTCTGACCACATGGTGGGAAAGTGCTCTGGGGGGTTGTGGTTGCAACAGTTGTTGTGGGTGGAGGGGATGGGGTTGGTGGTACAGGAACTTGACAACTGGGGCTGAAAGTGATGTCATCTAAAGAGATATAGCTAACTGAACTCACTCCATGGACAGCTTGGATGATGACATAGTATGGTTGGTTGATTACAATGCTTGTTCTGTGCTTCAGCCAAACACCTGTCTTGCCATTGGAAGTGATAGTGTCCTCTAACTTGCGGGTCCCTGTAAGAGTGCCTGTGTTACTACTGTAAATGTTGATAACCCCAGCATCATTACTATTCATCATGTACCAAAGTCCAATATCACACTGCTGAATAGGTTTTGGCAGTGTGTAGATAATGCTAGCAGTTGCATTGGTTTGTACATAGCTCATTCTTGCCATCAGGAAATGTCCATACTGAGACTGGGTTGTATGGTCAAAGTTTGGTGCGGTAGTAGACACGTAAGTGAAGGATGATACGGTACTGCCTTGTGTTACAGCCCAGTCAGTTACTTCACCGACCAAATTTTTCCAGTCACCAAAGCCATTTTCAAATGTGCTCTTGGCATATGCATAGCACATGTTACTGTCTTCATCAGAACCATCACAACAGTCAAGGCCTAGATCACATTTGCCATCTTCAGGATAACAATCCTGGTTTGCACATTGCAGCTCATTTGGCCCACATTGCTGTCCTGTAGTAACTGAGCCACAGTTGGAGAATGCAAGATTGTCTAGGAACAGATGAGATGTTGAAGTGTAAGTGAAACGTGCATTGAATACAAGCTGAAATTCTGAGGTGCAACCTGGAAGTGGCACAGTGATGTTCTGCCATGTGTTCAGTAGGTCTGGATTTGATCGATCAGCTTGGTAAGTCCAAAGCCCATTGTCAAAGCCTCCTGCGCGAAGACTCAATGTCATTGAACTCATGAAGTCGTTGACTTTGTAAGAGAAAGAGAAAGTACAAGTCTTGCTAGCCCTATTAAAGAATGGTGATACAAAAGTGGCAGTTTGATATGTCTTTGTAGCTGTGTTACCAGTTACCAGAACATGACCCTGGCTCGTGCCTGGATTGACATCAGTATCTGAAAATGCAGAAGATGAGTTGATCACCCAAGGCTGACCTGAGACTAAGGGAATCTGGTTCGTCCAGCCACACAGGCCATTCTCAAAATCACAAGTAGCAGGGCAATCCTTCTCGTCAGTGCCATCTTTGCAGTCAGCAGTGAAGTCGCACATGAGTTTGACAGACTTGCAGGTGTTGCCATCACACTGAAACTCTGAGCCTGGCTTACATATACCTGGATTGACAGTAGGTCTCTTTGGGGGCAAGGTCACTGTTGTCATCTTGTAGCATCCTGGGGTGAAAGAGATATCATCAATGGCAATGTCTCCATTATAACCCACTCCTCGGACACCCTCAATCACAACGTGGAAGTTATGAGTGTCATCAAGTACAATGCTGGCTCTCTTCCATTCTGAACCCTGAGGACCAGTCATGGTCCATTTCAAATCAACAGATCCACCCTCTTCATGTTCAGTGTATACATTCAAAGCATTGATGTGTTCGCCTGACATATGGTAAAAGAAACGGAGTCTGCATGTTCCCAGATTACTGTAGAGAAATACTGGACTCTTTAGTCTTGCTGTGTCATTTGGCATCTGTGGGCTTGATGTTTCAATGTACATATAGTGTCCTGTTGCATTTCCATAGGTGTGATCATTGTCAGGGCCAGTGTTCAAGCTTGATGTGCGCCCACTGTTCAGTGTCCAGTCAAAATTATCCAAATCATCCTGCACAAATCCACATGTGCCACTCTCAAAGTTACAACGTTCATAAGAAGCACATGATGCATCAGTTTCATCCTCATTTTGCCCACAGTCCTGAGCAAAATCACACACAAGATCACTGTCTTTGCATTCATTGGTAATGGGACACTTAAATGCTCCGGTAGGGCAATTTGCAGTGGTAGATCCACGCATACAGGCACCACTGTAGCTGATGTCATCAATAGCCACACCATTTGACATGGATGTCACATA
Organism: Ellobium chinense; assembly: GCA_033807755.1. Lineage (NCBI taxonomy): Eukaryota > Metazoa > Mollusca > Gastropoda > Ellobiida > Ellobiidae > Ellobium > Ellobium chinense. The sequence goes on along the minus strand of JAWQUT010000287.1, from coordinate 814,925 downwards.
GTCGTATCTGAAGATAAGTCTGAAGCCAGCAGCCCTCGATCCAATTCCTACAGTGGCTGTTCGCCAGCTGGTGCCATAGGTGTATCCAGTCCACAGCCTGATGCCAACATTGGAGGAAATGTATCTTGTAACTCCATCTGGGTACAAATAAAGGTACAGGCGACCAGAGTTATCTGACTGGTAGAAGAAGGTTACTTCACAACCAGCTTCAGTAGCTCCCAAGACAGGTGATTCAAGTATAGCAGAGCTCTGATAGCCTGCATCTGTGGAGCGTACAAGCATATACCATCCTATGCCTGCATTTCCCATGGTATGGTCGAACTGAGGCTTTATGGCAACATCTGTAGATGATGTATTCTTTCTGTCCCATATGAACATGCTGGGACTCATATCTTTCCATCCACATGTGGTCTCCTCAAACGTACAAGCTCCACAGTTGGCTTCATCAGAGGAGTCTTTGCATTGGTAGGCAAAGTCACAAAGCTGAGTTCTATTGATGCACTGACTCTGGTCTTTGCACATCCACTGGCTTGGATCTCCACAGGGACTAGGTGTAGTAGACACAGTTGCAGGATTTCCAGTTGGGAAAGTGTCTGTGCTGATTACACAGTCAGGTGAGAATGAGATGTCGTCAATAGCAATATCTCCATTGATGCCGTTACCTCTCACTGCCTCAATGATCACCTGGAAGGCACTGCTGCTACTTAAAGGTATGTTTCTTTGCTGCCAGAAGTTGCCAACCTCTCCGCTGAAAGTCTTAACAGTAGTAAGAGGTCCACCTGTAGCAGTTCGTGTGTAAACTTGCAGCATATCTATGTCGGTCCCATACATGTGTACAAACATAGTCATCATGCAAGTCTGTGTTGGCTTGAAATAAGCACTGAGTAGTCGTGCTCTGTCACCTGGAAGGCGGGGACTTGATGTTTCTATGTACACAAAGTGGCCTGACGGGAGTGAAGTTGTATGATCAGACTTTGGACCTGTATTTGGAGAGGGGGTTCCCTGATTAGTTAGAATCCAGTCAAAGTCATCAGCCACAGTATCTTGCACCCAGTCGCACATGTCATTTTCAAAAGTGCATTGATGGAAGGCTGAGCAGGAATCCTCATCAGAGTTGTCTCCACAATCATCTTCAAAGTTACACTGTAGAATGGGATCAATGCAGGCGTGGTTGTTGCACTGGTAGGTGGCCTTGCCATTACAGCTTTGACTAGGCTGTGGGAAGTCACAGTTCCTGAAAGTGATATCATCAATGGCAATATCTCCTGTAGTGGTGTAACTTCGTTTGGCATTGATTGTTATTGTAAAGGTTGCTTCTGATCTCCCAAGGGGTACAACCTGCTGCTGCCAGCTATTGCCATAATCTGCACTTGTTGACCACAACACTGTTGTTTCAGAACCCTCTGTCCTTGACACAGATAGAGTTCCAATGTTTGTTCCGGTCATGTGGAAGAAGAAAACAAGCTCACAGGTAGGCGATGATCTCCAGAACAGTGGGCTCTCCAGTGTGGCAGTCTGGTATGTTCCAGTGCCAGCATCCACATACAAGTAGTGGCCTTTGTTTGTTCCTGTAGTATGATCCACAGAAGGCCCTGTGTTTGCATTTGGCGTGGCTCCACTGTTCATTGTCCAGGTGTAGGTCAAACCGAAGTCATTTTGCCACATGCAGGTGTTGTTGATGAAAGTGTCAGTGTCAAAGTCACAGTTGTAGCCACAAGCTTTCTCCTCCTCACCATCACTGCAGTCATTGTGGAAATCACAGACTTGAGCTCGTGACAACCAGTTTTTATCAGCAGTACAGAAGAAGGCATTTTGGGTATTGTTAGGAGCAGGCAGGTTGTCACAGGAGTCAGCCTGGATGGTCAGGTCATCTAAGGCAATATCACTGCTACCAGGTGAACCAATTATGCCATCCATCACAACAGTGGAGTCAGCACTGAGAGGTCCAATGCTTATTCTCATAACATTCCATCCACTGTCTTGAGTATTTGTTGTCCACAAAACTGTGGGAGCTCCGCTTGGCTGGGGCTGTAAGTTTACAGTGAGGGTGCCTGTGCTTCTAACACTGGACAAGAAGTACCAAAAGGTGAGGCAGTATGTGCTGCCACTAACCAGGCGAGGAGAGATCAGCATGGCATGTTCATTGGCCTTTCGTGGTGAGGCACTATCCATGACAAGGTATCCACCGTAAGCTGTGTTCAAAGTGTGGTCAGTCCTTGGACCATAATTACCATTTCTTGCACCTCTGCCTCGCATCCAGTCAAAATCATCTCCAGTTAGTGTGTTTGACCATGAGCATGTTTCTTCCTCAAAGTCACAGGTTCCGAAAGCTGGACACAAGCCAGGAAGCATTTTGACATCATCTATGGCCACATCACTGTAAATGCCACTGCCAACGACTCCTTCAAAGATCATATAGAAGCGCTGATTACTTGAAACAGTGACCTGACCCAAGATCCAGTTAGCACCTTGTGATCCAGACCGTGACCACAGTTGTGTTGCTGAGCTGTCCTGAGTTCCATCTGCTTGCTGCAGTACATTGAGTGAGCCCATCGTGTTTCCATTCATAGAGTACCAGAAGGTGAAGCAAGAACCATCAGTTGGATCAAACAGTGCAGTCTGCAGCCTTGCTTTGTCACCAACTACACGAGGAGATGAGGATTCAATGTAGGCATAATGTCCTTCAGGGGTACCAAAGGTGTGGTCTGAATTTGGCCCAGTGAAGCTGCTGCTGGTCGTAACTGTGCTGAGTTGCCAGTCAAAGTTATCTGATGTCAGCTGACCATATGCACACAAAGTACCATCTTCAAAATCACATACTGCCTGATGAGGACATTGTCCATCAAACAAGATAAGATCATCTACAGATATGTCTCCAGTGTAGGCAGATCCAGTTATGGCCTCAATGGTGATCTGTGTGTTGCCACTGATGTCCTGTATGTGAGCCTGAGCATATTTCCATTCTGGTCCTTGGGTGCCCACTTTGGTCCAGAGCAATTCTTTTTTGTTTCCAGAAATACCTGTCACATAGATACTCAGGCGGTTGATGGCAGCTCCATACATGTAATACCAGAATGAAAAGCAGGACCCATTACCTGTGGCCACAGAGAACTGAGGGCTGAGCAGTCTAGCACTGGAATTCATTGACAAGGATGATGAAATTTCTGTATAGATGTAATGCCCTTGTGAGTTACCAAATGTGTGGTCTGATGGAGGGCCAGTTGCAGCTGTGGATGTAGCACCTGCTATCAGTCTCCAGTCTATATCATCAGTTTTATCTTGGGTCCATGCACAGAGCTGGGACTCAAAATCACAGCTGACTGTGGGATTTACAACAGCTGTTGGACCTCCTGTGTTACTTGGATTCACTGGAGTTACTGTGGCACCAAAGCAAGAATAGCTGTTTATGCTGATATCATCAATGGCTATATCCCCGGTATAGTCTCCGCCATATGTTCCTTCGAAGACAACTTCAAAAGTGTTCGGGTACAGCAAAGGTATGTTTGCTTGCTTCCACAAATTGCCTTGGTCACCGGTTAAGGACCAAAGTTTCTGCCGTGTGCTGGAAGTTGGGACTTTTGTGTAAACAGTGAGTGTGCCAATGCTTGCTCCATACATATGGTACCAAAACACCAAGCAACTTCCATTAGTAGGAGGGATGGGCTCACTCTGTAGGAGTGCTTTATCCCCAATTGTGTGGGTGCCTGAGGTCTCGATATACAAATACTGGCCTGTACTGGTGCCTGTGGTGTGGTCTACTTGTGGTCCTGTGCTATAGGAGTCTGTACCAGCACTGTCCAGTTCCCAATCAAACTGATCACCTTGCTGGACATTGATGTAGCCACAGATGTCTTGTTCAAAAGTGCAGGAAGCTATGGGTGGACACAATCCACTGTTGACTGCCACATCATCTATGGCAATATCACTTGTATAGGAGGTTCCTATCACTCCCTCAAACTGAATCTGGTAGGCCTTGCGTTGAGCATTGATAGAAATAGTAGCTTTCTTCCACATGTCCTCTTGCTGACCACTGAGACTCCAAATTTTAACACCGTTGGCACTTCCACTGTCTTTCCTGTAAACATTCAAGGTTCCCATGCTGCTTCCATACATATGATACCAGAAGGTCAAGCAACCTAAGACGCTGTATTCAGGACCTTTGTATGTGTTGCTGGTGATAATGGCATTGTCTCCATTATGTCTGCTGGATGCCTCTGTGTAAGCATACTTGCCATTAGAGGCGCCAAATGTATGATCTGTTGTGGGGCCGGTTCCGTATGAATTTGTTGAGTCACTTCCAAGAGACCAGTCAAATATATCCCCTGTTTCCTGTGTGTAGTCACAGAATCCATTTTCAAAGGTGCAGCCTGGTAGAGCAGGGCAAGGACCTCTCGTAGTACTCAAGTCATCCAACCCAATGTCACTGTAATAACCAGGGCCAACAGTGGACCTGAAAAGCAGAGTGTAATCTCTAGTCATGTTGATGGGAACATGCTGCTGGATCCAGTCATCTTTCTGGGTACCCGACAGAGACCAGAGGACATCATCATGGAAAATTGGATACTGGGCAATAAGCTGAAGGCTGCCCATCTCACTTCCATGCATATGAATCCAGAATGAGAAGCAGTATCCTACACTATCTGTGGGAGGCAGCTGTGGACTAATTAAGTCTGCTGTGTCATTTTCTTTGCGTGGTGATGAACTTTCAGTATAGATGTACTGATTGCCTCCATGAGCTTTCTGTGGTCCTGTATTTGTGGATGACGTGGGACCTTTCTGGAGAGTCCAGTCAAATATGTCTGAATTTGACTGTTTCCAATTGCATGTGTTCTGATTTTCAAATGTGCAGTCAAGCTTTGGAGGAACCTCTTTAGGATTGCAGTTGCTAAATACTATATCATCAATGGAGGCAATGTCTTGGCCTGATACTGAGAAGGGTGGCTCATATCTAATTTCTATTTGGGCTCCTTGTGGTAATGGGGTTGATCCTAACATGCTTCCAATGTAGACATAACTCTTTCTCCAAATTCCATTTGATCGACCAGGTGAGCTCCACACCTGACCCAGTATACCTTGGATTGGGACATAGACAGACAGTGTGCCATCAGTGATGTGGTACATGAATGTCATCACACAGCTTGTTGACAATACTCCAAGAGGAGGAGAGCGCAAGGTGGCTGGATCTGTTGTGATTCCAAAATCAGGCTCAACATAAGCATAATGTCCTGCAGCAGTGCCCGGATTACTGTCAGTAGCTGGTCCAACTGTCCCCATCACAGAAGGCGAGCTGTAAGCCCATCTGTAGTGTCCTGTGCTGGCATAGTACCACCCACACATTCCAAGCTCAAAATTGCATTCACCACACATGGCCTCATCTGAGGTGTCCTTGCAGTCGGGTTCAAAATTACAGACCAAATCGGCATTAATACATTCTCCACTGTGGCACTGGAACTGTGTGCCTGCACACTTGGAGGTTGTGGTACTCTGGGTTGTTACAGTATAGGCTGGAGGAGGCAATGTTGTGCCTGCTGGTGCCATTTTACAGCCTGCTGAGATAGTGACGTCATCAATGGCCATGTCACTATACCAGCGGCCAGCAACACCCTCTATGATGATGCGGAAAGGCTTTGTGCTATTCAAGAGCAAGACATCTCTGTCCCAGAAGTTTTGCTGGTAATTCTGCCTGCTGAAAAGCAATGTTGGATAGCCTCCAGCTTCAGTAGCAATGTAAATATGGAGGGGACCCATTGCTGATCCATACATGTGGTAGAAGAATGACAGGTGGCAATCATCACTTGGCTGAGCTGCAAGCATCACAGGGCTCAGCAGGCGAGCTTTCTGTCCTGCCTGGACTGGTGAAGATGTTTCCAAGTACAAATAATAGCCTGTGTCTAAGCCAGTGCTGTGGTCCACGTTAGGACCTGTCTTCTCTGTAGGTGTACCACCTGCATCCCGTCTCCAGTCCAGATCATCTGTGGTATCCTGAGTCCAAGAACATAAACCAGACTCAAAGTTGCACTGACTTGCTCCCTGGCAATTCTGCTCATCACTGCCATCCCCACAGTCATCTGTCTGGTCACATTTGAAGATGTTATTGACACATACACCATTTCCACATTGATATTCATTACTTTGGCATGATGTGGACTTTGCTGGTGGGCCACAGTTCAAGAATCTGGTATCATCAATAGCCACAGTTCCTGTTGAAGTATAGATTCTTGATGCCTTGATCAACACCCTGATGGGAGCACTGTAGTGGCCAATGCTGACCATAGCTCTAGCCCATCCATCCCCTGATGCCTCATTAGAAGTTTGCCAAATCATCACTTCTCTGGCATTAACCTGAGAATAAATCAATGAAACTTAAATATATATGGTATACTGATGTGAAGAGGAGAAACACCAGAAGATGAGATTTCACAAACCTGTACCAATGACATACATGGGAATAACAAATTAATGTTAGGCTGCAAACTTAGAAACATTGAGGCCTGTGAAATTTCCTTGAAAAGCACTACATTGCTGGTATGTGAAATGTGATAGTGATCAGATGAAGTAACACTCAATCAAGACAAAATGTCTTTTTCCAACAGAACTCTTTCCTCACTAAAGACTCAAATATTAAGAGTTGCAAAAGGCAAAATCAGTGCTAAAGGGCATACTATTCTGAACTCTATAAATTATCATTTACCTGCCCATCAAAATATGAATGTTTAAGGTATTGGTTAATACATTACAACTTCATTAAAGCATTAAACAGAACTAGCTGCCAAATCCTGCCTGTTGTCCCTTCCTTTCTAGTTTGTTGCTGATTTGTTCCATTGTCCTCTCATTTTACTATTCCTGTGTACTTCTGAATTTGCTTCATATTTCTGAAATGAAACAACGGATTTACCTCAACAATAACTTGGAGTACTCCTAGTGCTTTCTTGTAGAAGAATTGCAACGTGCAGGTTTCATATGTAGGCTGCAATACTGGAGTGATAAGTGTTGCAAGGGAGGTACTGGCTGTGCCATCCTGCTGGGTAACATACATGAAGTGTCCAGAGATTGTTCCATAGGTGTGGTCAGCCCCGATCCTGTTAGCCACATCTGATGCGTCTGCATCTGTGGCCTGTTTCCACTTGATGGAGCCCTTACTGACATCTGCAAATCCACACAGATCTGTTTCAAAGGTGCATGATCCACAATGACTTTCATCAGTGCCATTGACACAATCTGGCTTGTAGTCGCATGTCTGTAATGTAAACATATATAAACTGATTGAATGACTGCAACAAATTCAGTGATGGTGATAATGTAGTCAATTGGAAAATAAATGAAAACTGGCAGAAAAGATAGTTTGACATAACCCTCACTTGCTGTGTTAAAGTTTGCACTCTGCAGCAAACTGACAATACTATGGAATTCTCTTTACATGAAACTGAAGAGAATTGAATTGTAAACTTGTGGTTGAGTTGTAAATTTGTTTAGCAGTTGTATTTTAAAATAAAGTAACATTAAAGTGACAGTCCAGCTTGTTCCCTTTTCACCATTCTGTTCCAAACACCCAAGGAGGCAAAATATTGAAGAAAATGAGAAGAATGATCAGTAAAGTGCGAGAATGTGGAGTGATTAATGAAAAAACACAAATAGCACTTCCTAAGTACACATGGAAAGTTGAAACATAGTAAATTGTATATAACTGTAATAAAATCAACTGACAATGGTGTGTGTGCCATGCATAAGAAAGGCAAATACTTGTACAGAGTAAGTGCACATGCCACTTTTCTAAGCGACAGCCTCAATAACAATGGGGCTTAGGCCTAGATTAAAGCAGTGTGTGTTGTCGGGGATTGCCAGATATTATTACTTTTGATTGATGTAATATTAACATAATCTCCACATGTTCTATCATAAATAGACAAAGGGAGAGAAAAACTGTGATTTCAACAGCTCATTTTTTCCTTTCTTCATCTTTTTTCCTCTTTGGTCAGTGCAACATGTCATTTTACCAAAGATTTGCTGAAACTCTTCACCAGGTTATTAAGGGGGGGTGCGCCTCCTGGGAGTGAAATCGTGAATGCTTGGACTAGGGACTTTTTACGCTTTAAATTCAGATTCAGCTTGGTAAATTTAGAGGAAAAATGTGGATTTTTGTTGTGTTTTGTGTACGGTTGCCATGGCAACGCCCCCATATTGGATTTCGTGTGTTGAAAATGGGCTATTTTCAAAAGCCTAAGACTCCTAGAGTTTTGAATGTGATCATTTCAAATTTTGTACACTCATAAAATAGCTCTATAAAAATAATAAAATGCATTTGTTTTTTGTTTATTTATCATACAATGTCAGTAAAAAAAATTTGAAATATGTGTGTTGACGGATGTGTATTTGTCTAAATTTTCCACCAGATAATCGACTTTTTTTCAAAAACGTGAATTAAATCTAGAAAAAAAGATGCATTTTATTGAAACACATTCTATGGGATAGATATATTCCAAATTTGAAGTCAGTCGGTTCAGAAATAAAAAAGCCTTAGGGAAAAAAGTGGAGAAAAACAACGTTTTGAGAAAAACGCATTTGAAGAACAAGGCTAAGATGACCATCTAGAGGTGCCCTTTCAGGGCACAAAAAGGATGTTTCTGGCCTCAAAGGTTATTTTTCTCATAGCAGAAGAGGTCAAATTGTCTAAAAAATACCAAAAGCCCAATTTCGATATTTTAACCCCTAGACCCCCTTTTNCCCCCCCCCCCCCTTAAAAGTATTTTACTTTTACTAAAGAAATAATTTGGACACGGATTTTCATTTGTTCAAATTAACTGAGACTTCGGGTAAAGCACTGTCTTGATAAGTGAGCTCAGCTACACATGTTTTATCTTGGTCAGTAACCCTCAAGCCCTGTTGTGTTTTTGTGCTTCTTTTACATGTACTAGGGAACAGCCCAAGTTGTGACAAACATTGTTTCTAGGTCCTGAAGTCATGTTTGTAATTCAAAATCCATGCTGTAGTCTCACCTGGTTGCGTGGAATGGTGGTTCCATCGCCACACTGAAAAGTATTTGACAAGGCTGAGCATTTCCCAGGATTGAGCTGGATGTCATCGAGGGCCATGTTACTTGCGGATGGGTTTCCCACAGTAGCATCAAATACAATCATGTATGGAACAGTTGATGTGATTTCAATCTAGCATGGATGATACAAACAGTGGTATTTTGCATGAGTTTATCTTCATACATATATGCACCTTTAAATGCCCTGTGTATATAATGTATATTACACAATGCTGGTGGTGTGAAATCTCCAACACTATGATCTATTTTGCGTCAAATCAACCATGAGCTATCACATTATTTTAAAATCACATTTTTTAAAATCGCATCCTCAGAGATTTCTTTCAATCTGCACTTTGACAAAAGTTTCTTGCAAGTTTTTGACAAATGGGAAGCACTCTTCTAATCTCATTACATATGCATTGTACCAGTGATTTCTCCGGGAACATACCAGCACATACATATTTTTTTAGGTTCTTGTTAAATTTCTTGTTTACAGTTTAAATCTTGCCATCGTGCTCACCACTGTGGCTATAAAATGCACTAATTTGCTTATGAAAAGCATACACAATCCTGGTCAAAGAACAGCAGTGTATGTCTGTGAAGAGTTCTGAAGTTTGCTAAAATACCTTTATTATTATTTTCTTAGGTAATTTTGTCATTTTTAATTACAGACTGCAATACCTCTCCTGACATCCAGTCTGAACTTGCAGCACCACTGAAACCAATCTTATTTTCAAAGTGACCATCGCCAGTGAGGTCAGTGTCCATGTTAACCACCAGAGTTCCACTGTTAGCCACAGTGTTCATCTTGGCAAAGAAACTCAGGCAAGATCCTGTTGTTGGGGGTAAAACTTCAGAAAACAGCCGTGCAGTATCTCCAGAGTTCTTTTGTGAGGCATCCAAAAACATGAAGTGGCCTGAAAACGAATTACCACTGATTTAACAACAATGAACAGATGGAAAAAAAACAACTACACATTTCCCACCTGTATCTTTTCCCCAAAACATTCATTTATTCAAAATCATTATAGACAAGAATATCATCAAGAAGTTTACAAAATATTTAGCAATACAGTTTGATAGCTAAAATTTCAAACATAAAGTCTAAACATCACGCTCACTCAAATCAAAAACAGTGTTATAAAATGTCACTGAAACAATGTTATATATATTATCATGAAACTCTCTCTCTCCTTCATCATGGTAGAGAGATGTCTTCCAGCCTCATATGGGTAATGTTAAAATCAACTATCATAATCTCTTGAATTAACATAAAAAGCTGCTGAATTGATGAAACCTGCTTTTATGATGCATGAAAAACTTCAAAGGTGTGAACTGACATTGAAGTTTAAAACTTCAAAATTATTTATTTTCAAAAAGGAACTGGAAAATGTAAAAGTAAACCTACCTAATGCAGTCTGCAGGGTATGGTCAGAGCCTGGTACACCTGAATAACCATTTGAACTTGCTTGTAGCACTTCCCAGTCAAACTGATCACCTACTTCACTGTTGAAGAATAGACAGGATCCAGCTTCGAAGTCACAAGTGGCCGGAGGTTGACAGGGTCCGGGTTTAATGGAAATGTCATCAATGGCAATGTCACTAGTGGCACTGCCACCAAGGACACCTTCAAACACGAGCTGTGTGAAGAAGATTTGATTAGAGTGACTCTATGAAATGTTAGAGATACCACTCACATCTAATTAAAAGTCCTTGCATTAGTAAACCTAAATAGTCAATCATAAATTTAGCTATGGGTGGAATAAAACAACCAAACAGTAAAGATTTACAAACTCTGATACTACAAACTAAAACAAAAATTTCTAAAATATCAGTGGCCTGTGGCCAATACTTGTAAACCACTTCTTCAATGAAACTTAACCTCTTTTACCAACACCTCTTACTAAATATTATAATGCAGTGTTAAGAGGTTATGTACAAATACAGTATCTAGTTGAAATGTCCCCAATGCAATCCATTACCCTAATGTGGGCAAAAAGAGAATTTCTTCTCCTGATGCCAGAACAAGCAGGCACTGTTGCGTTAAAATAAAAATGTGTTAGTTCAGTCTAATATTTCATAGTCTACACCAAATGTTGACCTTCCACAACTCAGTAAATGTATAATTTCATCATGCCCATATTAAATGGTGTAACTCAAGCTATTTATTTGCTTGTGCACAGGAATGTTTCTCTTAACCTGCTTCAACATCAGCCTTTGAGACAGATTTCATATTGACTCGCTGTATGTGTACCTGAAATCTAGAAATGACTATAGATACACTAGCAACACATGTGGCCCAACTTATATAGTCAACAATTTATTTGCACTAACTCCTCTCTTAACACAAAAGACTCAACTCAATTTCCAAAAATTCAGATGGCCTAACTCACCTAACTCAAATAAAATAAACAACCATAATTTTGATTAGTTAATATTCTGCAAGAACCTGTCACAATTCATGAAAATGGGCTCTAAGTATTGGCAATCTGACTTTCAAAACTATTCTTAATGGCTTTTTCAGAACTATGATATTTTAAAATAAGGCCATAGTTAATGAGTGTGACAAGTTTCACTCACAAAGATGTTTTGAGATACTATGGCTTCATTGATTTTTCTTTCTCAACATCCAATACCCATCAGGGGAGGACTTACCTGGAAATCTGTGGCACTGCTCAAGGTTACTTGGCCGGGTAGCCATAAATCAGGCTGGCTTCCTGAAATTGTCCATATAGGTGGGCTCAGTGTATTGAATGCTTTCTTGTAAATGTTGAGTGTGCCCATATGGTTTCCTCGCATGTGATAATAGAATTTCATGCACTTTCCAGTGGTAGCTGTCATGGTAGGACCGATCAGTCTTGCTGCCTCCTGTGCCCGTCGTGGTGGAGATGACTCTGTGTACATATAGCTTCCTGAAATGCATAAGGAAATGAGAATGAGACTGAAAACATGAGAAACTTACCATCTATTAGAACAAGAAATATATAAAAGGTGCAGGATCACATAGCCACCAAGCCCCTTGCAAACTCTCATAGTGAGTACAGGCTTGAGATTACTCTCAGCATTCTTGTGGTAGACATACAGGACATATTTATTTTCTTAAATAGCTTGCCATTATCTTACAGTTTAGTTACTTCCCATATGCCTAAAATCAACTCTAAGATGAGATGTGTGAGGAAGAATGTGAGGTTGATAAAAAGCAGGGTATACAAAAAAGGAAATCTAGAAAGAAAGATATATTGGAGCAGTTCATAATCAGCCATTCACTGAACAATCAGATACTTCATTGACTGCTCAAGAACTTCTATTAATATCACCTATCAGCTTCTCTCAGCATAATACCATTCTGACCAAGCTGTCTTGTGAAGACAGCACCATTAAAATATAATCGACTCCACTAAGTTGCAGCTCATCAGAAGCATGAAAAAAGTTTTGCTAAAGAAAGCTGCGATTATCCAGTGATTTTTTACATGCTTTGTAGCATTCTGTTGCAGGTAAATTGTGCAGTTAGGCAGAGGTTGCAATTATCCAGGCTGTAATCAGGCGGAGTCAACTGCACTTATAACTTAGAAAATGGATCATGGTGAACCAAACTGCATGCTCATATAGACTTCTTGATACAACACACAACAAACCTATGCTAGTTTCGTATGTGTGATCATTCTGAGGACCCGTGCCTCCAGATGCTGTTTTGCCAGAAGCCTTTGTCCAGTCAAAGTCATCAAATGTATCTTGAGTAAATCCACAGTTGTCACTGGACTCGAAATCACATTCTCCTGCATTACGAGATACATAAGGACATCACATCATAAAGACTAAATGATAAGCAGCATGATAACTATATGTAAACTGTGTTGGGAACAGCTCATGGTGTTATTCTACAGCAAATGAAGTGCACAATGTGAGAAACTCTCTTCAGTGCATCCCTTCAATCCTTTCCACCAATGGGACTGCCAACACAGATGAGCAGCTGAGAATAACTATCCTAAAATAGATAGCCATCTCAGAGACACAACGTCATTTACAGCCTAGCTTGTATTTAACTGTAGTGCAAATGGACACTGTCCTTTAAATGTTTTTGCTGGAAACCTGCTCAAGCCTTTCTTCACATCCATATGGATAAGCATTTTATATCCAACCCTTCCATTCACACTATGTGTATTTCAGATTATCCTAATATAAGATGTGTTTACATGCCTACTCTAACACACATTCCTTAAGTAGCTCCTTACTGTCCAAGCTTAGCTTGCACTGTGAAAGCTATATTATTATCTAATCTACACCAGATGATACCTGCATACTCCAAACAAGCACCAGGGTGAACTCCAATATCATCTAGAGCAATGTCTCCCATGTAGCCACTATTCAGCTGAGCCTCAAACACAATCTGCAATACCAAAGACACATACTGAGAAGTCAGGAACACATTTTATTAGCTTAAAAAGCAGCAGCAACAACAAGAAAGGTCAAAATAATATATTATGGGATTTTAACTATAGATGGCCCATCACAGTGCAGTGACCACAGAAGAGCCTTGCCTTTAGTGCTTCAACTCACTGAAGATTGGTCAGTTTTCAGATGTCATGAACTGATCTTAGTAAAGGTAAACAATTTCCAAGTTTAGTCTGTGAAACAAAGTATGAGAGAGTAAACTGGCTTCCTGAATGTGCAGGACATCTTATTACATAATCAGCACACAGCCAGGTGTGAGGAAGATAACATGACATCATGCTGTTGGTCAGTGTGCAGTGCATGGTTGAGGACATGTATACACAATTTCAAACTCCAGTGAATTAAAGATGATCCCTTTTCGGGGCTAATTAATATTTGCACAAAACAATCACAATAGTAATGAAAAAAAACAAAAAATTATTAAAAAAACACTAACTGCATCATCAGTGCCCAGGGCACTGAATGCAAATTTTCTGCTAAACTGCAGTCATTACGCAATGTCAAACTGCGTGAAGATTCTCAGAATACTCTTTCCCAGGACGCACAATATTCACCTACATAAATCAAGGAAATTTGATTACAAGATGTCTGCAATACAAGGAAATGTTTCATCATTTGAAGCTTTGAACTGACACTTACAAGCTACATTGCCTATACTGTATACTGAAAGATATAGGGCCTACTGCAGATATATGGCCTATTGTAAATAAAAGCCCAAAACTGAAGTTTTGCACTAAGTGCAAGTTATACATTTACAACTACAGTCCAAGGAGGTACTAGTTTTATTCAAAAAGTGCTTCTGGTTCCTCAACAGGGTGATGAAATTATGTAGATGACAGTAATCACCCAAAGATATTGGAAGTGAATGATAAACCACAAAAGCAGTGAGCTAGCCAGATTAGACTCAGCACCAGATTCCAAGTATCATAATCCATTAAATAAAAATCAAGCTCTGTGGTCCAATTTGTTTGTGGATTTGTGCAATATAGAAATCCACACTATTTCCAGTATCAACTTTTGCAAGATATCCTGAAATGTTGAGGATGGAAATGTAAGACATTATTGTTGGCTCCGGATGACTCCTTCATGATGCCCATAAAGCAGTTTCATTGGCTGACAAATTAGCAAGCAGTATTCTATATTTGACAATCAAGTGCATTACACAGCCTCTGTAACCCAGATAGCTAAGTTCGCATTAGGAGGCCAAATTTCTCAGTGGGTCTGATCACAGTTTTTTTTTTTGTGAAAAAGGACAGTGGTGATGCATATGGATGTGAATTAGTGATTTGTTTCATAAAATTATAAATCTACCTGCAAATTTGCTGGTTTATCAGCTAGTACTACTAATAATCATCATTTACCTGCATCTGGTTGCCACTGCCTTGAAGATCTCCTGGGGAAATGTGTATGTAGCCATATAGCCAGTCCCTGCCTTGCTCACCCAATCTCCTCCAAAGCACTGAGCTTCTGTTGGCTGAAGACAGATTAACACACAATTGAAGCACCAATGGGGTTCAAGTTTGTCTTAGCTCAATGAAAGACATCCTGGCTAATATATGAGCCATAAATGAAAGCCTAATTCTTCAGAAAGTCCATTTATCTTGGCAAACCCCAAAACTATGACAATTGCTGAAGACCAGATCTAGTTTATATATTTCAAACCGAAGCATGATATGGATGGAATATTAATGTATGGGATGGCCATGATCACTTGGCTGCAAGCGACCCCTTAATGGAGGTAATTTTTTTCTGAGATTATATGTAGGTAGTAGATGAGCAGAGTGTGAAACTGGTCACTGAAGAAATTCAGTGAGAGATCTACTTGCGATAATAGTGCTGACACTTAGAGTATAAACTGCAGTAGGTATTACACAGTAAGAATGGCTTAATATAATATCATCAGTTGGTGGTGAAATTGTATAGATGAAGCTTTCAAATAAAATGGGTTAAGTCATTAATCTGTAGCATCCTTTAATTAAAGATAATCATTAACATCTAAGGATGAGCGATGGACAATTTAGCAACTGTGGTAATCAATGAAGAAGCAAAGTGTGGTACAGGAAGGGAAGTTATAGACTTACTAGACCTAAATGAGAAGGATAAAGAGCACAAACTTTCACTGAAGAAAGAAGACCTTGGAGACTGAAGAACTGAAAAGATTAAAAACAGACTTACTTCCTTGCTGTGCATAGATATCAAGCGTTCCAATATCACTGCCATACATGTTGTACCAAAACTGTACACATATGCCATCAGTAGCTAAGGTTACAGCTTGGCTGATGATACGGGCTGTATCATTGGTGCTCCTGCTTGAGCTCTCTGTGTAGATGTAGTAACCTTGGAAAAAAAAATAGATACCATGTTGTAACACTGTAAAATTCCTGCTGAATGGATTGTAACATGATGTGGATTTTGATTGAATAACAAAGATCTTGTTTTGGTTGTATGATACATCTTTGTGTTAACGCTGTTCAGAATCAACATGCTTGGCTAAGTATAATTAAGTTAAAGACCTGTAAACTGCACATCAGGAAAAGTAGGCAAAAAGAAAAGGAAATGATCAATATAGAAGATAACTGTGGTTTCACTATTAGAATGAGCAGTTTGTACACATCTCTCACTTCACTGTCTATTATCCACTTTAGTTCACACATGGGGAAGAAAGCAATAGCTTTCAAAAATTAGCAATGAAGTTATGATAGCTCTTTACATTTTGATTATTCCTACCATTTTTTAATTGCAGTTTGAAGGACATTTACATATGCATTTTGTCATAAGCTTACACTGAAAACAAATGTTTGTATGAACTTTGTCTGAACATCTTGAGTTATGGCACTGAAATTCTAAAAATCCATGTTTGGTGTCTCGGTCTCATTTTCTAAAATGATAACAAAATGTTAATTATTGAGATGAAAAGTGTAAACTGTGCATCTGATGAGTTTGTTGTAGCCAGTCATGATGATTTGATGGTTTCATAAATGCTTACCTGTGCCGGAAGTATGGTCAGATGTTGGCCCTGTGTCATAAGAAGATGTAGAGCCACTGAGGAGTGTCCAGTCCATGCTGTCAGTTTGGTCCTGTGACCAGGTACAGAGGGAGTTCTTGTCAAAGTTGCAGTCCCACTGAGATGGAGCTGAGAATCACAAGCACACATTTTAAACTTCTTGTTAACATCATAGAGCACTGCTCCGGGGAATTCAAAATGTCAAAATACACAAAATGGAATGTTCATTTGTCCACAGCCATTTAACTTGGGATGGGGGCACAGTAGTCTAACATCTGAGCTTAATAAAGTTCGATTTGGTTTTGGATTAAATACTACTTAATTAAAAAAGCAGCCAAACAAATCAAGATTGCTGGAGGCAGCTTGGCCATATGTACGTGATTCATACTCAGAAACTGAAGACTGTCAAGTCTAAGGTATGTGTGTTTGACGGATGGGCTGGGTGGTTTACACTGTGGTGTCATTGGGAAAGACACTTCACTCCCCTTTCCCAAATAGACTCAGGTGTAAATGAGTACCTGGCTTTAAAGCTGACGGGACCAGGGTGATGCACTGTGGACAACCAGCAGTGACTTTGTTTTGTGTTGCATTTGTAATGTTATGTATTTACATGTATAATATGTATTTTATTCCATGTGTTTACATTATGAATGAGATGTATAACATTTTATGGCAAAGTAAACAAATTTCAATTTAATTCCTATTTTCATTTCCATCTCAATTTTGCCTGGTCATGATTTAAATTACAGGCAAATGCTTTCCTTTCAATAAAATCTTGTCTCGTATCTCTCTACCCCAAAATCCACCTCTCTCTATATATATACATATAGACAAATCAATGCATTATTTCATACCAAAAGTCACAGTCGGGCCAACTGTATAGTCTGTAGGTGGTGCAACTGTAATAACATTACACGTGCCATCATTGATAACCACATCATCTATGGCAATGTCTCCTTGAATGCCACTGCCTCTCTCACCATCAAAGACAATCTGTCAACAGAATAAATTGACATAAGAGTGCATATCAAACTCTCCATTTCTATTATTAGACATGCCTAGTCTTTACACATTTACACAACAGGCTGCTTTAATCCTAATTTCACAGAAAGTCTGTTAATAGAGGAAGTCTGAATAGGACAAAATTTCTCTGCATATACCCATCATAAAGATTTATAAAGGGTTCTTGAAACAGCAGAAAACTCTCTTCTCTTCAAACCCCTCAACATGACAGTTGTGAGTGATATGAACTGTTGAGATTCCTGTGAATAAATAGCAAGTTCAATCTGAATGTTTGGGAATTGTTTATAAGATTAAAACCACTATGACCGCACATTAGAAGCCTCTATGCTGTGATGATTCAGTCTGTAAATAAAAGATTTAGATTTACATCTTGGCAAGAATTACCTAATTTTAAGCTGTGTCTCCTTTTTTTATCTTTGTGATGCATGATAATATATTTTGGAAAACTTCTTAAAGATACGAATTTCGTATTTTTAACCATGTTCCTCTGTTCTCTCACATTCCCAACCTATAATTATTTTGAATCAGACTGGGCTTTTCAGCCCTGAACATGATTCTCACACACTGATACAAGATTTCATCTTTTTTTTTTTTTAAACTCTATTATGGGTATTTCAGTCTATCAAACTTGTATTGGTTAAAGATTGGAAGGTGAATATTATTCAACAAAATGAATGCACTGTAATTACCTGGTATTCAATTGGACTGGAGTAGGTAGCTTGGGTGAACTGCCATGCTTTGCCCTGATCACCTGAAGTCTGGAACAGCACACTTGACACATTGTTGGTCTGGACTAGGTAGACCCTCAAGGTACCCACATCTGAAAGGATGAATTGCCACCAACATTTACAAAATATCTTACAAAAATCGGTTACTTGCCGCACTAATAAATATTTACAAAATGAATATTAATGCCAAATTTTTAGGCCCATCAGCAAGGCTAGGAGGACTAGGGTGCTGCACTAAAGGCAACCAGCAATTACTTTGTTTTGTGTTTCATTTGTAATATTAAATATTTACATGTATGATGTATGCTGTTCCATATGTTGATGTTATAAAGCCAGTAAGACTGGGCAGCTTGATTTAAAAGATTGAGCCGAGCCAAGCTTTTCCTACAGCCCCATTAACTGATTCAATATATCAGGGTCAAGACTCTAAGGTTACTGATTGAACTGCTGTGAAGATCACACCAAGACTATGTGAGCTCATCTTCATTGTCATTTCAATATCTCTGGGCTACATAAGGACAGTGCAGCAGAGTTCAATATTCATAGGCTTCTGCAGGACAATATGAATATTTTCATATTTTTAAACCAGATTATATTATAACAAAAAATGTGCATTTTTAAAAAGATCTTTACTAAATTTTCAAAACTGTCTCAAAGTTTGCCCCCCATAATGTCTTTGTTAAAATATGTAATTATATTTCAAAAGCACTCTTTATGAAAGTGGTAACCACCATGCTATACTTCAATTAACATAATGTAATAGAGGAGATTATCAATTAAATACTTGACTGTCACAATGAACTTCAATGACAGCAAAATTTGCTGCTATGCTGTCCTACTGTAAAGATATAGGGAAGACAGAAAAAAGTGAAAAACAGAAACAGGCAGACATGGTAGGGTGGGTGGGTGGAGGGATGGATGGATGGATGGATGGATGGATAGATGGACGGATGGATGGACATGCAGATGGATGGACATATGGGCAGTTGGACATGCAGGCCTGTGAAATTGTCCAATCATGAGTACATATTGAAAATTTAACTCTCATCATAATGAAGAGCTGAAAGATTCTGTAATCCTCAAATCCTCATCTCTGTCATCATGTCCCTGGATGGGAAATACTCTATTTGTCTCATTTTCTTCGACAGAAAACATTCTGGCAAGACATATTCTGAAATGTTTTTGTCTTAAAAGAGCACAACTTGACAAGTGTATAACGCCAGCATTTTCAGTACTCACCAGAGCCATACATGTAAAACCAGAAGCTGATACAGGAGGCCGTGGTTGCAGGGATGAAGTCAGAGTAGAGCCAGGCTCTGTCTGAGACTTGCTGGTCGGATGCTTCTGTGTACATGTAATAACCTGTGAAGAAATGAAGCGTGAAGTTAGCTGAACTGTATGTACACTTTGGATCAGTCTCTCTCCGTCACTACAAAGTGAACAGCTCTACTTACAAAAAAACTAACAGATTTTAAAGGCAAATTGACAATGCAGAACTGACAGAGTATGAAAAAGAAAGATGAAAACAATAGGAGAACATAAAAAAGTGAACCACAAAATACTATCTAATGAGGTAGACTTAATTATGCAGGATTCCAGTTATACTGGATACATTGTGCCAGAGAAAGTACTGGTTCTGCCAGATGAGAGCAACAACATCAGACAGTGTTCAGTCATGTTAGTTGAATCTGTCTAGACAGATAAACCCAGACAACAAGGTGATATATGAGTGAGATTAAAGGAATGGTGTAAAACATGCTCTCTTTCTCATCCAACTGGCCTTAATTTCATGTGCCTGCTGACATTAGATAATCTTTGCTTGGTTAACACAGATGCATTGTGACTGTTTGAATTGCTCATTACTCACCAGCGTCAGTGTTGGTTGTATGGTCCACTGGAGGTCCTGTCAAGGTTGATGCGGTATCCCCAGCATTACGCATCCAGTCAAATGCATCACCTGAGGAGTATGTGTTGAAATAGCCACACATGTCATACTCAAAGTTGCAGCTGCCCACATGCGGACATACTCCGGTGTCTACTCTGATATCATCAAGGCCGATGTCACCTCTGTAACCTTTTCCTACCACACCTTCAAATATTATCTGAAAAAGATAAAACATGCATGTTTATATAAACAGTATAACAACCCCTGCCCCTCACTTTTAGGTGAATCTTAGAGCTAAATTATACATTGTGTAAACATGCATTTTCAGAAGCTGAGAGAGTCTTAAGTGAATTGGGAGTCTTGATCAAAATGCTTGGCTACATAAACTAGTTTGAAGACAGGAGGAACACTTAGGAGCTTCCATGCATATCCTACATATACACTGGGGTGAGTAAGGTCATGTCAGGTGAGCCATCCTTCTGTTAATAATTCATTTAATCAATGGAAACAAGGAGAAAATAGTCACAAGAAACCTGAAAGTATTACTGAACAAACTGCCATACTCACACTGAAGTCTCCAATGCTGGGATCAACTGTTGCTCTTCCCTGTTCCCAGAAGTTGCCAAGAGACTCATTGAAAGACCAAAGCAACCTATCACCTCCATTTTGTGGGCGTGCATAGACGTTCAGTGTGCCCATGTCTGCACCATACATGTGGTACCAGAAGTATATGCAGTGAGACTGACTGTTGGATGGGTTTGCCGGACTTATCAACCTTGCACTGTCTCCCATTGTCCTTCCAGAGGCATCAATATGCATGTAGTAGCCTGTAAATGGTAAGGAGGTTAATCGTCATGTCATAAGCTGACTGTCAATCTCAGAGATACAACCCAATACATCCATCAAATGTCATAAAGTAAGTCACAAAGTCACTGGCTGAAAAACAGCACCAAAGCTTGAGATTGGCATTATTTTCTTGTGTTCTTTAATATATTTTTTTTTCTCTCTCCTCAAAAACCCACTTGAATGACAGATGAACTGCCTCTGACTGTAACATCATTACTCCTTTGTATCATTCAAAGGAGAAGAGGGCTAAGTTAACATGACTTTTGACCACAAGCACCTGAAGCTAGCATTACCCTGGTATGAAATTAAACATGTGATGAGGTCAACTGCCTTTCCACTTCCTTCCACGAAATTAGCAATGGTATGTCAAAGTCATAAATCTCTGTTAGCATCACCAACATAATATGTCTTACAGCCAGTCAATATTAAGCTTATGCTACTTTTTGACGACAGCAAATTGCTGGCACCACATTAAACCTTATTTCATGTTCTTTTATCTGGTGATAGGAGTTTGAGCTAGAATTATCCTGGCCCAAGAAATAGTTGTTTGAAACAGTACAGGGTCATCACCCCTGTGCATAGCAAACATTCTGAGAAAATCTTTAAAAAAGGCAATCATATACTTTTTCTCACAAAAATTTCAAATTCATCTACAAATACTTATCATTTACCCATAATGTTATTATTTTCTTGAACATAAATGACTCTATTTTCAATAGCTTCAGACAACAAAATTCAGAGCAAGAAGGCTCAGATCACCTTCTGAAGATAATGCAGAACCTCACACTCTTAAAT
The DNA here is from genome assembly GCA_033807755.1 of Ellobium chinense. Taxonomy (NCBI): domain Eukaryota; kingdom Metazoa; phylum Mollusca; class Gastropoda; order Ellobiida; family Ellobiidae; genus Ellobium; species Ellobium chinense. The sequence continues at coordinate 793,161 of JAWQUT010000287.1, read as the reverse complement.
CAGCTTGGAAATACGAAATCAATCAGGTTTTTGAGATCTTGAAGTAAATTTAAGAAAGAAATACAGAGCTTGTAGTTAGGCCTTTGCAATAAGGTCAGAGCAAATTTCAGAATGTGAGGTCCAAGTTGTTTAGTAATGTAAGTCTTATTTCAACTGGTCACAACTGCTTTACATCTGATGATGAGAAAAATGAGAACTGTCATGAATTCTCGACCATTTATCAGTTACTGAAATTTTGTCATTCTTCTGAATATCTTTCACAGTCAGATTGGGTTATGTTAAATACTGCCAATCTCAATTCTCCTCATTGATAATACAACCAAATACCACAATATCATGAAAACCACAAGAATATGCTTGTCACTGGAGAACAAATGGAACCAAATGTGTTCTTAACATATACTACAGCTACCTACTGGAGTAGAGAATTTGATTCGTTACAGCTGTTTTGCCAGAAAGATCTATAGTAACAACCCACTTGATGCTCACAAAAAATAATGGAAAACATTAGAACCATGGAGCTCTACTAGCTTTGCTTGCTGATTTTCATGATCAAAAGTATTATTGTGTTTGGTTCAAGGAAATAAATAGGAAAAACAAACCATATCCATTTCTTGTGGTGTGGTCTGTGGATGGGCCAGTCCCAACAGATGTTGTTGCATTTGCCCATCTCTGCCAATCAAACTTGTCAGTCTGGTCTTGGCTGTATCCACACAGATCAATCTCAAAATCACAAATGGCTGAAAAGATGCAACATAAATCATTGGATCATGGTAACTCATCTCTGCAGCTCTACAGCATTTAACCATAAAAGTAGAATGCTTTAGTAATCCTATCCCAATTCCTTCACAAGAAGCATCACACTTTAACATCAATTACTCTTTTACCTATGCTTGATAAATGGCATTCTGCATTATTCCGATAGAACTGATTGGCAAAGTTTTTGTTCTTGAAATACTTATGAAATCGTGCCCAACATACGTTGGCGAGGGCATGCTCCCAAGACAAGAGAAATATCATCCAAGGCTATGTCTCCACTGTAGGATGGTCCAACTACACCTTCAAAGGCAATCTGTGAAATAATACAAGACGATCATCACCACCATAATAAAAACCATCATAATAATGACATCATAATGGTTTTCCCACTGATCAATACATGCTTGGTATGAGACTATGCTCAGGACAGAGATGTATGATACTTTAGGGCCCTGCATAAGTCAGTGTCTGATACAAGCTCCTTAGGTGCTCTTATTGTTCCAGTTAAGCCTGTAAGTCCTGATAAATGATTTTCTAGAATTTTTGTTTGCAATAACTAACATTTACATTAGATAGCACATTTACCTTTTATTCAAAACAGCTGAGCCTGAAATTGGTATTCTAAATCTAATTTGCATGTGTGACAACTCTGACTAAACCTTTTTGCTGAAAAGTACCCTGTCATTGGCAGATGTACCTGTTTCTTCGTGTCTTTTTCTTCCCCGTCAAGCCTACTTGAAACCTTTACATCAGTCACTTAAAATTTTCTAGCTTTACACGACTTGGGTGAAAACAGACAATATCTTAAACTTCCATTACCTGATAGTTTTTCGTGGAGTGAACTGGTGCCTCTCCTTGCCTCCAAACATTGCCTTGTGAGGCTGATCGTGTCCAGATAAGTGTCTTGTTGGTTGAATCTGTGACTAGGTACACATTCAATGTTTCCACATGGAGGCCAAACATGTGGTACCAGAACTTGAGACACATGTCATTGTCTGCAATTGGATAGAGTAGTTAGAAATGATCTGGACATTACTTTCCAATTTCTGTTTATGGCATTATGACTATAAATATAGCTAGACTAGTTTTGATCCCTGACCACATCCTTTATGTTGTACATCCTATCACATCCACAAATTGAAATCCTCTTGCACACTCTGTGCTATCTAGTCCCCTCCTCAGAAAACTTTAGACTGATCCTCAAAAGGGACAAGAGCATGCAGTCTCTTCCAGCTGACTTTCTCCTCATTAATTCACAATTATAACTCATTTATTCACCAGGAAAGGACACGAACAATTTTGATAAAGTTTGGGTTCATCTGACAGGGCAGGGTGCAAGATGGTGAAAATTTCGCAACAATTTGTTCACGGTGATGTATGAAACTCTTTTTTCGTCAGTTCCTTCACTAAAAATGTTTGTTTCCAGGTTAAAGGTTTCCCTGAGTATTAGTGAAAAGATAAATGATAAACTCACTTAAGATTGACAGTATGATAAAACATCCTCCTCATTCCACCAGTCAAGAATCAATGAGGTTCTCTCACACTAATGATGTACATACCTAGTTGAGGTCTCTCATACTATATGTCATAGAAATATTGTTGGAAACTTTAATTTTGGTACGATTATCCCATTTCATTTGGAAAGAAAAATAAGTTGCATTTACCCAGGATATGGTCAGTCATTTTTAGGCCAGTCTCAGGCTCTAAGTGGGGAGAAAATGACCTGTCTTCAGCAAGTCAAATATTTCCATTCGACATCTAACATATTTTGAAAAGTGCTGTCGTTGTAATAAGCACTTTAGAATCATATGCAGAAAGTATTTTATGCATTCCAGAGGTCAGACCTGGAGGTAGTGTGCAGGAAATGTAATAATCTCACATTTATATCCCTTTGAAAAGAAGCAGCATTGTGGTTTCTGAGTAGTATTCAGAAACTGAAGATAAGTCTAGGGTTTGTGTGTTTCGTGGGCTGGGCGGTTTATGTTGTGGTGTTCTTGGAAAAGACACTTCACTCCCCTTTCCCTACTCAACTCAGGTGTAAATACATACCCTGCTTTGGAGCTGAGGGGACCAGGGCACTGCACAATAGGCAACCAGCAATGAATCTGTTATGGGTTTCACTTGTAATATTATAACCTTATACGAATAAAACATACTGTTCTTTGTGTTTATATTATGATTGAAATGTTTAACACCGCATTTTGCAAGTCCATGGCACTGAGCAAACTTCAGAAAGAGTGATTTCTCACTATGACTCTCCCATCAATTTTCATCTTTTTCCTTCACATTCAAATATACCACACACATCACAACTAATATATGCTGGCTGCTTACCACTTGAGGGCATGAGTGCTGACATAAGAACAGCCTTGTCGCCAGGTCGCTGTGGTGCTGAGGTCTCTATGTAGATGTAACTTCCTGTTCCAGTTGTGTGGTCCCCAGCTGGACCTGTTGTATCAGATGGCGTCTTTCCAGTACCCAGTGACCAGTCAAAATCATCAGTGCGGGACTCATAGAAGCCACAGAAGTCACCATTGGTGAAGGAACAATCTAGAGCTGATGAAAGTGAGATTTAAAATGGACATTATAAATTTTTTTCTTCTTACATGGAACCAGATTATAGGTAAACAAGATATCCTACACAATCATTTCACCTGCAATGTACAAATGAAGAGTGTTGCATTGTAGGAATAACTGATGAATAAGTACATGCCATACTACTAAACAACAACATGTTTTTGAGTCACAGTACAGTGAGAAGATGAATGGGAGATCTCTGAAGCAAGGCTATTGTACTTACCATTTGTGGTGATGTTGAAGAGATTGTTTGGCTGACACCCTATAAAGTTGATATCATCAATGGCCACTCCATAGGTCTGGGAGAAGATCACTGCACTTTGGATCACAACCTGAAGACCAGATTTATATCAAATTATATTGGCTCAACATTACCTAACTGCATCAAAATCAAAAATAACATGAAAAGAAACCTACATCTGTTTATTCTAATCAGGTCATCTAAGTCTTGCATCATCACTCTTTGTGCGAAACATTTAGATTCAGAGAGTAACCTTTCTCTTCAACATAACCTAAAATTAACAAAGTTCCCTATGATCCTTGAAACTGGATGGTCAATTCAATACCCAACTATATCCAACTAAATGATAAACAGAAATCAACTTATGACAGCTACCCTCACTGCCATAGAAGTTTGATTGCCTTAACCAGTTCCCTCACTGGCGGCTGCAAAGCTGTCTCCTCCTGGTAAAAAACAACATAAAACTTTCAATATTTGTTTTTCAAGGTTTGTCTTCATTCTTCCATGGATGGATGGGAAACATAAAATGACTGCAAATTCCCAGAAGAACCATTTCTCTGCAATGATATAATCTTTTTAAATTAATATTTGACCATGTTCCCTCCAGTGTGGCTGTATTTTTACCTGATATCCTGCAGGTAGTTGGCCCAAATCTACAGAGTATGTCTGCCAGCCAACAGCACTAGTGCCTGAGTTCCAAAGCCTAGTGTAGATTGATGTGCCTGTGTTGTTGCTGTTCTGGAGCATGAAAGCCAGGTTGCCTAGGAGAGAAAATTAAATACATCTGAGTCTGCATAAAATTACCAACAAAGTAGTTTTCTCCAGCATCTTCTGTTTGACATCACCACCTTTAATTGCTGTTGTCAGTATTACAACTGAATAGGTATTTTCTAAACTTTCGTGAACAGTCAACAGACAGACATCGGTGCTATCAAATGCCTGGCTGCCACTTTTATTTATGTAGAGTAACTCAAAGATTACAGAAGACATCATAAGCTTGTAAACTGACAACATTCATGAAAATCTTTCTTCAAAAATCCAAGTGAAATTGCGTCCACTATTATGAATAACAACCCTATCATTACAATTTTGCAATAGGAAAATAATAACCTCTTTAGTATCATTCATGTCTTTTTTATCTTTAATGATCTGTTTTCAGATCGGAGTAAATCCATTTATCAAATCATAAGAGAACAAGAGTATACATTATGGTGACATTGTAGCATTGCACATACTCTTTGCTTGTTCATCATTTTATCTCTCTCTCCTTAATCGCAATTCATAGCAGAACAAATGTAAAATTGTACCTGATCCGGCACCATCCTTGTAGTAAGCAAAAGCCATGCGGCAGCTTGGACCAGTTGCAGGCAGCACAGGAGATATAAGTAGAGCAGGATCACGTGTGACACCTGAGGCTGGTTGCACAGCTAAGTAGTGACCTTTATTTAAACAAACATGCAACTCAAATTAGCATCATTTCAAAGATTAATCCCTGAATCCTAATTTCTGGTATTTTTAATCCTTACACATAGCCATAAGGTGATCTTTTGTCTGACATATCACTGCAATTTTCATTTCTGATATTGTTTATGTCACTGACAATATTCCATATGCATACAGAGAACTCTCAGAAGTCACATGTGTCTGTGTGTCTTGCTCATTTATCATCAACAGCTATCAGTGTCATTTTGATAACACTGAATACCTGTACTGTATTTCACAAAAACAACATGTCAGCTGCTGAGCCTCCGAATATGACATAATTGAGCACACTTAATACAGACATAGAGTATGATAACACGGATGCTGAGTGCAGTATTTTTGGTCCTGATTTTTCTTCCCAAAGGGTAGGTGTATACTTAATACGTATTTCTGTTAATAAACACAACTTTGGTTAGTCCCAAGGAGTTTGCATTATCTGTGCTCCACTGTTATGACATCATCAATGTTAATTTTAACAAACTGCAACACTCCACCTCAAACCACAAAGTTTGGAAAGCCTAAATTTGGCGTGGATTCATTTTCTGTAATTTTGAGTTGTTTCAATGGACTTTTCTGAGGGATGATAAGCTCCACCATCGGCTTTTATTACTGCCTTTCTCTCTTTTATGTCATCAATGCTATCATCACAAGGGCATGTAGCAATATTAGACATATACCTGTAGCGCCGGTGGAGGCCTGAAGAGTCCAGTCAGTTGTTGGTAGGAGTCCGGTAGCTGTTCCTGCTGATATGTTTTTCCAGCCAAACATGCCTATGCTGCCATCATGCCAGCCACACAGTGAATGTTCAAAGTCACATGATCCTAGGGAGGAAGTTTAGAATTGCAGATAACATGTGGGTGCAACAGAGAAATATACAACCCCTGTGTCTTGTTGCCCACCCTTCCTAATGTTTTAAAAAGTTCTCTCCATCCATATCGTCTTGACAAGATGCCATCTCACTACAGTTGCCTATATTACCTCATATCAATGTTTTCATTACTGTATCAACATTGTCATTTATTAGTAATTTTAATTAATAATAATATTAATTTATTATTACAATATAGCCATTGTGATATCTAAGGATTATCTAAGGATGTTTCTTCGATACCACAGTGGGCAGTAGACTTTGTTGTTATCATGAGTGTCATTGAATGTTATATCATCCCAATCTTTTGTGGATACTGTTGGTGGATTGTTGTGCCCCTTCAACTATACACATTTTTAGACTGCTGTTAGTTTTTCTTCCTTGTATAGTTCAAAGTAATCTTTACATTCATGAATTCTTAGTGAATATCACTGTGATATTCTTAAATTTCATATGAATAAACACAAATAAAACAACAGACATACCACAGTTAGCTTCATCTGTTCCGTCATTGCAGTCAGGCACAAAGTTACACACTGCAGAGGGCGGAATACACTTTGTGCCATCGCAAGTGAAGTTTGATCCACACTTTCCTGGTGCAGTCACTGTAGATGGGGGTCCAGTTGGAAGAGTAGCTGGTTTAGGGAAGAAAATCAGAAACTGGGTGATAAATCACAAAAGACACAATTAATCACGGAGTAATGTAACTATTACATCTGAAGAGCCTTGCTATGTAACTGCTTTGTTGTTGGAATCACATGATTAAATCCTGAGCACTACCATTGCTGTGACTTTTCATTAGAGAGAAAAATTTTATTCCAGAAACTGTGGGATGCAGTCTATATTTGACTTTGAAAGTTTATGTATAGCACTCTCAAACTAAACTTAGTGACGTGAAACCTTGAAACTTCAAACTGGGTGTACTCACCACCAGTTGGTGCCAAGGTGCAGCCATCAGTCAGAGAGATGTCATCCACGCCTATGTCACCCTGGTAGCCTGAGCCCACGACTCCTTCAATTACAATCTACAAAATAACAGAAATGGCATTGACTTAATTATTGAGAAAAAGAATTAAGCCACCTGCCTAACTTTAATAACATTCTATGTTGTGTGGGTTTAAGTTTAAGATGTTTAGATGGCATCAGCCAAAACAATTTAAGTCACAAAAAGAACATTTACAAGAAAAACACAAAAAGTGCATTTCTCTAAAAATGATTGCTTCAAGAAAAACAAATTAAAAATGGGCTCGAAAATGGACAGTGTTGTGCATATCTGTCTTATCAGTTTTAATAATCATTTTCCAGAAGTAGTAAGCAATCCTCAATTTCTTTCTCCTCCTAAAGTTTTTGCTTAATACCAGTTGAGTGGTCAGTCGTTTGGCTGGACAGTCAGTCAGTCACTTTAAAATTCTTTGTCACTTTACCTGTGGACTGTCCGCTTTATTGCTTATTTGAAAATTATTTTGACCTGTCCTGATTCGTTTCTAATATTCACCTGGAAGTTTGCTGTCTCAGAGAGTGGAATGTCCTGGCGGATCCATTGATTTCCTTGATTGTTGGAGCGAGTAAAGACCTGCTTCAGTGTTCCATTCACTGCTGTCCTTGTGTAGACATTGAATGTGCCAGTGGAACTTCCGTACATTTGGTAGAACAGTCGCAACTGAAATTATAATAAATTTCCCATTATGTACAGTCATAAATAATACACTGTAACACTCATGGCAGGATTGCTGCAATAGAGCTAATGTATACTTTTTAGAAAGGTAGTACATGTATTCATATTCAGAACCAATTACAATATGCATCATATTGCTGTCAGTGATTTCTATAAACTTAAGGTGAAAGAGGATGAATTGTAGTCATCATGGAACACTATCTTACCTGGCATGAAGAGGCTGCTCTCTTCCTGCTACTGGTGGCAGAGATAACTGGACTGAGAAGTCTTGCTACCTCACCTGGTTTTCGTGGTGATGATGTTTCAATGAACACATAGTGACCTAATCATTGAAGAGAGAGACAAAGAAAACTGTTTCTTAAAGACATTTAATATCTAATTCAAGGTTAAAACTAGAGGGTTTGATCAGAGGACAAGATAAAGCTCAATAAGCACAGGAAATCCACAAAACTCTGAAGGGAAAACTAATACGAGAAACAGGAAAACAGAGAATAAGAAAGTAAAACAATCATACAAAACAATAAAATATTGCACAGGCTGACCTGTAACAGTTCCTTTTGTGTGATCCCTGCTTGGCCCAGTGTCAGTAGAGCTTGTTCCACCTTGCTGTCTTGTCCAATCAAAATCATCAAAGCTGTCTTGACTCCACTGACCAAAGCTGTACTCAAAGTTCGTGCGCAGAGGATAGTTACCTGTTCAATGAAAAAGGACATTAGTGTAATTCTGTTTAAAATCAAGAGAAAGTAAGACTACTAAAATTTGGAACCTCTTGCTTCACAGCCTGCAACTATAAAAGTAGAGGCGTATTTAACAGCGTCTCCCATATTAAGATAGTCCTCCACCTCTACAACCCTTTTTGTATTAAACAGCTTGTTCTGATAACAGGATACACATACTGCAACCATAACAACAAAATTCTATGGAAAGTAAGTTTTTAAGTATATTTTGTGTCCTTGACACCCAATTTCTTCATCTCTAGAACAGAATACACATACAAAAAAAAAAATCATCTCACATGGCAGGTATGACCACCTGAAGCACAAAATAAGGCATAGAGAAGGTAGTGGAATGTAACGAGGCATAATTTCATGAGAAGTGAATGTATGGTGCTACCTCCTACTGTTTACAAAACCCTCGACTAGTGAGTCACAACATTCTGCAAACTGAAGAGAATGATCTCAATGGTTCAAGTACTTACTGCAATTAGCCTCGTCAGTACCATCACCACAGTCATCAGAGAAGTCACATACACTGTTGAGAGGTACACATGCCTTCCTGCCACAAGTGAACTCAGTAGCTTGACAGCTAGTCTGCACAGCTGGTAACAGAAAAAAGAGACAAAAAAAAAACTTATCACAAAATATATTATTCCATACGGTCAATTGAAAACCAGTCCAATATGACAACAGCAAGTGTATAGCAGGAGGAAAGACAGCATAGCAATATTACATGAGATACTCATTCATCCTGAGGATTCAACCCCCTGACTGGCTCAGGGCAATACAAGGCCCAATAAGCATGCCAAGGATGTCTATCATAGGCATAACTTTATTTAATAATGATGATGGTATAGGGCAGTATAGGTTTGAGCACAGCAATACTGTCTAATATCGCAAAGGGACTGGGTGACAATATTAAAGTGCAATATTTCTGCCTCATGGAGCACTTCCTTGCTATCTCTAATCTCCATGCTCTCTTCTTTTTCACTGCTTCCTCTCTCGTATACCTTACCTGGATAATTGCAGTTGATAAAGCTGATATCATCTATGGCTATATCTCCACTAACACTGTAGCTCCTGGTAGCTCTGAACAGTATCTAAACAGGTAGAAAAAAGTAAAAATAACAGAAATAAAGCATGATGGGCAAACCACAGAAGCAGATAAGAGGAATGAAGCTGAAATGATATGCAAGGATAAAAAGAGATGATATATAGACATTTGATAACAATGAAGGCATAGAGGATGACCAGGTAGAGGGTTGCGCAGGTAAGGGGAAAATATTTGCAATACTGAACCAATGTACATACAGTGTGCAAACAGAACATATATGTACATGTTGTACTTACCCTGAATGGAACAGATATGCGGCCTAGATCCACTGTAGCCTTGGTCCATCTGTCACCGTGGTCCCCAACTTCGTCAAACAGAATTGTATCCTCCTGAGATTCTCTCAGCACAAGCATCAGCTCACCAATGCCTGGGAATATTTTTGGACATCATTAAAGTTGCAATGTAGGAGATCATTATTCAGCTTCTTGCAGATATTGATAGCTTTGCTTCGTTTGGTTACATACATAAACCTATTAACCCACTGCTTTTTTAGATGGTCTGTGAGGACAGGCATTAAGCTGCCTGACAACATGACCAAAGACTTTATCATGATACATAACTGAACATCAGATACATCTATTATGTATGTGGCACAGACATTCATGGTTTGTCTTAGGCAAGGATGGCTGTAGATAACAATACTTGAAAATTTCTGTGAGTTCTTGAACAAAGCACTTTTGTTAAAGAAACTGTCTTGAATGGTGGTCATAACATACTTCAAATCAGGCTTAAATTGAGCTGGTTTCATCCCTCCTCTGAATCATTTGCAGGTTATTTTATAAACTGTTAAAAATCTGTTATAATCTGATAATCTAATCACGAATGAGCAAGAATGCATTTGCATTCTAGAAACAGGGATGCTGAAACTTTTGCGCTTTATCTAGCATCACATTATCAAATATACCAATAGTCAGAGGACATTCACTTAGCCACAAAAGTTCAAATGACCACTGATGACTGTTCATTGTCACATTAAAATAAGTAAAAAAAAATGCCTTACCGTATCCTTTCATGTGGTAGAAGAATTCAATCTGACAGGTTGCAGGAGATGGGCCATACTGGAAGTCAGTCATGAGCTCTGCCATATCTGATACACCACCACTGGAGCCTTGTACATACATGTAGTATCCTGGCGGAGCAAAGCACACTTATACAAGTATTTGCCCTTTTCAGTCTGTTTTGAGTGCTAAAATACATAAACTAGCAAAAGGTTACAAACTCTGCACACATAAAGCTTTGAAACCTGAATATTCCCAAGGCTTTCACATCATTATCATATTTGTAAAGTCCACTTTATTATCTTAATTAATTTCATTTGAACAGATTCTTTAGACCCTAATCTTTGAAATTCTGACCATTATATAGACTAAATGATATTTAACACTAGTGCACTGATCCTTCTTCACAAGGATACCCAAGCCACCATATGACTTGATATCAACTGTATTAAATATTCTTTAAAAAAGTATCTGCTGGCAGACAATATGATAAATGAAATATGACACTGAGGAAATCAAACCAATCATCTATCTGTATATTTGGAGTTGGCAAAATGTTTGCAATCTTATTGTGGCTATTTGAGTGGTGTCAGATTAATACTGCCATTACTACCAGAACACAGTCCTTACCAGCAACACTGTTGGTATGATCATACTGTGGGCCAGTGTTGGAAGTTGCACTTCCGTTGCGTCCTCTGTTCCACTGGAAGTCTCCAGAGCTGGTGTCCACATATCTGCACCAGTCAAATTCAAAGCTGCAGTCACCTGTTGCCACAGGAAGCAATGCAGAAACATTTTCTTAGAACAAATAAACCATTGCACTATCTTTACATTGGAACCAGACAACCCAGCTGTAACATTCTATCTTTAGAGATTGCTCTATACATTTCTAGGTGATTCACAGATTGCTTTGGTAGCCAACCCTTGCAAGAGAAGGAAATCCTTGCACACTCCAAAATCTGAATGACATGCTATTAAAATACTATTAAGTTAGTTACACATTTCATCAACAATTAAGGAAAAGAATTAATTTCCTTGTCAAGTCTCTCATCTTTTGCTTACTACTTGAGCTTCTCTCTCAAAACTAGTTTTAAATAATGAAATCCATTTGTACCACAGCTTTGCTCAATGATTTAAATTCCTAAACAGCTGCTGAAAGCAGCATTCTCTTATCTTCTATGGTTAAGCTATACCATTCTGCAGCAGATACCTATCAATTTTTTATCTGCATAAGATAGTGGTCATTCACAATGCAAAATGTTCTATCGTGCACCAAACAGCTATGATGGGTCATCACTTGGCATTGGGAATGATGAAGTGTTTGGGTAGTCTGGTACAAAACACTACTCCTAAGTAGCCTGGATATGTAGAGTGGAGAGGAGAGGGCAAAATCACTTGCAAAATTTGTACAAGCTAGTAATTCAAATGATTCACATAACAGAGAATGAGACAGAACCTACCACAGCTGGCTTCATCAGCCATTGTCTCTGTACAGTCACGTACAAAATCACAGACTTTTGAGTAAGAAATGTTGGTGTTGCTTGCACCTCCACAGTTGAACATGCCAGTCTGTGTTCTCACTGAAAATGTAGCATATACACACACTTCTTACAGTCAAGAATGATGGAAATATTAGTGAAAGTGAAAATGAAAATACATTTAAACTGCATGACTCCTGTCTTGAAATCACCCATCTATCTCCAAAATCTGTTACTGTGATGCTGACAAAATGTGAAGAATGTTATCCCACCATTTGCTAAGGACTGGTACCTGCTTGCTCTTGTTCTATGCTAGTTGTTGAGGATGAGACTGAAGCAACAATTCATGATGCGCATTCAGGACCACATACTTGTTTACAAAGTGATCTACTTCATGTATAACTGATGAGACACTTAGTCTGAAATAGCAGCACTGATCCTATAAATGAGGTTAATTTTGAGAAACAGTGCATGAGGACCAGTTTAAATCTGTTTCAAATAATTTAAAATAATCAGTGCCAACCTTCATCACAGGACAGGTCAGAGAGGCTGAAATCATCCAGTGCTATGTCTGCATTGTAACTTTTACCCACAGATCCTACCACAGAGAGCTGATGATATATGAAAACAACACTTATTTTAGTATACCTGGCACCCAAAAACAAAGAACAAAACATGTAGAATGGTTAATGTAAGAGAAAATCCTGTATCCAGTAAGTATGTTCTATAACAGTGAAGTAACGGAGACACTCAAACAAATTTATTTGTCACTGCTTTATTTTTTGCTTTTAGTACACAAATATCAGTCAAACTTAGGCCATTTTTTACTAAAAGGAATAGTCTTTTATGAGATCAAGACCCTTAAGTAAAAACAAATTGAAATGTGTCTATGTTTTCTTGCCAAACTTGTACTTGCGTACTTATTTTTGCTTGTCATAAATATGTTTTCCCACATTCTCTTAGGTGTGCAAAAGACTAGGGCCATTCTTGAAGCACAGTGACAAAGTAAAAAGTATGTGTATTTCACAGTAAGATTGTTTCAGGAACATTCTGTAACATGTTACCAAAGTGATATTTCACAGTAAGATTGTTTCAGGAACATTCTGTAACATGTTACCAAAGTGATATAAAGTAAAAACAGAACTCATGACCCACCTGGAAGACATCATTAGGTCTGGGGATATTGATGTATGTTTGCATCCAGGTGTTGTTTTGAGGACCAAACAGTGAGAATATTGTCTTGGGATTGGCATCATCTATGGTCTGGAAATGAGAATATCAAATGCATATTCAAACCATTGCATAAATTTCTTCTTTAATATTGAATTAGCTTACAGCTACTGAATTTCACAGGGAAGACAAAGGCTTACTTCTCTTGAAAAATGGGTAGAATAGCAGACAAGGTTTAACATTTAACACTGAGTATAGAAGACTATGACATATTCCTGCCATGCCTCACACTTCCAACCTTTAAGAAGTCAACAGCCACAATTAAAATTTTCCATAATTAATTTGGGCTCTAGCTTGACATACATTAACCAGATAATCAGAAGCAACCTGAGTAAACGGTTTTTCTGAGAAGCTCAGATATAAACTACTTAGAATCTGCTCTTTCCTGAAAAAAAATTTCCATTTCTCATGCATGTCATCCTTTCCAGTGTTCAAAAGTGTGTTCAATAAACATTGGGTTTAATATTATTGTCTGCTTGAATGATTAGACCTACTATGAGCACTTCACCAGATCTTTATTGAATATCAGTCTGTGTCAACATTTACCTTCAAGGTAACATTCAGCCAAGCAATGTCCGCTCCCCACATGAAGTACCAGAAGGAGAAGCAGAAGAACTCGTTGCCAGCAAAGATTGGGATCATTTGTGAATCTAACATTGCAATGTCACCTGGTTTATTGGGAGAACTGCTTTCCAGGTAGATGTATTGGCCTGTCAATAAAGTATCAAGTATACACAATATTTTAAATGAATTAATGGTGGCGGGAACATAATGGTTGAGTGCTGGTAATATTACATTTAATTTTTTGGTGCAGAAAAAGAAATCAGTGTAGGTTTTTATCACTTTATACATGCTCATGTAAAAACTGTGAGAATGGCTGATTATATTAGTGCACAGTGATTGAGACAATATCACATGTGTAAATGAATGACACTGACAGTGAAAGATTGACACATTGTATGATATCCCTGGAGCAAGCTATTATTACTAGAGAAAACAACTACAGCCAATGTCATATCATGTATTTATCAATAATATCATGTCAACATGTAATTTTACTTATATTATCTTGCTTTAACTGAATATTACTACCACAGACTGTATGAAGGCATCACCTGATGGGGTACCCAGAGTATGGTCCTGAGAAGGACCAGTCTGGAGAGATGGGGTGGAGCCACTGTTGATCTGCCAGTCCAGATTGTCAGTCAAGTTCTGGGTCCAGGAGCAAAGGTCTTTCTCAAAGTCACAACCGAAGGCCTGGATACATGGATCTTTGGACAACTGGAAGTAATAAACATTATAAATGTCATTAATACCAGAAGCAGTCCATTCCACACTTGATGGATGTGACTTGGATATGGCCAGTTACTCTCTCCAGCATGAACTGTCATCTATTATTAGGGCCAAGGAGTGAGATCAGCAGTTCATCACAAGCACTTGCTGATTCACCAGTCTGCTGTGCACTGATACATGCTGCACATTTACTATAGTAGTGGATTAGCATGCACAGACATGGCACAAACATCAAAGAGATCAATGAATTAGTATGTTGTTTATGAGTATATGCGGCAGAAATAAAAAGACATCAGAATAACTGATGTTTATTTACAAGTCTCAGGGTATTAAACTGAGGAAAATTCACTAAATCCAAATTCATTTGCACAAAATTAGATGTGTTATCCTTCCTAGAAAGAAAAACCATAAATATGAAGTAATATATTACACAATACATCAATTATATAAATCCATGCTGAAAAACTGGCCGAAACAGAATGTCAGCTGGACTAAATAAATGCTAAATATCTTTATATGCCATGATAATTTTTCAACTTTCATCTAAAACAATTGTAATATTCAATATATTCAAATATAACTAAAAACTACACCATAGCAAAAAGCATAGAAAGCAATGTAAAGCAAGACTGACCAGTAGGAACATTGAGACAAGTACAGCTTCACTGTTATAAGAAACTTGAAATATCAAGATCACAACTCCTTACCTCTACATCATCAATGGCAATGTCACCCTGGTAACCTCCACCAACTGAGCCTTCAAAGACAATCTGTGACATAGAATAAAAATAACATGTCCTTTCATACATAACAAGTAAATTTCAGCAAAAGTGGAAACGAAAATGCTGCATAATAAAATTATCCATTCTGTCATACATAAGGACTGTTAACTTCACAACACTATCTTCAAACTTTCTGTGACTGATTCTTTACTGTGATAATATGAAATACTGACTACTGAAATCAAGTCGCGTGGCTGATTCTTTACTGTGATAATATGAAATACTGACTACTGAAACCAAGTCGCGTGGCTGATTCTTTACTCTGATAATATGAAAGGCTGAATACTGAAACCAAGTTGCATGTCACAAATACTGTCTACCTAGACTGTTGCTTTGTTCTAAACATTTTCTTAAAACTCTGGAATCTGCTAGTATGGGTATCCAAGACCACATTCATGCTCAAAAACATCTTCAAATTTCTTCTCTGTAAACACCATGTCATTTTGGAATGCAAATATACCTGGAAGGAAGTTTGAGAAACAATATCGATCTGCTGGAGCAGCCATTGATTTCCAAAGTTCCCACTCTTGCTGTCTATCAGAACATCTGTGCCCTGGTCATCACGGCTATAGATAGCCAGTGTGCCGACTGAAGTTCCATACATGTGGTACCACAATTTCAGGCAACGTCCATTTGTTGCAGGGTAAACTGGCGTGATGATTCGAGCTAGATCGCCTGACTTTCTAGGAGATGAGGTCTCGATGTACATGTAGTGTCCTTAGGGATATAAGAATGATTTTAATAAATAAAACCTCCAAGCTTCAAGTCAGGATCATCTGTGGACCTAATGAGACGTGAACAATCCTTACAGTTCTCTCAAAATAAATACTAAGATATTCTGGGTGGGTCAGATAAAATATCGGAATATTTTCTGTGGAATTACCTCATATGTTTCAAGCATGAACTGTGCCATACATGTTACTGTACAATTGTGTATAAAGGTCTCATTGTAGATTTTTCAATACTTTTGGCTGAGTGCTTTCACAAATACCCATCAACTGCACTGAGTGTGATTACGTGATTACATGGCTTTTTGTAAATGGCTCAATGACTAAACAAATACCCACCTGAGGAGGTGCCATAGGTGTGATCACTGGCTGGTCCAGTGTTGGCACTGCTTGTACCACCACTATGTCGCTCCCAATCAAAGTCATCATACACATCCTGATTAAAACCACAGACACCATCATCTTCAAAGTCGCAGGTGGCTGAAGAAGGAACAAATTAAAGATGTATGTACACTTATAAAAAGAAAGTGAGACAAACAGAAGCAGAGAGAGAGAGAGAGAGAGAGAGAGAGAGAGGGGAGAGAGAGAGAGTAAGAGGAACAAGAAACTATATAAAGATGATGTTACATGGGAAATGTGGCTAACTGTGAGTCAAAAGTAGTCACAGCAACTTGTTTACATATGATAAATTAGGAACATGGTAAATGAGATTCAAATTACAAAAGCTCATTTGACTACGCATTGTTAGAGCAAATTTTTATAGCCTGACCTGACAAGCAGTAATAACAATGAAATAAACAAAATCACAGTCCACTTCTCTACCTGTAGGAGGGCATGGACCATCATACACAACAATATCATCAACAGCAATGTCCCCTCTGAAGCTATTGCCGGCTAAGCCCTCAAACACAATCTGTGGATTATAAATGCACATATGAATCAACAGTGACTGCTAACTGAAATGTTAACTTAACAGCCTGAAAGGAAACAACTTATGATTTGAATGTGTAGACAAATATACAGAATACTTAAATGATGTAATTACTGTAACAGACTAAACAAAAACGTACAGGGAGACATACGTAATAAAATAGCTGAGCTTAAGGGGAAGATACATATACTGATGCAACAGTACAAAAGATGCATTTTTTGGAAGAGTGTGCACATGTAAAATAAAGTATCATAGATATTAAATTCATATGACTTTCACAGATATTTACAAAACAAATAATATTCCTAAAAATGAAACTGACATCTTTGATAGAAAACATCAAGAGAGTTGAGGAGAATGTTACCTTCACATAGTCACTGGAGGCTCCCAGTTCTATCTCTGCATACAGCCAGTTGAGTCCCTGTTCTCCTGCTTTGGTCCAGATCGCTGATCCAAGACTTGATGAGTTGGCTAGATACACATTCAGCCTGTTTATGTCCTGGCCATGCATATGGTACCAGAAGCTGAGGCAGCGAGGGCCAGTGTTACTGAACTGAGGGCTTCTGAATCGTGCAGCTGCTGACGGAGTTTGGTAGGACACATCAATGTGTACATAGTGTCCTGTGGAAGCAAGTTATAATCATTCAAAAGTGGTACCACGTGTGAGTACACTGGGCTAAATTGTATTTAAAAGTTCAGCCTCTTTGATGAAGATCAGATAGGTCAGTATAAAGACAGTATCTATAAAAAAGCAACATTCAGAGCAGCATCTAATTTTTAATTTCATGAGCACAGGACAGTTTATGACTTAAATATACTAAGTGTATTGCTCTACCTTGGATACTGCCAATAGTGTGATCATAGCTAGGTCCAGTGTCAGTTGACTGTGTTCCTCCCTGGGTCATTGTCCAATCAAAGTCATCATTTTTGTCTTGTGTGTAGTAGCAGGTGTTGTTCAGTTCAAAATCACATGACAAGACATAGACTGAGGCTGAAACAGAAACAAGAATGAGTGAGCATTCACTGGACAGCCTGAAAGGCAATAGTTTTGGACAAGCCACAACTTAACAAACTTCACCACACAGACTACAAGATTTCAATGAAGAGTTTTTGCAACATTTACATTAATAGATGCTTCGTCAGTAGATTCAAAGGTAACAGATGCATGTCAACTTTCAAAATCTTTTGTGCAATATGCACATTACACAAAAGAGTGAAAAATACGTTTCTTATGTCCATCTTCTATTCCTTATAACATGGTTGTCAGAAGTGCAATCTTCACACAACTGGGAATTTATTGTATACACCAGGTGACCAGAAAAGTTTACTTAATTCAAAGTCCAATAATATCAAGAGTTACAAAGATTCCATAACATTTCAGGCACAGTAACAGACACACATGATCTATAAAATTGTTGCACGTTTCATTATCTAGGTGTCATACTTCTGTCACAGCAAAAAAAGTTACAAAACATGTCAAAAAATAACATGCTGGGATCAATGTGTTACTAATCACACATCCCGCTTGTTACTGTTCAACATATGTCTTTACTCTTTCAGTTGTGAGATAACTATATTATCTAAATATCTGAAAATTGCCATGTTTGTAGGCAATATCTATCTGCTAATGTATACCACACTGTAGCTGCATAAGAATTCAAATATTCAAGTTATGAAACCAATTTGGTAAATTTTTTTTTTCTGGCCACCCATTTTTTCACAATAATACACCTACTTGGTGGTGTTGGTGTAGTAGGTGGAGGTGGAGTGGTCTGAGCGGAGCAAATGCCATCTAACAACTGGATGTCATCAACCACAATAGTGGTTCTGCCAAGCAGAGGACGCTGGGCATCAAATGCTACAGAATATGGAACAGCTGAAGTGATATCCTGTTCAGCAGACTTCCAGTGCAGAGTTTTGTCTATTCCATTGGGATTGGTCAGCTGCAGCAAAGTACTGTTCTTGCCGGCACTATCAAGGTAGATTTGGAGGATACCTGTGAAAAATCAGGTTAGTTTACATGATCATCCTACACCAACTTGTAATATGAATTTCCTCCTATAAGCATATAAGCTTCTCAAGTAAGCCTCTTGCCAAGCCACTGGCTGTATGTAAAATGTCCAAAGTGATTTGTTTAGAAGTTTTGAGACATCACCTTCACTGTTTTCAAGTAGAGCAGATCAGTTTTTCCTTAAAACACACAAGATGCTAAATGAATGACTGGCTTTGACTTTTCACTTTCTTTCTCCCTATATTTATTTCATGTTACAGCATGTTTTGGCAAATCTCCTCTCCCTACCTTAACAATCACTTCAGAAACTCAGACCACCTACCATCTCCACTGATGCTGTAAGCAAACCGGAGACATTTCCCTGTGGTTGCTGCCTGCAGATCACTGACCATTGCTGAATGTCTTTGTCCTCCTGGAGATGATGGTATATCCGCCAGGGCATAGGTACCTATACAACAACAGTGCAAGTTTAGAATCTGGGTTGTGAATAAAGCTCACCTTGATGATAACAAAATAGATTGTATATAAAGAGCATACATGATATATCCATTTCTTAAGCAAACAATTTTATGAACAGTGAGCAGTAAAATGTAATTATGACATGCATGTTCTTACCCAAAATATAATATGTGCACATGAAGAGGGTAACCTGAGAGTTCCAAACAGTTGCATATATAATTATGGTGATATATTGATCCCATGTTATAATGACAATGCCAGGTATGCTTTTAATAGTAAATGACTTTAAATGATGAGGATACAAATAATGCTTGCTAAGCTGTATTGCAATCGATGACATCGATAACAGTAAGACAATAATGATGACAGATACCACGAAAGATTATCAATACCAAGCAAGAATTCATTAATTTTTACACACCCTTGACTTCTTATGCACATTTCATTTTAAAAAATCAATAATGAAAATCAATCTCTTTAAGCTGTTTGTGAAAATTGTAATGCTGACAGAACAGGGCTGATTTCGTGATCAATATCAAAACATAACAAAGTACCTTTTGGTGCATTTGTGGTATGATCCACAGCTGGGGCATTGCTTGCATAGCGGTTGTCTTGTGGAGATGATAGAATCCAGTCAAAATCATCATCATTGCGGTTGGTGAATGTGCACATGCCAGTTTCAAAGTCACATGACACAGGATTAGGGCATGGATGGGTCAGAATTTGGATGTCATCAATGGCTATGTCACTGGAGTAGTTGGCTCCAATTGTACCCTCAAATACAATCTGTTGGATTCAAATGAGAAACAGTATTATTTTAGTTGGATACTGTTCATTTACTGAAAAGATAGTTACTTTTACAGGCTTTATGCATTTATTTAATGCCTTTAATGATTGTTTAAGTATTGGGGTGGTGTTTGCATCTGAATGTGACCTTTAACATTTCACACAAAATATCAATTTTATGTAAATAGCCATTTGTGCAAACTATGAACTATCTCAGTGTACATGTCTTTCCTTCTCCCTCCCTCCTCCTGCCCCTTATATATTTTATATCTCAGTCCCATTACCATGTGAGATATTTTCAGGTAATGAAATCTCAGTGGACAGCATAACTAAACTATCATCATTCAGGTCAAGGCAACAATTCATAACTGATTATAAATATTCACTTCACTGACACAATGATACTTGGTGAGATTTAGAAAATGAAGTTCTTTGACTGCAGATAGGGGATGGCAAATGTGCAAGTCTATGAGTTTCCATTTCCACCAACCCAACTGGCTAAATTGTTTGAATACTTTATCCATTGACCAATCATATGAAAGACAGTCTTCTCAGATACCATGCCTGCTGCATTTATCTAGCATGAACAGAGTCTAACTGCAGCAGCGCAAAGAAAAATATGAGCTCACCTGGTAGGCATCTGGTTTGTTAATCTGTGCCTGTGCCAACAGCCACTGGTTACCGCGGTTGGCATGCATGGTCCAGACAATGTTCCCTTGCTCTTGTTTTCCTGGAGTGTGTAGATAGACATACAGGTAGCCCATGCCAGCTCCATACATGTGGTAATAAAACTGGAGACACTGTTTACCACCTCCTGGGTAGAGTGGAGAGATGATTCTTGCCCTGTCTCCTGACTTTCTTGGTGCAGAAGCCTCAGTGTAGATGTAGTGACCTGTTAAAGATTGGATAAATCAAGGATGGTTTGGAGAAACAGACTCACCATTCAGGCACAGAGACAATAAGAGATCCATGTGGTAAGTTCAACTGCTCTTTCAATTCATACAGATGCCAAATGTATTATTCTTTATGTGGCCATACTGCTGTGCACTGTTGAAATGATTCAGTTTGCTGTATCTATCTAAACTGAATGGGCCGAATATACTTGTGAAAGGTGATAGCTCTGACATTATATATCATCATTATAAAAGTAAACCAAATCTCTATGTCAAAATGTTAGCAAGACTGTCCAAACATTTATGATCTATTAAATTCTAGCGTTGATGTAACCCCATTGTGCGAACATGCAGGCGACATGCCTTTGAACATTTTTCCTCTGAATAGTGCCTTATGCTTTCGTGCCACATTTATGGTCTACATGCAATGTTCTTGCTGTCAGTTCTCACCTTGAGCAGTTCCTTGTGTATGATCAGTCACGGGACCTGTGTTGGAACTAGCTGTGCTGCTGGCTGTGCGGGTCCAGTCAAAGTCATCATCAGTTTCTTGAGTGTAGCCGCACATATCTTGCTCAAAGTCACACAGGGCTGAGTGTTAAAAATCCAAAAAGGAAAAAACTTAAGTGTGCATACACCACTGGATTTTACAGGCAGAACTGGGATTGCTGATAACAAAATGATAAAGAGATACAGTACTTCCATTTACTGATTAAAGTACCAGGACATAATAAAAATGGAAATAAACAATGGTGAGGGAGAAGCAATTCATCTAAGTGAATAAACTACTTTGCCTGTTACCCTAACTTTATCCCGACACCGTTCATCACTTTTACTATGATAAAAAGGCAAAAGGCAAGAATAATGTTTCAGCTCTTTCTGTGTTAAATGGACGATAAAGTGTCAAGTAATTCAGTTCACTATGATATTTTTAAATGTTTGCACAGACAAGAAGTTAAAGAAGAGGTATAAAAAAACACATCTTGAAGTTCTGTCATGTTTATATAATAAAATGATTTGATAAGTCTCTGACAAAAGATCTTAAAATGTGATTTCAACATAGCATACTTAGAGTTTAAATGCAAGAGCCAGTTAACAGTTAGTGTTGTAGTTGCTGTGGGTGTGATCTGTTTTTTTCTTGCAAACTTACTGATTTTCTTTGTTTTTACCAGACCAGTGATGAAGAGCTATGAAAATGCACTCTGTAGGAATGACTAAGAGAACATTAATCAAAAGAACTATAAAGAAACTGGATGAAATGGAAGCAGAGGAAAACCTGCTTTTTTTTTTTTTAAAGAAACTTGAGGGCTGACAGTTTGAAATAAAAAAGAATTCTGTACCTTTGTGAGGGCAGGCACCATGGGATAGCATGAGATCATCCACAGCTATATCACCCTGATAAGAGCTTCCTCTCACAGCTTGAATGTACAGCTGAAAAGGTGAAACAAAATTATCATCACTTTAGTAATGAGCAGACAAAAGATGAAGTTTGTTTATTATGAAAGTCAGTAAGGTCAGTTAAATAAACTTCTTTATAGATACAGGTTCTTTAGGAAAAATAACACAAAACACAAAAATCAAAAAAAAAAAAAGGAAAGCATTTCCCCCATTACTTTTGGCAATAATAACACACCCTGGCGATGCAAAAACAATAATGAAATGGCAGTGCCAAAATATTGTTAGGGCAGACCTGGAAATTGGTGCTGCTCTGTACAGTGACAGCTGCTGGCATCCATTTGTTGTCCTGGCTTCCCTGCTTTTGCCACATAATAGTGCTACTGCCACCTATGCTGGAAACCAACTGTAAACTTCCAGTAGCAGATCCATACATGTGATACCTGATTTGACAGCAGAATAAAGAAAGTATCGAGTTGTCATCAATATCCCTGCAATCCTAAACTTGAGGCTAAAAGAAACTGTGAAAGTATGAAGTATGATAATGTCTCTTATGGGACCCTGAAAATGTTGTTTGTGACTGCAAATGATTTCAGTCAAAAGCCTGCTGTAAACTGTGGTTTCTCAGTGTTTTCTCCAGACTGTGCAATCCCACAATTTGCCCCTTAAATTTCAAAATGTTCCCTAACAGTACAATGAACACATGCATATCACCCCCCTCCCCTCCCTCCCCCTTCCTGCATTCGAAAGTTTGCATACTTAAGAAAAACCTAAAATTTCTCCAAAAATTTACAGATCCCTCATCAAATTTATGACAAGTGGAGGAATGTCTTCTCCAATTAATATGACCCGGGGAAAATTCTTTCTAATTATAATCAACAGTTTGTAATATGAGGGTTAATTTCACTATTTGCAATGGCAAGCAGAAACATGTTTTACCCTTGCTTGAAGTGAGCAAGCATGACACAAAGTATGAAAACATGAGTACATTATTTCAAACTATGAAGAAAAATGACAATAACTTTATGCAGAACAAAAATGGATAGACCCGTTTCTTTAAACATGGTTGTACAATGTACATTGGCCCTTAAGGATCTACCATTCTTCCATTTTTCTATTTTGCAGTTGTTCATGGTTATGATAACAGATATATTAAGAAACCTATATTGAAAGTATTGGACTCACCAGAGTGAGAAACAGTTGAGTCCATTTGTGGGTGGCAATATAGGGGAAGCTAGGATGGCTGTATCACCCTGAACACCATTGGAAGCCTCCAAGTAGATGTAATAACCACCTGAGAATGACATACCATTCAATACAAGTTATTAACAGTGCTTCCCTCAAGTGAAAACACCTTAGAATTCACTTAACATGACTCACTTTACCCAAGATCTCGGTTAAGCCAATCAAAAAGAAAATCCCATTCCTAAGGTCCTCTTTCTTCATTGCCATTATCCTATGATGAGTTTCAGAGAACCTTTGATAACATGGTAAGTGATGCCCTAGACAGAAAGGAAAATGTTATGGACAGAGAATAAAAATGAGCTACCGCTACAGCAATTTTCCCTCATTTTGCCCATTGGTGGTTGGGTGCATGCAGATTATGTTAAATAGTGTGTCAGTCAAAGGTGCTGCCAACATAATGCAATCCCTGAGAACACAAAGTACAATATACTAAATTCAATCCACACAACTATCATAAAACGCTATTGTTTCTCCTTACTATAAATCGATAACACAAAATTCCCCTAACTTGCCAAGATTTGGCTGGTTCCTTCAGTTATACTGTATAACACTGTGGAGAGAAAAGTTTTGTCCGGCATTTTTTATCCAATTTGTTAATCACTCAGCATAAGTATTGTGCTTAATAATAATATACCGTGTTGCTGAATGGCTGTGGCTCTGAACTCAGGATTCCTGCTATATCTATGTTGTAAACAGCTTCAAAAAGCATTTCATTCACATTTTATTTAATTCAAGTGTCTGCCAATGGCAGTGAAAGATATCAGAATGCCTGTGAATGGCAACTGCACTGTATGCACCCTAAAAGAAAGTCTTTCAGCATTCTAGTCTGCTGGATGATAATAATATGAAGTCATAAGAGCAAGCATTTGCCTGAGTGCAATGCAAATAAAGCTCATTATTATTTTGTAGTATACACTAAAGCATCAATTTTACCATAGCCTGTGTGGTCAGCTGTTGGTCCTGTGCCTGTTGATGATGTCCCTCCAGTGTTGATTATCCAGTCTGTTTTGCTTTGTGAATGCTGAACCCAGCTACAGTAGGTCTTGTCATCAAAT
The DNA here is from genome assembly GCA_033807755.1 of Ellobium chinense. Classification (NCBI taxonomy): domain Eukaryota; kingdom Metazoa; phylum Mollusca; class Gastropoda; order Ellobiida; family Ellobiidae; genus Ellobium; species Ellobium chinense. Next base: position 768,448 of record JAWQUT010000287.1, on the reverse strand, counting down.
GAACAATCCGCAGTAGCCAGGGCTGAAATCAAACATCATATGACTCACAGAAATCCAGAACTGCATCACTATAATTCCTGAATCTCTAGATTTGAGAGTGCAGTTTCCTTAATGGAGATTTTGAAAGGAATTTTACATTTTTTTTTTTCAAACTAAGGAGAGTACGCCTTAGAAATGATCTGCTCATATAATTATACCTGTGTCGAGACAAAATACCATGATGATTATATGCAGTCTATGACTGTGCTAGACTACTTGGATAGAATGACTATGCTGCAGCACTTTTGCATAATGTGTAAATGTTAAGGAATCTCAAAACAATAGCTTATAGAATCTGCACTGCTCTAACAAGAATGCCTAACACCTACCATCAGTAACTGGAAGAGCAAAATCTGGTTTAGTCTGACAGCTCATGGGTTCAATGTCTGTATCATCAATTGCAACATCACCACCATAGCTCTTCCCGACGACGCCTTCTAAGACAAGCTGGGAATATGAAATCAAGACAAACTAGATGAGAATATATAACGGTAAATGAGATTATGAATTGGCAATAAATTTTGTCTCAGTTAAACCAACCCATAAAGATAAAATAGTTATAACTACAATTGCTATCTAAAATATGGTTAAGCAAGAAACTGACCATGAAGGGCTTGCTGGTGTACATCTTGGACACATTGACCTGTGCATGTAACCACTGGTCACCACTTGCTCCATCCAACTCCCAAAGTGTTGCCTCCATGGAAATGACATCATAGGTTGCATTGTTTAGAACCATGACTCGGAGAGCTCCAATATCAGACCCATACATGTGGTACCAGAAACTCAAACAATAGTCTTGGTTAGTGACAGGGTTGAACATCTGAAAACAGAGCAGTATAACTGATAAGAAAGATTAACCGTCTAAAGCAGCCAGATACAAAACAAAATTTCAAAAACTTATAGGGGTTGGAAAAGTAAATGAAGAGTATGAATATTTCCAAGTGTGAAATTAAACAATTTATTCATTAAAACCTTATAGAATTAAAACAGTCATACTATAATTGCGATTTGCAATAGAAACAAATTTCAAAGGGTGAACTAGTAAATTACGTAAAGTAGTAAACTGGGCAATGATAAAACTGATACACTTAATATGAAAGATCAAGCACATGCTAAGCTTCACAAAAGATGGTTTTCTTAGCAACAACTTCCAATAATGTTTTACTTATTGATTTGATAAGTTCCAATGATAGTGAAGTCAAATTCTTAACCCCAATTATTTGTGAAATTCCACTATAACCAGGCTGCATTGTCTGCAGTAGGACAATTACGTCATTCTGTTCTTTAATTTGCTAGGTATAATAGCCTGATCTCTTATGAAATTTGCATGGCATGTGCAATTATGTCGCGTAGTGAAATAATGCCAAATGAAGCCTACTAAAACAGAACACTACCTGACTAACAAGCCGGGCCCTCTGTCCTGGCTGCATGTTGCTGGCCTCAATGTACATGTAGTAACCAGCATCATTCTGTGATGTATGGTCTGTGCTTGGACCAGTATTGGAGGATGCGGTGCTGCCTTGACTGCGTAGCCAATCGAAGTCATCACTTCCATCAAGGACATTTCTCCACAAGCAAATGTCTTGGGTAAATGTGCAAGCCCCTGGAATTGAAAATCTCATACATGTGAGTTCTTGCTTCCTGTGATTTAAATCAAATGTAGAAAGCAGACAAAGAGATGTATTCAGTCATATCAAAACTATATTTGCATAGGAATTGTCAAAGTGTTGTCTCTTATTGGTTTCAATCACTGTCAAGGTTCCCACCTTGTTATTGTAATGTTTTAGAGAATTAAAGCAAATTGATTTAAACAATTGAACTGAAGGGAAAGGATTCCTTATAACATTCTCTTACTTGGGTTGGGACAGGCTCCTTCTTTCAGCTGAATGTCGTCTAAACCAATGTCACTTCTGTAGCCATTGCCAACCACACCTTCAAAGATGACCTGAAAAGATCATGATTTCCTTTGTCAATATGATTATTAATTTGAATAAAACTCACTCTAGCTTAATGTTGTTTAGAAAAACAAAGCGATAGATTTACTAAATCTTACTATGTCAAATGTTGCTTTTCTTTTGAAAATGTATTTTGGAATATGCATTTTTGCCAATATAAAATATGACAAAACTTAGAGAATATAATAAAGCTTCACTTATGGGGAATCTGCATACACAGAGTAAACCTCAAGACAAAAAGGCATTCTTCAAAGTGTCAGTGTGCATATGCCATGTTTAGAGATCCAAATGGAAGGATTTACTATAAAAGGAAGTCATTCATGTGGTTATTTAGTTCTGTATCACTTACTGACACTTCTTGTGGTAAGATTATTTACAAAATCACTCACCTGATAATTGCCTTGTAAATCCAAGCTGACCTCTCCCTTCATCCACTTCTGGCCCATATCGAAGGAACGAGTCCAAATAGGGGAACCACGGGTACCTGCTTGACCAGCTGGAACTTGGTACACATTAAGCGACCCAATATCAGCACCATTCATGTTGAAGTAGAAGGTCAGACAGTGTTGTGTGGCTTGTCCCGCAGAATAGACTGGGCTGTGAAAGGCATGAGCAGGAGAATAGTAAAAGTTTAGAGGGACCTGATAATACAGTCTCAGGCATGCATTCAACAGAATCTCAGCAGGCAATATATGATAATAGTAATAATGCGGTTTGTAAGTCTCATATCTAAGCCAGTACTTGATGACACAACTTCTCATGTTTATTACTCCAACAGGCCTGATCACTCTAGATATTTTCTGAGCTCCCGGAAGAACATACAATGCTACTGCCATCTACAGGCACTGATCATTAACATTTGACAATATCTTTCACTGCCTAAAACCAGGTACATATTTTACAGACAGAGAGACTGAAGAGAATGTGATCAAGGTCAGGAACCAGACCCATGACCTTTTGATCTTGATTCAGTGCCTTAACCAGCTGGTCAGGCTATTCCACAATAAAAAACATCTGATATCAAAATCTTTGACAACTTTGAAACAAAATTATCGAGACATATTATGAACAACAAGATTATAGCAGTCCACAAAAGAGAATAAGTTTGAGCTGCCAAACTCCAGTGCAACATGAGTAGATGGATGATATTCTTGTTCCCTTCTACTCTGTACATACCTGATAATTCTGGCAGTGTCGTTTGGTTTTTGTGGTGAGGAACCCTCAATGTAGACATAGTGTCCGTTGTATGATCCCCAGGTATGATCAGTGAAGGGGCCTGTGTTGGAGGATCCGGAGCTTCCCTGGTTCAATGTCCAGTCAAAGTTGTCTGATATGTCCTGAGTGAAACCACACATTGGACTGTTTGCTGGCTGGTTCTCAAAGGTGCACAGTGATGCTCCATCTAAACACAACAGAAACAAATCATTTGATAAGGGTAGCCCAAATCTTTATTTTCTATGCACACAACTTTTGAAGTTGGCTAGTACTTAATTTTGCCCTTTCTCTGCCAGATCTTCATGCAGCACCTGCAAGAAGTGTACTGGCTGGTCATTTTCATGGTTACAGCTGTATGTAATAGAAAACAGACAGTGGACTTAAACCTCACACACCCAAATTTTTTGGGGAAACTTATGTATTTAACTAATTAACTTTAGGTTTTAACAAGACTGCAAAAGAATGTTTGCAAACTTCACTCTTGCTGACTGACCAAAAAATATGCAGGACTGGCTAGTTGATATGTACTGCTACAGTGGTACCCAGGACATGCAACTGGCAATGATATAGGAATTTTCATCCATTTCCTCATCAAGATTCATTCATCCAAACAGTAACACAGTAGCAGCAATAAAATGCACATCTTCTGATAGAATACAGGATGTACTATCTTTTTCACCTACTTGACAAATCCTGTAAGTGCTGGAAATCCTTACTTCCTAAACGTCATCTACAGATTGTGAACTAGCATGAGTGTCTTTAGGCTACCAATTGTTAGGCAGTGCATCATCACTGTCACCACTTTATCATAGTCTCTCAAATTGGAATGATATTACCAAGTCAAATTTGGCTAAATGAATATAACCCACTAAACATGACCAGTGTGAAGTTAATAATATATATACAAACAATACTTATGCTGCTTTAACAAGACATTAAAAATAAGGGGACATAAATCTTGCTCTCAGATCTGAAAGCACTAGAATTCATCAACATTCCAAACAAGTGTCTACATTACAAAGACAGAAGTTTTTTACTCACTCTGTAGAGCTATTTCTGGACAGTCTCCGGCCGGAAGGGTGATGTCATCCACGGAAATATCTCCAGACCAGGATTTACCACGCTTTCCCTCAAAGACCACCTGGAAGGGTGATAAGTTTTACTTGATGATTAAAGCAGTCGGAACACATTTGTTAGGGACAGATGTCACTGTCAACTTCAAAACTAAATTTAATATAACAGTAACCTAACTTAAGAAAGTGAAAAATGTTATTTCCATGACTACCCATCACATATCAAGCACTGTAGTGTATGTTCAGGCTGCCATGAAATCTCAGCGTATTCTAGTAAAAATAGTGAGATTTATAACTAATGTCACACAGAAACCTAACCTTATTATTATTTCAGCAGGCCAGATTACTTAAGGACATTCTCAACAATTTGGGGAGTATACAGTGCCATTTACAGGCACCAACCACTAGCATTCTGACATCTTTCATTGCCTTTAGCCAGTTACCCATTTCATAGACAGATGGACTAAAGAAAATGTTAATGAAATGCTTGGCCAAGGCAAATTACAACCACTGTGCATATCAAATCTATGAAATTCAGATTGCTGTAACTATTTAACCACACTGCTCCACACTGCAGTTGTCACACTATGGTAACACTACCTAGGATATAATTATGTGACAGTGTAAAATGTAAGCAAACAGAAATCGCATATAATTATGGTAGTTAATGTAAATGGTCTGTATGGATGCCTGTATCTTTTTGGGCTGGATTAATGAAATGTATACTAGTGGTTATCCGCTAGAACACTAAGTGTCAATGATTGAATTTTCATGGTAGCTGAATTGAATTTTTATGGTAGCTGACATTTTCATCCACCTGATGACACCTTTGTAATAATAATCTAATAGCTCTAGTGAATATCCAAAACATGAAAAGGACTTTACCTGATACTGTGCAGTGGGGTTCAACTGTATGGAAGTGCTCAGCCAGGCCTGCCCTTTGTTTCCTGTCATGCTAAAGATCTGGTTCATGTTTGAGCCCTGCTTGATGTATGCATTCAACTGATAGATGTCTGACCCGTACATGTTGTACCAGAATCGCAGGCAGCGCTTGCCAGGGTCTATGGGGGCACTGACAAGCAATGCAGTGTCATTGGGCTGTCTAGGACTGGAAGCTTCAATGTACACATACCAGCCTTGACCTGATACAATTAAGGATATCAAGATCGCAAAAAAATTAGAGGACTGGGTCAAAATCAAAATATATGGATTGTTGAGCAATAAAAAATGTGAAAGGATTCAACCGTTGTGGCAACGGAAGGGTTATGTGAACAAAATACCAAAATGTTGAATGGATCAATGGGCAGGTTGGACAGATGAAAGATTATATGAGTGCATGAACAGATGGATTGATGGCAGCTGGTCAAATAAATTGATAAGAGGTATGAAGCATGAATGAATCAACCATAGCCATGACTGAAAAAAATGAATACAAAAACAGATCAAAAGGCAGGACAGATGAATAATGGGCTTAAAAAATGGTTTGCTAGAAACAATGGTATTAGGAAAGCATGGTTCATTATTTTCACAATTATCACCTCCTTTCAACAAGTGATGATTACAAATGGGAGGGGTGAAAACTGAGCCATGCCCATGGGTGAAAAGGAGAAATTATGTGCCACTGGGCTACTTATATTCATATCTCTATCTCCATTCCTTCCTCACTCACCTGTACCCTTGGTATGATCATTGGTGGGCCCAGTTGCTGAGCTGCCTGTGGGTCCTTGTCCCCTTGTCCAGTCAAACTGGTCAGTCTGATTATCTTGTGTCCAGCTACAGAGACCACTTTCAAAGTCACAGTCCCACTTTGTAGGAGCTATGGGCACAGCAAAGAATGCAAGTCATGGATAAACCCGAATTATCTCACGTTCATGTCAATGAGAAGCTAATTTATTGCACACCAAAACCTAAAATATCTTAGACAGGAGAGCAAAAAAATGTTGTTCACAAGGAAATGTTCCATGTTTCAAATCAAAATATAAAAAAAAAGCAACATAAAAAAGATACATGCATACAATATTCACTGGTCTATTATGCCAAAATCCACTTTCTAGCAATATATCGCCACAGCACATGAGTATTTCATGAGGCAATACAGACTGCCTCAATAAAGATTTCACAAAAAGGTTATAAGCCAAAAGAACTTACACACTTGCATACACCTATTTTTTGATTGAAATACAGAAATGAACAATACAAAACAGCAACTTAGAAGCAGAAACCAGAGACAGAACCATAATATACTTACGCAGGGTAGAGTGTGGACTTGTGCTTGAGGCCTGGGTTGGTGGAGTCGTTGATTGGAGGGCTGGATCTGCTGCAGGGGGCATCACTGGTGACAGCAATGGCAGATAAAGGTAAAAACCATGCACACCTCTAACACTGTTAGAGCTACTATAGCTATTAAAAACTGTCATATTTCAAATACTGAGACGTGCAATGAGAAGAAAAGGGAAGAAAATAACTGTTTCCATTTCATTACTTTTTCAGCAATTTTTACAGAAAAATAAAGGAAAAAAAAATAATTGGATAGGCATTAAGAACAGATGGCTTACTTGCACAGTCATCATTGGTAAACAAGATGTCATCAATTGCAATATCTCCACTGTAGCTGCTGCCAACTGTGCCTTCAATGATGATCTGATAACAAAATATAAAGGGAAAGTTGAGGTGAGGTAGAAAAATTAAGTCTCAACAAAATGAAGTCTGTGCTATCTGAAGAAGTGCAAAGAAGGATTTCCATCTCATTGTAAGACTGATATAAAAGTGCAGCTCTTAGATCATATCAAGCTTTAAATTATAAAGTGTTATTATGTAAGCAAAGTGGTTCATATAAGCAACATTTGATCTCCTTACAATGTAATTCCTTTGTCACACATACTTGTGAAAAAAAAATTGAATTGCTCCTTTATCTAGGAAAAAAAGTCAAACTTACATTGTAGGATGTTGGGTTGTTGATTTTGACTCTTGCTGGCAGCCAGTTCTGGCCTTGCTGTCCACTCAAGGTCCACACTGTCTGAGTAGGCCCAGTGTTGTTGTCCGGCCTCATGTAGACAGTGAGAGATCCAATGCTGGTTCCATACATGTTGTAGTGGAATTGAAGACACCGCACCTGCATGAGAAGAGATGTGTATACCTATAGAAATTGATGCTCTAAATATGTGATAATTGTAATGATTTAGAGAGTCTCATTTTCTTTACTCAGGTCTTCACTTATAATTTAATTATTAAGAAGGGGACACAGTATTTATTATGTTTCTTTCTGTATACTATGTATACTGCAGACAAGTATGGTCTAAATAAAGCAGCTCAAATTTCTCTTGTGATGTTTTCTTTGTTTTTACCGGATTTGCTGGTCAATGAAATATATCATAAATGCAAAAAAGAAAAACAAACAAACAAAAAATTTAAACAAGAAAGATACAAACAAAAGTAACAAAACAAAAAATATCTGATATCTTTTAAAGCTATATGCCCACCTGATTGCCAGTGAATGTCTCTGACTCTAGGTAAGCTTTGTCTCCTTGCTTCTGGGGTGAGCTGGTCTCAATAAAGGCATAGTGACCTGTCAGATAAGATCATGATAAATTTTATCTTAACAGAACCCAATCCCTGAAGATTTTTTTTTTTTTGGGGGGGGGGGGNGGGGGGGGGGCATTTTACCACTGTCACACAAAATAACAACTAGGGGTCATTTTAATGTCATTTTCATGAAGATCTAACAGGCTTTTGTTCAATGATGAGGTATAAGACAACTTTACTGGCTAAAATGACAAGGTAAGACATAGTAATACTACAATAATATTAGTAGATAAAATGAAGCATGAGTGGATCTTTCCTAGAATTCTTTGATAATACAAGGGTGATAGCAGACAGACGGGTAGGTTGTAGGGTGGGCATGTAGATGGATGGGTGGATGAAACAGGGAATGGGGCTTCAGATTACCTGATGGGTCTCCAACTGTATTATCTGCCTGAGGTCCAGTGTTGTATGACTGAGTAGAGCCTGTACCTATTATCCAGTCAAACTGGTCATCAGTAGCAACATTTTTCCACGTACAGAAACTTGAAGAGCTTGACTCAAAATCACAGGCACCTTGTGAAATACATAGATTGATGTTCTAGTTGTTAGCTAGGTATAACCTTGATTTAGCTTAAGTTCAATGACAAGCTGTGTCCTGATACATACTATAAAGACTTCATTTTGTGTTGTAAGCAGTTTCAGGTTTCATGTTCAAACAGTTTCTATCAAACTCCAGTGTGATTCACTTTGTCTCAATCCAATATTATGTTACTTGCTTCCAGTAATGTTGTTCAAAATATAAGTTCAAAGACTTCAACTGCATTTTTTTGTGTAAATGATTTGAGTATATATTGCTTGGGATTATGGATTATTTGACTGGACAGAGTTAATGAAGACATTGGTGAGAGACATTTCCTTAAGACACATAGTTTGATGTATTATATATAAGAATTGGCTCAATCAGTGATAACAACCATCAACAAGTGCTTCAGACAATGGTGCTAATTATTTGGAGATGTTAAGTTAGGCCTCACGGCGATAAAATGAGAGAAGGTGTCTTACCTTGTGTATCACAAGCTCCATTCCTCAGGCTCAGATCATCAATGGCAATGTCACTCTGGTATGATGCTCCCACGACACCCTCAAACTCAATATTGATTGGTGTGCTGGGATCTCCTTGCACACTGACCTCTGCCATCACCCACATTGTGCCTTCATCACCTACTCTCTTCCAAATCAGCTGGCGACCTCTGAGCAAGCGATAGATATGCAGCTCTCCCATGTTGGGGCCATTCATGTGGTAATAGAAGCTGAGGCAGTATGTTGTGGATGGAAGTGAAAGAGGTGGAGAGATCAGGCTTGTTCTGTCATTAGGGGACCTACTTGAGGCTTCCATGTAGACATAATATCCTGAAATGAGACAACATAAGCCAGTTCAGAATTTTTCTATGCTCATATTTTAATGCCAAATACTGCCTTACACTTCTTGAAACATTGCTTCCAACAGTTTTAAATGTTACTGAAGTACAATAACCTGACAAAAGCTTACACTTCTTTGGTACTTCCCTGGACAATTCATCTGATGATCTGTGTGCTTGCTTATAAGGAACCAGACACATTGGTTCAGAGCAGATGTCTCTATCGGGCTATCCACGACCAAAGTTTTTGAAATTTTCTATTACATGCAGAACCACTGACACATATACACATGGAATATCTGCAGGAGTTGAAATGCAGAGTTGTTACAAGGAAGGATGAGAAGAGTGATCACTTTCATGAGATATAAATATGAGCAAACTATGTTCGCTACAGAAGGGCTACTTGCATAAATGTGTCAACATCACCAGGTAACAGTATATGGATGAACTTAGAGACATCCACTTAATATAACTTTACACAAAGACATTTCTCTATCTAACAGTCACAGAGTACAGCAAGAAGAAGAAGTCCTCTCTGATACAAATAAATTTTCCCACTGCATTATTGGAACTCATTCATATTCAATAAATTCTAATGGAAGACGACTTAACCACTCTTTCGGTCAACAATTTTATGTTTCAATTCTTGTTGATAGCTCACCCTGTTGAGTTTGGTATGTGTGGTCACTGGTAGGTCCAGTTCCTGTGCTTGCTGTGCCACCAGAGGTCCTTGTCCAATCAAAATTGTCAGCAGTGGATTGATTGAAGCCACAGAGACCCTTCTCAAAGTCACAGATTATCCCTAGGCCAACTGTAAAAAAAATATTTTGTTTTCATTTGGAACAGGTGGACATGCTGTCACTATTTTTTTACAATTTTACAAGGTTGTCTGGTGCTGACATTGTTATTTTTATTTTGTTTTCTCATGTGATTCTGTGGCTTGGAATGCTCAAGTGTCTGAGATTATGAAGTATGACAAGGCTGATGTGCTGAAAAAAACTGACATGAGAGAGGAGATGTAGAAGTGGAAATACCACTGTTACCTAGAAAGAATGTCAGTAGTGGACAGATGTAGGGGAGGAGAGAGAAGAAGATGCACACTTGCAGGAAACTCAAATAGAATAAACAATCAGACAGAAAGGAAAATCAGCAGGGAGATTCTTTGCTGGATTTTTGAATTGGAGAACAGAACACATAAGAATTTGTCAGAGTTAATTATGTTGTTTCCGTCAACAAGTAACATAAACTGAAATATGTAGATGATATGAATAACAAGAGGAACTGGCATAGTAAGGACATTAGTGCTCATAACAGGAACAAAACACATGCTGAGACCTACAAAAATCTTATATCTGCCTTGGAAACTTACAGTCAGGTTCACGGCAGGCAGTGTAGGAGAATCTGATATCATCAACATCAGTAGCACCCAGGTATGTGGTTCCTCGGACACCAATAATTTCAAACTAGTTTCATAAAAAGAATAAATAATAATCTATTAATAAACTTTCATCTAGACTGTCAAGCAAATCAATTAGTTTTCAAAAGTGCCTGATAACTGATATTTATGAAAAGCCTGCCCTAGGAGTTATAGAATAAAGTTGGTATCCTTCATAAGCAGGCACTGTTTTCAACAGACTTGATAGCAGACATCACAGACTGCAAAAATATAATATGGATATTTATTATACCATAAGATCAAGTACATCAATGTACATTTTACACTATTTACCAACCCACCCCTTTGCTGAACCAATCTGAAATGTACTTTTATAGGATATGTGAGTTAAGGAAGGGTTGCAGGAAGCAGTTGACTTTCAAAACATCAAGAGAAAAAAATATAAATTAAAATCCATCATAAAATTTTATGATTCAATAAATCACAAACCTGATAAGGCTGCGTTTCGTTCACTGTCACCTGTGCATACAGCCAGTCTGAACTCTGAGTGCCTTTACGATTCCATAGCAAAGTGGTTTGGTAGTTGACAATTTTGTAAACATGCAGATCATCCACTTGAGGGCCATACATATGGTACCAGAAGCTCAAACAGTTACCCAGATTGCCAGGAGTGTTGATGGTGGGAGACAACAAACCTGCAGTGTCACTTGGGTGACGAGTCTGGCTGGAGGGAATGTGCAGTATGTAGCCTTGATCTATATTTGAAAGAGAGGAGAAAAAAGTTTTGTCATGATTCTATATGCCTAAGGTGTAACCAAAATGGATGCTCATCAGAGATTTGATTCATGTTTTTCTTGTGAACTAATTCTTATATCAATGTTTTGGAAAATATCTGTGGAAAGTGCTGGAATGTCATTTTACCCAAAAGTGCATGTTTTTACTGCACATAAATTAGGTGTGAACATTGCAAATGTCATTTCAAAACTTGTGATTTACTGGTGGATGTTGGGAAATCATATAAACATACAAATGGAACTGATGTGAAAGATGCATGTGAATGAATAGAATGACAAGGAGACATTTCTTCTTTTACTGCAGTCCTAGACACGTCAAATTTTTCATTTTTCATAATGGTGCGGACTCAATCCAGTCTCTCATCTCCACAGATCTGTTGTTGAGCCTTATAACTTTATTTCTGAAGTGATCTGTGTTAAACCAGATCTTCCCCTATAAAACACCAAGCAACACTATCCAAACTCACTTGTTCCCTTGGTGTGATCCTGAGTTGCATCATACTTGCCCAAGCCTAAGGCATAAGGCTGTGTGACTGTCCAGTCAAATTTGTCATTTGTAGCCTGAGTCCACTGACACAAAGTGTTGCCCTCAAAGTCACAGTCAAACTGGGTGGGCACTAGCAGAAGAATAGAGAATGGCAAGAACAGTAAAAACAGTGACAGACATGCTGTTTAGTTGCTCCAATAAATTTATTCCTTGCATCTATAAAACAGCATTAAGGAGGAAATCTTAAACCATTTTATAATATTATACAGATATTCAAACTCGTAAGACTTCTATATCCCCAGGAATAAATTTCATACTTTACTTTCCCCTACAAATTCTACATGAAAAATCTGATACAAATGAGGCTTTAACTTCAAAACTCAACAACACCTTTCTTTCTGATCAGGGATCTACAGATCTAACCATAAAACACTTAAACAAAGCTCAATAGCTTTGATGACATATTTGATAGGTCTTGCATTACATCCTCTTTATTTTGGAAGCTTTCAGAAATAGACAGAGCTTCAAACTTCCCCATATACACTGACAATTTGGAAAAGTTTGCCCCTTACACTGACAACATAAATTTTTTAAAATTTTGTGACATCCATGTTTGTCACCCTTTTCATCTCTGACTAACCACATGTCCAGGCTAAAAGCTGGGCACCAGCCTATTTGACAATACATAAAAGCCTTGCATCTCTAACTCACCTTGAGTACTCATAGATGGTCCTAGTGTAACTGATGTTGTTAAGAGGTCACCTCGTCTTGCTGAGTTGGGATAGGCTAAAACAAAATCAACAACAAATGCTCACAGAATGGATGCAAGGAACATAGACTAATCCTCACAGAATAAGAACAGAACCCACCTCTCTTTCACATAAAGACAACACAATGTTTCTGACTAACTGGTATTTTTCCATGTCTCTTTCGACTTGGCTTATCCTTGTGTTTATCAAGACACAGGGAAAAAGCATATTCTGTAAGTATTCTAGATCTATATAGTAGACTAATGTATCTAATAACTATAGCAGGGCATCGTAACCACATCTTCAAAGGTAAAATGGCATATGTTGACATCCCTTAAATCAGTTTGCTTTATTAGAGCTACTTTGGGTACTTCTTTTTCCAAATCATACATTACTGCCAAGTTGGGGAAGTTTGTTAATTCTGTGGATCTCTAAGAACTATGCCTTACTTGTGCATGATTTATCTGCAGATGTGATGTCATCAATAGCAATCATTCCATCTGTCCTGTCGGCAACCATTGCCTCAAACATGACCTGTGAACAATATTATTAAAATGTAAACAGTCAAAGACAAGCGGATATGTCTCACTAAGACCTTTCAGATTGCGAAGATTAGCAATGCCAGAAATCCAGTCTGATGGAAAACAGGATTATACTCTTTGCCTACAAGGAAAGTTATGGGTGAAAGATTTATGGCACTTCCTAATTGTTCATAAACAACACATTTTTCTGTTAATTAATTATCCCTGTAACCTTTCTTATCACCATAAATCTGCATTCTTATGCCAGAACACAGACTTTCCACATACATAATCATTTGATCCAGTTCATTTCCAGCTGAACATAGCTGAGCTGAAGTATCTGGGAGTCATATGAGTACAGCAGCAGATAAATTATTCTTCTGGTCGATGCAACAATATGATGGTAGACTGTCAGGCTGATAAGGGTACAAAATCAGTCCTCACTACTTTTGCCAATTATTCATTATTTTCATCTGTATTTATTCAAACACATGTGCATGTCTAACAAGACAATTTCAAATCAACATTTCTATGATTATCTCACCTGGAACCTGTTATTTGGCGAGCTGATGGCCACACGGGCATAGTTCCAGTTGTCCTTCTGGTCGTTCAAGGACCACAGTAATGTCTTGGTGGTATTATCAGGTAGATACAAGTAAACGTTCAAGGTGCCAGGGCTTGCACCAGTGAGGTAGTAGTAAAATGTAATGCACCATGCACTGGCGGGATTGTGGATGGGAGTCAGCAATAAAGCATTGTTGCCCTGCTGCTGTTGGGCGTCCACTGCAAGGGCATAGTGACCTGAAAGAACAAGTGAATCAGCAGCTGAATTTCAAGAACATAAACAAATCTTAAGATTTGGTTTCCACATACTTCTTTGTCCAAATGTCTAATATAAAATTACTGGCTTTTCTGTCACCTCAATTCAAAAATTCAGTTATAAAATAATTAAGGATTGCTAGATAGATATTCATTACATGTGATTTGTGATTAATCTCTACTGCTTACCAAATTGAAATAAGGCACTGAAAGAAAAGAAGTCTAACCTGCAGATGACCTCAGTGTGTGATCATCGAATGGTGCAGTGACACCTAAAACAGCAATAGTGCTAGTTGTGACCACCCAATCAAAGCTGTCACTTCCATCAGCTACGTTAGTGTACAAGTCAAGGCCGTTCTCAAAGTCATTGCTGCCTGAAAGACAGGAGACAAGAACAATGGTTTGAATGAAAGAGAAAGTCATGCATATGATAACCAAAGATATTTCAAGACCTTTCGTATTTCCCGCAGTGGTGAAGGCCATATAATGGATTCTGGAATACATTAACAAATTCTACATCAGAATATTCAGATTTCATGTCCATTCAAATACTTGTAAAATGCAATATATATAGTACATCTTCGATAGTTAGATGTTAAGACTGAACTAAGTACCGGAAATTTGTACAGATTCATATAAAAAACAACATAAAATAAACTTTCTCTCAATGTCAGATCCAAAATAGAAGTCTATAGAAATATATGAATTAAAACATTATTGTTTAAGCAGGCAGGCTTAAATAGTGATGTTTATCATCAGGGACACTATTTCAGTTTCAAACTTTGATTAGTTTAACAAATTTGATGATCATGCCTGGATTGTACTGGATGGTATATGAGGAGTCAAAATAACATTTAACTTATTACCTGATTCTATTAGATATTAATATTCTATTCTAAATCTATTCTAAATCTCTGCTTACCTCTGAATGGACACTCTCCATCAACGAAGATGATGTCATCAATGGCAATGTCACCATGGTAACTCTTACCCACAACACCCTTGAACACAACCTGATTAGACAATTAAGAGTATCACTGTAATGAAAACATCATAAGTCATAGCTCTCTATTTAGGACAAAGATGTATAGCTTGGTGTTCTTGAAAAAGGATGACAGTGATGACAACAGTACAATAATCATACATTCTCCCTCTCCCTTGACTCTATATTAAACTAGTCACTTTGCCCATAGATGCTTCACTTTGCATTAGGAGACTGATACCACATTCCTTATATTATATTCTGGATTTGACTTCTTTATGAGTTATTTTACAAGAGTTTCACATCACACAGCAGGTGGTCACATAAACAATCCTAAAGACATAACATTAAGTAATGCTACATAATATTAAACAATACCAAATACCACCTGGATTTACACTACCCTACCTTTTTCTGTCGTTTTATTCAACTTGTGATATGTGTGACGTGGCTAAAGTTTTGCTTAAATCGAGTATCTGACTTTCCAACTTGAAACTGTGTCCTAAGATCGTTTGACTTACATGATAGAGCTGGCTTGGGTATGTAACAGTGACCTCCCCTTGCAGCCAGTCTGGACCTTGGTTGCCTGAAAGGGACCACAGAGACTGGAAGGTTGACATGGTTGTGTCTCCCGTCATTATGCCTGTCTCGAGGGTGCCAATGTCAGCTCCATTCATGTTGTACCAAAATCGAACACACTGAGTATTGGTGGTCTTAATGGTGGGGCTGATCAAGTATGTCAAATCACCAGGTTGCTGTGGGGAGCTGGCCTCCACATGGTAGTACTGGCCTGCAGTTTGGTAAACACACAAAAAGATACAGGAAAAACATTCAGTTAGATTATCCAAAAAGTATAATTGGATGGGGCATATAAGTTTACACTGCAAATTTCCAGACACGTAGCTTTTTCATTGACAACACACAGTTTTCAATCATATACTTCAGTCATCTCTTTTTCTAAACAGTGTAGCAGAGTTTTTTGGCATTAAACTAAGTGAGGTAAATTCTTGCCTTTCATTTCAGAAATGTATGATTGACCATCAGGTAACTGGGTGAGCAATCTGAAAACTGCCACTCATTTTGGTGAGGACTGAATGACTGAACTTCCTAAATAAAGGTCACTGAAAAAGTTTATTGACAACTTGCAAAGAGAAAAGCAAATATTGGTAAGCGCAAAAAAAAAAAATCTGAACTGAAGAATGGTACATTTTGAGAAATTTTTCTAGCAGTGTCCTATAGTGACTGTATTCTGCAGCATGCTCCTAATAATTACTCAGTCCCACTGACTTAAGATATAACCCATAGAGTTTGGCACCACCTACCATAGTTTGTTCCAAGGGTATGGTCATTGGTAGGACCAGTGCCAGTAGATGTTGTGCTACCACTTCGCTTTGTCCAGTCAAAATCATCTGTGGTTCCTTGAGTCCATCCACAATCACCATAGTCAAAAGAACAGGCAGGACCATCTAGCATGAAATATGAGAAAAGAACTTGGAAATGGTACAAATAAAAAAGTAAGGGGATGGGTTAGAAAGTAGACCACATTAATAGCCAGAGACAGTTCATCTACTACTCTGATTCCTTGGGGAGACTGTTTCAACCAAGATCAACATTCAAATTGGAGAAAGTTGCCAAAAATTCTACCCAAAGATTTTCAAATAGACTGCTCCCGCTGGGATCTAAATGTATGTGTCTTAGTTATAAATTTCAATTACAGGGCCTGAATAGAGAATTTAAACATAAACATTATGGTTGGAAATTCAGCCAGTGTGATGCATGTGGGTCTTCCAATCCATGGTCAGCAATAATGTCATGTAGTACAAGACACTTTTGTGTTGCTTTGGCAATGGTAAATCTAATAACCACAAGATAATCTTGCATTCTGTATAGAGGATATTAAATGCAACATGTCACTTCACTGACTCACTGTAGATCCAACTATATTATGAACTAAATTAAAGGCAAATCTTTGCAGCTAGACCATACTTTCAGGTAATATTATTAGACCAACCAGAGGAGTTGGGAGGATAACTAACAAAAACTGAGAAATAGGTATGCAATCTAACATCATGACTACTTCCTAACAGCACTGACAAAAACCAAAACTAATATTGTGAAGATTTATCACTTCAGTCTTACATTAGCTTAGTCTAGATAAATTCTTGAAAACCATTACAGACTTGTCTAAGGCACTTGGAGCAAAAGTAATTAAAACAGTTTGATGTGGCGGTAAAGAAACATCTAGACTGTAAATCTTTCATTCAGCAGGAACTAAAATTAGTATTTCAACTCATAATGATTACAGAATGTCTCAATAATTTATCCTCTAATATGCCAGCAGGCATATGTCTTTAATAAATGTGAACATCTCTTGTATTTACTTTGGTTTGGACATAAGGCAGAAGGCAGCACTCTGATGTCATCAATGGCAATATCACCCAGATTGTTAGTTCCTCTCACACCCTCTATGATGATGACATCATTACTGCCAGAGCTAGTCATCTGCACTTGCAAGAACTGCCACTGATCACCGTGATCACCACTCTTGGCTGCGTACTGGATCTTCGCACCATTTGTCTAAAAATTGAAAAACAATTTTTGTTTTATTTACACAAGTTGCATCACAGAAACCATCAGGAATATAAAATTGAAAATTACATAAAGGTAACAAAATGTTAAGTCCTCACTGGTATTGATTCATAAATCAGTAATAATTTTTTGTTTATGAAGGCGTTTCACAGGACCAAACAATAATTCACTAAAGGCATGTTTCCTATATTCCCCATCTCTCTTATTTTCACAATGTCATTAAATGAAATGAGTTTCCCTCCTTTCGGCATTCTTTCCTGGTCATCTTCTCTTTTCTTCATCACTCGCATCTTTCTGAAATTCATAATTTCCTTCATTTCCCTCATTCAGCCTCCCTGCCTGCTCCCAACCCAGAAATAAGAGATGAAAATAATTTAATGTGCTTACAGGGGCCCGGTAAATGTTAAGGGAGCCCACATGGGGTCCAAACATGTGATAGTAAATCTGCAGGCAGCTGGTGGTTGAGGCAGGCAATGACTGGGAGATGAGCCAGGCTGCCTGGGTCTGAGCCTGATTTGGGTTGACAGTGTAGACAGATGAGATGTACATGTACCACCCAGAACCTGGAAAAATACATATGACAGCATTTTAAATATAACAGAAAAGTACATGAAGCTATTCTCCAAGCAGTGAATCAAATGGCAATAGGAGCTGAATATTTTTTAGAGCCCCTAACAACACAGGAATGTACTTTTTTGTTAGTTGAGGTTGCTGCCTATGACATTCCAGAATTTTTAACATGAGGCAATTTGTCATAAATTCACTATTGACTTTATCTTGTTAATAATTGAAAATATATTGTCATTTACCTCATAAAACTTAAAACATTTAGAGACCAATGGTGGACTGATAGGCATCATATGATACCCCATAAAATATCTTCTTTTATGAAAGCTGTGAAAGCTGTCAAAGGAAATTGAAACACCAGTCATGCAGTTAACTCACTATTCTAGACCATCTGCATAAAAAAGGACTGTTGTTAACAAATACTGGATCTAACTACCCATAATGTAGTTTATAGTCTCTCAAAAACATATAACATTCCATCTGATATTGTCATGTGAAGCTATATCCTTCATGGAATTACCAAAGAGAAGTATGACAAACATAAGAGGTATCATTCAAACTCACTGATTCCTGTGGTGTGGTCAGTGGTGGGGCCTGTTGATGCGCTGCCCTTGGGACCCTGAGCTCTTGTCCAGTCAAACTGATCCTGAGTGGGCTCCTGTTTCCAGTTGCAAAGACCTTGTTCAAAGCTGCAGTCATAAGCAGAGTTGGCCACTGCAAAGTCAAAGAAATGACAAGAAGTTGCAAACAAAGGGAGGTTATATCAGTGTCACAAAATGACTAGATGTAACTATCTACTTGCAAAGTAAAGCATATAGCAGTTGTGATACTTGGACAAAGCACAAGTTATTTACCTAGTTCATTTTCACAAGAGCCGACAGATCAGTAACTGTCTCTGTCAGTAATGCATCATTTCCTCTATAACAAATATATAATGTTGGTTTTAACACGTATCTTGTGTGGTGATATTTGCAGGCACTATGATACTGATAAGGTTGTGGTCAGAATCCTGGCTGAACTGCAGTGCTGACACTTAACAAGACAACTGTGACAAATTTGCAGACAGAATTGTGAGTGTGAAGGTTGATACATAGAATGAATAAAAAAAAACATACTCCAGCATCTAAATGATTCATGACAGTTACACACATATTCAGTAGGACATACCAAATGGTGATCGAGTAGTTGTGGCGGGTGGGACAGTTCCTGGGCGGTTGCCTGGCTGTGCATTTGTCGGTTGGGCTGAGGAATCAAATGGGATTAAATATATTATTTTGATGGGAATTACACATGGACCATGGAAATAACCGTCTAATATAAACAAAATTGAACTTTGAGATAATTTTGTCAATTTTTAAATTACTGTGTATATATACAAACTCTCCAAGATGTATCTAATGAAATTTTAACAAACCTACGTCCCAGCTGACATCCATTTTATTAGGCTGACAAACCGTGCTTGAGTGTCATCTCTAAATACTGGCCAGCTACATGATGATCTCTTCTGTGCAATCCAGTACTCTTATTCTAGAAAAAACATTCACCTTATTCTGACCTTAACTGATTTGCTGTTTAGCATTAGTTACTGATTACTAAGTGTCATAGTTGTAAGGAACTTTCATACAAACAAAAAGAGGATACTGTTATTTTTTTTCCCCTGTGAATGACTTAATTTCCTTTTATGATTCTAATATCATTTTTTTCTGACACAAATTTATGATTTAAGTTCCAGAAGTGCTCTGTTACTCTATATCCTACAGTGCTCTGTTCCACTATATCCCTCAACAACAGAACAAACATGTTGTGCACAAACAATACAATCAGCTTCCACAGTCAAACTCACTTCCACAGCTGATCAGGGTTGAGCGTTTCCCAACAAAGTCATCAAGGGCTATGAAGCCACCACTTGAGCTAGTGGATGCTTCCATGCGAAGCTGAAAAAGCAAAGTATTCTGTGCTTTATTATTTGCTGCATCAGTAGTTATGTACATTATATTATGTTAAGAGAGTGAAAATTCTAATACATGCACAAAGTACAAAAAATGAACACTACAGGTCCATGCTTGGTCTCTTTAGAAATCTAATAATAAAGAAATTATTCTATCTCTTCTATTGTTATAAATTTGCATTTAAAAGCCATTTTCTTTGTATATAACTGGAGAGTCAATAAGAGAAAAGAACAAAAATAAAAAAAGACACCACTGACAAAGCTAAACAATGTTTGGTCTGCAAATGGACATGATGTTGTTTCTGTGAACAAATCCATGTTTGTTCAAGATCATGTTTTTTGTTGTGACTTTGAGTGCTCTCCACCTATATCTAGTATTGTGCAGGTGAACACACTGGGTTTTCTTTTCAATCAGTTTTTATTCCTTGACTTTTGATTTTATGCTGTAAAAGTCCAAACTGCTTAAAACTGCCACATAAAATTATTTGACTTATATTATTATAGTCTATTGACTTTTTTTATGAAGAGAAATTCTGGAATGAAAAAATAATTTTCCTGACATCCACTACAATATGATATTATGTTCCTAAAAAAAGAAATTCATCATGCACATTTTTAGTAAATTAGTGGCCAGTTTTCAGATTTACAAATCACAGTAATAGTGTTTACTTTGTTTAGTCTGGTCATAGTAGGGATAGACAATGCCAGTTGTTAACGGGGTGCCTCAGGGGACAAAAGCCATGTGATATCATTGCCACAGGTTCTTGTTTGTGGACCAGCCATTGTTCTCTTTATTTGATTTATGTTTTCTTTACCATATTTCTCACTTATGCTAGCTGCAATAGAAAACATCTTTATAGACCTGCATTCAAGAAAGTGGGCTGGACAGTTTAATGTACCATACAATTTTCAATTCCATACTCTCTTTATGTCTTATTCTACAATGGTTCAATACATTGGCAGATAAGACATGATTCCTGTTCTACAGATGGAAAGGAAGATTTGTAATACTTGCACAGGATCAATACTGTTTTCTGTGACTGGTCATTAATATATGGTTCACTTATAAAGGAATGGGAGATAGTTATGCAGAATGGTGCAACATTATTTCAGATAGCAAATTCTTATAAATTCCTCAAGTAAAGTTCTACAGTATATTTGTGTGTTCCTGCCATTAAATCAGACTGTCATTTGTTCATTCCAGAGAAGACAAAAGTTGTGCTGAATGTTTTTATAATATAGGCATCAGTTTACAATTTACCAACATTGAAAGCTTATTGTCAAAGTGAAAACACATTCTTTGCCATCACTGAATCTGTAGTGTGCGTATCAGAGATACAGGGATGCATCTGATGCTTAAAATCCAGGTATAATTAAGAATGATGATGATAATTTCATAGTCATGACGAAACATTTTCATATGAGTTACATACCAAATAGTTTCCAGGCTGGCCTGCAATAGGGATACTGCCAAAGTTCCAGGTACTTGAAGTAGAGCCACTTGGCAGGGACCACAACATATTCCGGACTTGGTTGTTCACATCCGTAAGATATATACTCAAAACTGTTGAAGATAAAGATTATATTTATACATCAGTCCACAAATAAATGATATACATACTACATAATGATCAAATAAATGATATACATACTACATAATGATCAATATGCTTTAGAAAATACATAATCTTCCTTAGCATATTCTTCAAGGAATATTAAAACACTAGTCAAAGCACCCGCAAATTTGCGGGATTATCGTGCGAAGCAGACGACCAAACTACATCTGCAACATTAACACCGCTTCTCTTTTTGTAATTATTGTGTTTATACACGCTGTGTCTTTATAAGGAGTATTCTTTCTTGAAATTCTGCAGAGTCATCATACAGTGGTAACTTATCTTCCAGTTATGGAACTAATAGCACTGTAGAAAGTCTGTCAAAATCTGGGTCATTTGGTTGATAATATGATGACAAAACTTGCACTGCTATTAGGCTTTCCTTAGAAACTGTTTTATATTTAAGTTTGAGTGTCACTATTGCCTAATATATCATTGCTTTAAATAAACATGCTATACTTCCTAAAAGAGCTGCAGAGTATATTTATTCTCCATATTATTATCCAAACATGCCTGGATGAAATGTTTGACACTTTATATAAACTAACTTTTTGGCAAAGGCTCGAATGAACAATGCACTTACCTGCATTTCCCCTGACACTGTACCAGAAAGAGAAGCATTTGGTCCCAGTAAATGATGAGAAAGGTTGACTCTGAAGTACAGCATTGTTGGATGCCAAGTTGCTCTGGTATGAGAGTAACACAAAACTCCCTGCATGAAAAACAAAACAATTTTTTTGTCAAGTGACAGTAAAATGCATTACACCTTGTGCCCTTGTCACCAGTACTTTGACTTAAAGCAAGGATGTCCTTCCTTTCAGGTGGGACAACAATTAGATTCACTGTGTACATTACAATTATTGGATGTTTCATCACAATGCTACACCCTGAACAATAAAAAGCCCTTTGAAGTCTGAAGTACTGTGTGGACCACAGTTCACACACTTGGTGAGCCATATTTTGGTCTGCGAGCTTGCAGATGAGCATCTTTGACATAAAATATTGAAATCATCACAGTTATATGCCATGATGGAGACAGTCCATAAACAATCCACTGTAAGTTAGGGGGCTCTCAGCATTTCCATTTTCATAATGTTTTGACACAAATATTTTTTGGGAAAAACCTTGTGCTTGGTGACAAAGTGTGTACAGTAATCAAGAAACTTTCAAAATATTCAGAAAAGGACAAAGGATCAAAAACAATATCTCATATCAGTGGAGGAAGCTGATAACTAAAAAGAAAGTTTATAGTTCTTATTACTAGGGAGAAGAAATAATGTTGATTATTACCAGCATTGGTGCCTGTAGTATGGTCTTGAGAAGGTGCAGTTGTGCGTGCTGTGCTGGAATTGGTCACCAGCCATGAGCTACTAGCTGCTGCATTTTTCCAAGTGCACATATCTTTTTCAAAGTCGCAAGATCCTTCTGTAGCTCCACATGTTCCATCAGAGATTACTATATCATCAATGGCAACGTCACTTTGGTATCCTGAACCCACAGTAGACTCGAAGACAAGCTAGAGCAAACAGACAAAGTTCAAGGCAATGACAGAAGAGGTAAAGAGTTTTAAAAGTATAACCAGAGGTCCCAATGTTTTTCTGATCATCCAAATGCCTAATGTGCCTCAACAATGCCTGTTATTGATACTGCTAATTGCCATTAGGTGCTGCTGTACCCGTAATGCATGTATTGCTGCTACTGAGCTTCCTTTTGCAAACACAGCTCCTCTGCTGAAGATCTAAGCCACAAAATGTGTGCCAGAATACAGTAGCACAGTAGAACTTCACAGTCTTGGACTCCCCATTATCTCATCGCAAAGTTCCAGTCCTGAGCTGTATATTTCTGTATTAAACTTACCTCAAGATCTCAGATACCGAGCTGGTCCTTTGAAATTAAGATTGTGAGGTTTCTACTTTACATCATCATACAGTCTCCCTAGATGGTTCAAATCAGCACAAAGTATTTAACAAGAGGTTTCAATATTTCATTGCTTACAATGGCTTTGTGTCAAAGTCCCTGAAGATTTTCCTTTCTAATTATTAAACTTAATAACTGGTCTTACTTGCAGTGTCACTTATTAAAATGTCAACAATCTACTTTATCTATCACACTCACCTGCCATGCCTGGCTTGTCTGTACAGTGACTTCATCTCTGAACCAAGTATCCCCTAGATTTCCAGAATGAGTGGCCAGATTGGTCTCAGCATTTGGTCCTGTCCTGAAGTTCACTGTCAGGGTTCCCATTTGGTTGCCATACATATGGTAGTAATACGACACACAAGCACCACTGGTAGCTGGATGGGATGTGCTCACCATACGTATTTTATCTCCTGGTTGTCGTGGGCTGGAAGACTCAGCATAAGCATAATACCCTGCAAATAAAAACAGCAGCAAGTTTGCTATCACTTCAGACAATGTAAATTAATGATAAGAGAATGTCCTACTTGTTCTGAAAGCAACTAGACATTAACAGCATTGCTGGCAGTCAGTGCTAGATGCTTTACAAAAGATTTTCATACTGAAAAGTATATGAATCATATACA
Source organism: Ellobium chinense (assembly GCA_033807755.1). Classification (NCBI taxonomy): domain Eukaryota; kingdom Metazoa; phylum Mollusca; class Gastropoda; order Ellobiida; family Ellobiidae; genus Ellobium; species Ellobium chinense. The sequence goes on along the minus strand of JAWQUT010000287.1, from coordinate 744,212 downwards.
AGCAAATGGCAAAATGACATGACAGACAATAGGCTTGCTTACTGACCTTGAGCTGTTTGGTAGGTGTGGTCAGTGGCTGGGCCAGTGCTGACACTCTGTGTTCCTTTCTGCCACCTCTGCCAGAGTCCCACTGTCTCTGAAGTGTAGCCACACATGTCCTTCTCAAAGTCACAGCGGTCCACTGAAGAATCTGAACCTATTGCAGAGAGCATATGAAGCCTACATATAGATGGACAAAGGCTATGCTCAGGCACTGTATTTTTATTCCTTTCCAACATAAATGATGGACAAGGCAGCTGCGTCATTACATCTGAATTTACATGATGCTTATGGCCATTTAGGAACTTGGCAATAATATTTAGTGTGCTATTCATGTGAATCAAGGGACAAATTCTATTCAATTTGGCCAGGCCCTTTAGCAGTGTCAGTAAAGATCTACATGTAAGAGAATATGAGAAAAGAGATGGTTTCCATGTTTCCGGTATGATTTTAAATTTAAAATGAGCACTCTTTAATAAATATCAACAGAAAGGCCCATTCTTGTAAAGCAGTTTTCATCTGACATCCATTACAAAATATTGCTATGTACTTATGCATTGAAGCTTTAGTGCTCTTACATGCTTTCACTGCAATTTCACTGTGGCATCTAATTTCATATGACATATATTTTACGTAAAGAAGACTGCTTACTGCAGGTGCCTCCCAACATCCTTATGTCATCAAGGCCAATGTCTCCATAGAAGCTGGTTCCACGGACTCCTTCCAAAAGAACTGTAAAGGCGTTGGATGCCTGGAGAAAAGAGACAAAGAGTGCAAATACTAGGTCAGTTTCTAAATGCACTGAATTCCCTCTGCTATCCCTCCTGCCTTCATGCCCTCTCTTCTTGGTCTTCTATGACGATCAATAAAAAAAAAGGCCCGCAATCAAATAACTGTGGGAACTATCAGTAGATGGACTCTTCGCTGGATCCTGGATCGGGGAATGGAGCACCTATGGGGTTGCCCGGAGTGCAGTGATGTTGCAAACCCTGAACAATGAACAATGAACAATGAACAATGAACAATCTCACAATGCCTATGGTGAAGAAAATATAAAAACAGATATTCAGAAAAGAAAAAAATAAATCACTAAAATAAGAAAATCAGGTTAAACAAAATTCTCATCTTGATTTTTGACACAAAGCAACCACTTGTCATAAAATCCATTTATGCAGTTTGACAGCAAAGAATACTGACAAATTCCAAGTTGTAACTTAATTTCTTTGCAAATTTGTTTCTGATTTTCATTCACTTGTAGAACAAAGCAGCAGAGTGCAGAAAATATTCTCAGATGCTCACAAAAACTGTTACATTAAACATTATCTTACAGGTAGATCAACAGCCGCCTGTAGCCACTCTCCACCTTGGCTGTTATGACGTGACCAGAGCAGCACCTTGTTCTGCCCTTGGACTTGAGTATACAGATTCAGTGCATTGATCTGGACTCCAAACATGTGATACCAGAAAATGAGACAGTTGGGACTTGACCTGTTCACAGAAAGAAACAGACAGAATGAAATGTATCTTAAAAAAAAAACAATCTTGTTTTCTTTTCTCATCTTTATTCATAAAGACAAGAAATGCAACTCAACTTTGTACTTTCTGCATAGTAGATTCATTGGCTGTAATATTCACTAATTAGTCACTATTCCCTGTGTGAATTAAAATTTCAGATTAGTCGTTCTATGTTTATGTACCATTTTGTTAAAGAAAAAAAGCTCAAGATTAGATAATGCCTTTTGATTGTTTCTCATTTCATCCTTGTAAAGTCTCAAAACTGATCAGTTTCACAATTAAATTACAGGCATTTGGACTAATTATGGAAATCACCTATCATTGGAAAAGATATTATGCTATATTTTTGTGTAGCATCATTCTTAACTGTACTGCTATCTTTCAAACCACACAATCAAAAGCAGAAAGTCATCAAAGAAAATTACCCTTGGACTGTTGGACTCTCTATGACAGCTGTGTCATTTGGTTGTCTGGGGTAGGATGACTCAATGTAGATGTAGTGGCCAGAATCTAGAAAGATTTAAGAGGGAAAGGAAAAAAAGGATTCCATAATACAAATCATGGGATCTACAATCAGATGGAGAATGGAATGGAACTTACATGCATCCAGGCAACTAACTCTTACAAAATAAACTTTCAAATTATTTATGGATCAAACTAGTCACTCCAGAATTCTTCACCTCCTCCTTAAAACATTCTTTTTCATCTATTCCTCTCTGCCTGTTAATCTGTTTTTTTTGTCTCTCTGTGCACCTTGGTTCTTATTCCACACACTTACCTGTTCCAAAAGTATGGTCAACACTGGGTCCAGTGTTTTGAGTGCTGGTGCTGCCAGCCATTCTCTGCCAGTCAAATTGGTCATCTGTGGTATGCTGTGTCCACTGACAAAAGTCTGTTTCAAAGTCACAGTCCAACGGGGTGGTAGGGCCTAGATTGGTGGGATGATAAAAAATAATTGCAGTAGAACTTTGATTTTAAGATTCACTTAATGAGTATACCTTGACTGCTCTTTTGACGTATGCTGTACATCATGAAATATGTGGCAGTCCAGTGCGCTGTTTACGTATACTATATGTCATGCTAAATCACTGTTTTGTTTCGCTTATCACACAATCACACTTTTGAACCATGAGATTTAGTTCCTCTAAAAGCCAGTTGTTTCTGTTTTTAAGGAATGATGACACGAGGGGGAAATGTCTGTAGCAGCGAAGGGGTTAAGTATGAATTTCTTAGGCACATGTTCATTATTTGTTTAATAGTTTCATCATTCATTTTATTCTTTCATATCAAATATGCCTCAATATTACGTATGCTTTTTCCATGCACCAAAGCCATACTTACTATTGAGGTTCACTGTAACTGCTGTTAACAATATGAACATGAACAACAACCCTCTCCAAATAAATGTAAACTCTTTTCTTCCTGAGAAATAGGTTTGATGGCAATCAAAGTAAATGTGTTTGTTACCCTCTGTTCATATGATCCAGAAATACAGAAATTAGAATCTGCCTGACTCACCACTTGGCAGTGTTGCTAGAATTGCTCCAGGAGGTCTTGTAGGAGCCTCTGCAGGTGCAGCTCCACTGGGCTTCACTGGAATAGGAAATATCAAAGTTTATGATTATGTGAATGGATGTCTGAAGATCCATGAAGCCAGGCTTTATACAGAACAAATGACAAGTGGAATATGAAAAAGAAATATCCACAGAACACAAAAACAAATACTTTGAGGGTACTTTTTCATGAAATATTTTGAAACATTTTGAAACATTAGTCCTATAAGTTAAAATGAGATAAAAAGACTGACGCCAAAACTATTTTAATCTTACAAGGATTCCAGCCTAGATCCTCAAGCTCAAATGAAAGGTTGCTGATGTAGGTTTATTATCTAGTTCAGTATCATAATTACACCATGTTCATGCTAAATGAGTTTGCATTGCTTGCTGTTGTTCTGACTCAATGACAAGGTTTGGGAAAGTGACAACTTCAGTTACAGCCTATCCAGAATTATTGCTGTGTAATGAAAATCTAAATCCATTTTAGAGTTCTACTCATTTCACTTTTTCCTCTATTATAGCCTTATGAAATATATTTCTGTCCCACAAATATCCAAAACCAAAACTGTTGCTACCAAAAATTCTACCTATTTTACCAATGTTCTTCACATTTTTGGTCATTATCTTCTGTATGAAGGGATGTTACTTTACAACAGCATTTGTTTGTTTGAGTACTATCTAATAATTAACAAAAGTCCCTTGGCTTTGGTTGGTCAGTGGAGGACTGTAACCAGCTGTTAAGAAAAACATGACTAAACCTACCTTAAACAACACATTGCTCTTGTGCTCTTGCCAAAATATTTGAGTCATCACAGTCTCTTACATTTAATTTGTTTTTGTGTCATTTTATATATTGTTCAATGCCTCCAGTGAAACCTACAGTAGGCTAACTGAACTTATATTTGTGCTGTGTGTTTAATCTTTCACATATAATTTTGACACAGTCTTGAATGATGCTTTGCCTAGTTATCTTGTCTTTTGACATGCTTATGATAGAAAGTAAAACTGTTTGAATGCTGACCTCCACAGTAGCCATCAGTGAGGGTAATGTCATCCACAGTAAATGAACCTGATCCACCTTGGAGTGCAACAGAAAGAACCAGGTTGTAGGTTACTGTACTGAAGATGAAGGCTTGACCTTCCTGTAGAGCACTGCTTGACAGGTCACTGGTTACTTGCCAGGCTGGCTGCAGTCTCACACCCTGAGATGGATGGATGGATGGATGGATGGATGGATGGATGACTTGATACAGACAGATAGATGGACTGATGAAAGGCTGAAAGAATGAACAGATGGATAGAGGGATGGACAGATAGATGAATGAAGATATGGCCATTAGCTTAGTTTATGGATGAACAACAAAATGACAAAATATGTCACAAAGCGGGTTTGTGTATAGAAAGGAAGAGGCTTGTTGGTTAAGTGAATCAGCGATATACTATCACACTTGTTGACATTCTCAGCTACGCCTCCCCCATCCCTCGATCCTCCCAGTCAATATGGGCCATAAGTCTGCCTTAATGTTTGCAGCTTTCAAGAAACTTCCAATATAAACTAAATTTCATATCTGCTGATATCAATTCATGGTGATGCTCTCAAGACCCTCTCTCTCAGTACTTACATTAATATACAGATTAACTGTGGCAAAGCCAGTTCCATAGCTGTTGTACCAGAAGTGGAAACAGACCCCATTAGACCCGGTTGCTTGCAGAATCTCTGAAGTGAGGTTGACCACCTGACCTTGCTGCTGACCTGCATTCACATCTGAGTACAAGATTGCGTAGTTTCCTAAATGTAGAAACAGAAACACAGGTTACAAAAGGGAACATAATTACCTTTCGAGGCCAAATCTTCATGTTTGGAAAGGAACATGGGAGGAGACCTGGAAACCAATATTGTTATAAATCGCCATCCATTGCCACTCCTCTAGCTATTATCACAGCACAAGTCTAGTTGCCTCTCTTATGGATAATATCTATTCACTGTTTTCTATCATAAATCTAACAGTGCAAACTTCACTGACTGACAAGATCATGCTAACTGGCTAGAAGTACGGCTCTACATGAAGCCTTTCTTAAAATAAGACAATACAAACAGACATACTGACCAGACCCAGATCCTGTGGTGTGATCATTCTGTGGGTGAGGGATACTGGACCCAAATATTCTGGAGTTAGCCGTGGACCTCACAAACTGAGATTGGATGCCGTTATATAGTGAGACTGATGCTTGCCATCCACACATACCTTCCTCAAAGGTGCAGTCCCCTAATGGCATGAGAAAATAAGACATCATTTACACTTAAGCTGAGTAGTTGCTCCTTTTCCAGCAACTAATTAACAGCAAAAAAAGAATAGTGCATCTTGTCGTACGTGCATTTTGAATACTAGCATCCCTTGAATACTGCTGTAAATCTGACTTCTTAGAGCTTAAGAGTGTACTAATTCAGTAGAGGGACTTTTGATGCACGTTTAGGAAAAAATCAACCTCGGTCACCAAACTGCCATTTAGTTCTTTTTTTTATAAGCTCAGACTATTGTGAATTCTATGCACTCCAGTTATTAGGCCTGATTTAATTAAGTGCAAAAGAGAAGAAAAAAAATCTCAAACAGCACAGTAAAGCAATACACATAGGTCATTTAGTCCTTTGTTACACACCTTTAATGACTTCATGAAGTTCAAGACAATTGAGGACAGCTGTAGAAACGTATGATTTACACCCTTACTACATGAAAAGATGATGCTGTCTTGTTAGGATCGGCACCTATAATCATTTCATCTTTGACATTACTGAAGGACAGATGGTGGAAGAAGCTGACCAGATTTTGTATAGACTAGAACCAGATCTTCATGGGTAAAGGATAAGCTATGAACATAGATTGTCTACGACAACCATTAAATTGGTATAAATTAGAAAGATATTCACATTCTTTTCAAGTTGTTGCATGTATTCCACTATGTCATGCTATCATTTATCATTTTAATATAAGCATTATTTCACTTAGCAAAAACCTTATCAATCCTTTTTCCATGCTCTCTGACTAATGACAGAAGAAACAACATCACCAGACAATGTTAGAGGGTAGAGATATGTAATGAATAAATCATGCTTTGTGTACTACAGTTACAGCCTACATCAGTGAGTAAATAATTATGTAGAGATGCATTACAAGGAACAATACAGCATGCATGAACTTATTTGTGGATAGATGCCCCATCAACACCAGTGGTCCCGATGACCTCTTTGATTCCATACAAAAGAAGGCATCGAAACAGCTGATGCTGTCAGGTCACATATAATGCATGCCTGTGCCACCCTAATTAGAGGATAAAATGTCAAAGAAAACTGCTAGAAATTGAACAGATTCCAAACAGAAGAAAATGAAACACAACAGCATTCTAAGCTGAAATCTACAATATAGGACTACCAATCATGCAAATAGGAAATTGTAAAAGTAAGGAACCAAACCTGTGCAAAATGGTTTAAACAGAAGTCCAACGATAAACGCCCCAGAGGAACATACAAAACGCAAGAGAAGTTCAGCAAAAAAGATGAAAACTTAGTTTTATGCAGGAAATATCTATATCACCAACAGCAGACACTGGATACGACCTAAAGATAAGTGACATAATTCGCAGCAATTCATCTCGTGAGATTGTATACATATATTTTTGATGAGGATAGGCTTAGTCCTATACCGATATTTGGCTCTAATTTTCAGTTTCTGGCACTGCAATATGAATATTTTATCAAAGTAAAAGTAATGAAGATTTGTTCATATTCATGCACACAAGCTCATAAGAAGATGATGCATTGCTTTTCGCCAGCTCCTCCTCTCTTGGATTTTAATTAATGATGGATGGTGTATCACACTACTTTTGAGAATCATATTTCATGACACCAAACTGGTATCAAGTGACTTAGAAATTGACTTGTGTGCCTCCCTGAAGAAGAGTCTGGCATTTAGAAGCTACATAAGTCAGGAGTCCTTTGCAATGGTTGCTGGGGAGCTTTTGTGTTTAGGAAGTTATGAGTAATGTAATAGGATGACCTGTTACATAGTTTAGGGAAGGGTTCACATTTGGGTTGTACGTTCAGTAGAGCCTTTTAAGAATAAATAACAATCCAGTGTACCATTTCAAATTTGGCAACATTTTATAAATGTTGCAGTTTGCTGTTTTCAAGAGGCACAACTCCCTTATTTAGTTATTTATGAAATATGCTATAGCATCTGTGGTTTGTTTCCTCAATGTCTAGTTTTTGTTGTTAAATTATGTCACAATGGTCTTGAGTTTTGACAGTAAAAAAGCCAACAACATGTAAGCAAACACTTTCTTTTTCCCTCCTGTGGGACTTTCAGCAATTGTCAGTATACATCACATCTCTATTATTAGTAACATTAAATAGGTCATGTGACCTATATGTTTCATCACACACCCATAAAACTACTTTCTGATAACAGCTCATTCAGTTCTGTTTCCAAGAATATATAACATATTTGCACAAAATATGCAGAACTTGTGTTCTCTAAATCAAATCATCCCCCTTCCCAAATGCCAAAAACCTAAAAAGACATGAACTGTTGAGTGATAAATGGAGATTCAAACCCACAAAAGAGACTGTCAATGACAATGGCATATCCTTTGCTATATGTATCTGGAATGCAAGCTGTTGTGAAGACTTCTTGTTAGATATTCAAGAAGGCATCGTGACAGCTGACAACCAAGACACAATAAGGAACCAACACCATATGAACACACAACCTCAAACTGCTCAAGAGCAATGCATAACAGCTCCAAACTTACCTTCCACAGATAGTAACTGAAAATGGCAGACTTATCATAATAATACAAAATCTATACTTTCGGCAAAATATATAAGCACATGGCAACCTTCCTTAGTACCTGACAGAGTATCCAATAGTGACTCCTTATGAGGTAGCCAATAATAATATGATACAGTCATGAGGCTCATGAAAGTGAGAAGGATTTACCATTTTGCCATGATATGTGAAGATGATATCTACATTTCTATTATTTAAAATGTGCAGGCATAAACACATTTTCCAAAGACAGCTGGCTTGTCAAAACCGATATATACTTGGTATTATATTATTAGCCTAGGTATGAATATCACTGAAACATTTGTAAAGACTTGATGCACCAAGATATATTATCTGCAAGTAATTGTTTGCAGTAAATGCAAACTAAAATCCTTTAACTTAAGTCTGGATAATTACTGAATGTGACACCCTAAATAAACACAAATAATTTTCTAATGTTATACTAAAGTAAATTCACTCATGAATGAAAGCCTTCAAGTATGCAAAGTAAGTTACATACAGTCAATTCACACAGGAATTACTACAACTCCTTATTAGATCAGTGTATTAATCAAAAGAATCACCACTATTCATGGATACTTGATCTGCTAGAAATCAAAGATTACCTTTCTAGGGCTGAAACTACACAACCATGTGTGTGCAAAGATATAAGGTATTCCAATGAAATGAGATCTTATTTCAATCAATGCTGTTAAATGCCCAAAATCACAGTGCCTGTCTTACCTGGAGCAGGACAAGAGTTCAGCAGTTTGACATCATCAATGGCAATATCACTCATGTAGCTGCTTCCGACGGATCCTTGGAACACCAACTGATTTAGAGAATCCAAGACATGAAAACATGAAATATTGCATAGACATGAGACAACATTACAAAAATAATGATGCTTAGATCTTCTATGAAAACTTTTCTTATGTTTTCTTTACTAAATTTAGGTGTGATATGTTTTGCTACTGCTTCCAGCTTTATAACTAGCTGTATTAACAGCTTTCCATTTTTAAGTTTTTCAGATGGACGCTGAAAGGATTAATCTGATACAAGCTGTTGCTTAAGTAGATTGTGTTTTCTTTGAAGGTATAGTCAGGTATGCTGTGTTCTGCTTCACCACTTATTATGAAAGGAGTTAAAAAAATAAAATTTGCTTTCTTTACACTGCCACTTTAAATTATATCTTCTATACGGTAATAAAAAATATGTTCTGTTGATCAAAGTATTGAGATTTAATTGACTAAACACATAGTGTCATAGACTGACATTAATTGCAATACAGTATTGCTCTGTAACACCATACTGGATCCCAGGGGACTTAAAAATTTAATTCTAAAAAGTCTAATCCTAAGAGCTTTAGATTAAACAGAGCTTTAGATTAAACACTGAGTGACATAATGGTAAGGGTTAGGTGCATACTACTTACGTTCACTGGTTGAAATGGAGGATCTGGCAAGGTGAGAAGTTGTTGTGACCATTGATTTGGCTGATTGCCACTGAGAGACCAAAGGTTTGTGGGAGTAGCAAAAGAGCCTGAGCTATTCAGGCTTCCATAGTAAAGTGTCAGTGTCCCCATGCCAGTGCCATACATATGGTAGTAAAAGGAGACACACTGGCCTCCTTTCGGATAGAATGGCTGTGAATAGAGGCGAGCTGTATCCCCAAATTTCCTGCTAGAGGCCTCTATGTACATGTAGTGACCTGTGGAAAGCATATTAATCCAAAAAATATATTTCCAAGATTTCACATGCTAAAACTTCCCATTCTCTAATTTGCAGGTGTACAAATGACAATATGCAGGAAAATTGAAATTCTCATATACCCCTCTAATAAGTCAAAAAACAAAATATGTTTAGGCCACTATTACTGAAGACCACAGGAATACATCAGCAGCGATTAAGCTTAAGGTAAGGGATTCATCTTGCTAACATAAAAATAATGTGGAAAAGGCTCTCCTTTCAAGGAAAGTACTGAGGACTGATGACAGCTTACTGATGGCACCATCAGAATGAATAATTTTGGTCACCATATGTGAATCCAGTAAGAATATTTCAAGTTGTCTGAAGCTGAAACAAAGGTGAGACAATTTCTTTTGAAGTGTATATATATTTGTCATTCTTACAGCTTTAAGCAGCATCAAACCAGCAGTTCAAATTTTATCCCCCCCCCCNCCCCCCCAAAAAAAAATTCAGCTAAGTTGTCCTGTCTTGTTCAATGTTCTTACCAACGCTTGTCCCATAGGTATGGTCTTGTGGTGGGCCAGTGCCATATGATGATGTTCCTCCAGTTGTCTGGGTCCAATCAAATGTATCTGTTGAGTCTTGCATATAACCACACACAGCTGAGGTCTCAAAGTCACAGTCAATGGCAGAGGGCCCAGAGGCTGGAATGAAGCATTTGTTACACAGTAACAGGTAGGGTGAACAATCTGGTTGTCACTAGAAAACTGCAATCATTCCCAGCTAAAGGTAATTCATGTAGTCATGTTTCAACATATCTCAGATATACATCAGGCATTGTCTTTCCCCCACAGAGTGTGAGAGAGATCAATTCTGATATAACATTCAAAACTTCCTAATCATGCAAAACTTTCACAGTAAGATGGAGATTAATTTTCTTCTCTGTAAGGAAGTCCGCACCAAAAATGTCCTTGCTCATCTTCAGTCCAGTCCATATTCATTCTCTCCTTTTCCATTTCATTGTATCCTTTACCTTTTCTACCAGTTACAACTGTGCCCCTACAAGTAAACATGATGAGTTCACTTACAAGTACATGAACCAGCTGTGAGCTGCACATCATCCACAGCTATGTCTCCAGTGTAAGAGGTGCCACGAACTGCTTCCAACACAATCTGAAAATAGAATGCCACAGTAGAACATATATGAAGAACTTCCCATAATAGAATATATGTAAAGAACTTCCCACAAGTTAACAAAACTGGAGGTGGGTGGGTTCTGTGGATGGATAATATTTGTCCACAACATTTCTGGTCATCAGCTTGTAGATTTTTCCTCATTTCAATAATGACTGTATTATCTTTTGAAGAAAATAATGCCTCATGTTATTCCATTAAAACCTATGCCAGTTTCAAAGTGGGGACTAGTGTGAAGGTATTTTTGATGGGAAGTAAAGATACCAACACCCATATTGAGATTACAACATCTTGGTGTAAAGAGACTTAGAAAAGTATTCCTCTGTTTTTGAGAAAAAAATGAAACAGCCATTTCAATTTTACAAAAGATAAGATAAATAAACAATCATTCATCCATATATACAAACATCAACTTCATATTGGTAGAGAATCACAGAAGTGAAAATTTCAAGGCATCTCAATACTGACTTGATCTGCGAATGAAGTGCCAGCAGAACCAACATCCATTGAGGCTTGAATCCAGTTGTCACCCTGTGTTCCATTCAACTGCCACACCATAGCAGATCTGCCATTTCTTCCTGTTACTTGCACATTCAAGTTATTCACAGTACTTCCATACATGTGATACCTGCAAAGATTAACAGTGAAATTACCTCATTACAAAATCATAGTTGAGCCAATATACTGTTACTTCTAGAGATTATGCTAAAAACTGGTCTGGAACAGTGTAGGGCAATGCATTTTTAAGTCAAATATTAACATAGAAAATAAATCAATAGTCTTAAGATTAATAAATGCAGCAAAAAAAAAAGGCTGAAAACATGGCTGTAAACAACTTTCAGTTCAAGAGAATAAAGTGGTATGAACCACATGCTGCTTACAGTATATGCATCCACAGAATCTCAACAAAAACTGTTTCCCCCATTGTAGATGTTGGTAGTGTGGATAGCATGTGAACTAGGCATCTCTACTGCAATCATCATAGCAATTATACTAAATACAGTATGCTACTTTTATCTCAACAACCTATACTAGCACTGAACTGAAGGAGTGGGGAGGGAGAGGATGGGAGAGAGAGGGGAGAGAGCAGCAGAGAAAGAGAGAGAGAATGAGCAATTCAGGTTATTCATGGAAGTTAGCATTTGCTTTGACTCCCTAAACGATTTGAAGGCGATGCTAAATATATTACCACTTCCCAGTCACAGTCTGCCTATATTATAACCAGAGCAAATTACCTACAAGCCATTTACTGGTAGCTTTGGCTTACCAGAAGGAGAAACACTGTGGAGCTCCTGGAGTAATCAGGGGACTCAGCAGTCTGGCCTTGTCTCCAGTCTGACCTTGTGAAGTCTCCAAATAGATGTAATAGCCACCTGTACAAGGATGAAGATAAACATCTATCACTCCACAGGGCCTAGTGCAACACTTTCCTGGTGTTTTTTTTTATCTTTCAAAAATGGAACCACAGTGCTGATGAAGTCTTCAACTGGCTGTCCAGTTGCTCCTGATTCAACACATTGGGAACAGTTTTCCATGTTTGAGCTTTTAAATATAGTCAAATCTCATGAACTTGAATTTTAGAGAGTTGGTCTAGAATTTCAGTTTTGTGAGCTGTTTGAGTATGTGGGATAAATTTAATCAAGGAATACAGAGCAAGGAGTGGGGACTTTGCAATGAGAAAGGCTAGAATTCAAATAGGCCTACTTGAGGCTCTACTGTAACATAATTTGTGTATGATATAAACTCCTTGCATTTAAGTAGCTTAAGTTGCACAAACACTTTATTTATGGCTTCATGTTAAAGCTCTGGCTCATGGTGAATCCTATATCCCTGTATATGTGTTGGTGATGGTATTGTTGCTATGGCTGTTGTTGCTGTTGATGTATTGCATTTCCAAATGATTCTGACTCTATAAGTTTAATCCATTCACTTTCTATTAATTCACTTGGCAGGTTGTGGAGTAAGGACTGTGCAGTAATGGTCTTACTTCCATCCACCTGTGCATCAAGTGCTGGAGCACCGGAAGTTTGAACATGCTTCCCTACTTGCTCATTTTCAGCATAACACACATGCAAAAATGTTTCATGTCAGTCAGAAATGCTCTGCAGACAGAAACAGTTCTGCAGACTGAGGAAAAGTTTCAGCAGTTAACAACAGTCCCAACCACTATCTAAGGAGATTTTGTTATCTTTCTTGTCTAGGCCAAGCTACAACACAAATCATGTTCTGTAGCCTGGGAGGAAATTGTGTAGTTCACTGCTTTTAGGGTTTCGGACTGAACATGACAGGAGGCACTTGCATTAAAATCATTACTCAGATTGGCTTGCTCTCTTTTCTTATAAAGAATAATATACTGTGTGAATCTGCATGTTTAATGCTGTTTTAACCACACACAGCAACATAGTCTACAATATAGGTATGTCTGTTCTGTTAATGAACTGCATATATGTCAGTCTAGAATGCCTTGTAAGTAATACAGCAGCAAAATCAATGTTGACATAAAAATCACCAGCAAAGTAAACTTTGACAATCTTTAGCCATCAAAAAAAAAAGAAAAAGTCAGGAAACATTATTGGGCTGTCTATTAGACTTGTGAATTGCACAAAGAAACACAACTTCATTCTTGCCCAATATGCTATTACATGAACCAGCTACTTACTTCCACTGGTGTGATCTGTGGTAGGACCAGTGTTGGATGATAAAGTAGATCCACTATGTCGCTGCCAACTCTGTTGAGATGAATCAGAAGTCCATCCACAAAAGTCTGTATCAAAGTTACAGTTGATGTTGCCTGCAGACATAAAACATGGAATAAGAATTGAAAATGAAAAGAATGTTTTCATGAATTGATAATCTTTACAGGAAATGATATACAGCATAACCAACTACTGGAAAACAATGTTACACAGATTATTTCACCAAGCCTAGAATGCCCTTGGCAATATTGAACAATACAGAGATGTCAAGATACAAATTCCAAAGCAGTTCTCTCTCTCTCTCTCACTTTCACTCTCTCTCTCTTTCTCAACTCTTTATATAGTTTAAACATTCTGGCTGGTTATTAGTTTTAATAATAAATTCTGTCTTATCCTTGAATGCCTTCAAATGGCCGATTTCATTGTAAAGATAAGCTATCCATAAACTCCAGATATGATGACATGAAAGCAATGTGTGAAATAATATTGATTATGGAAAGGAAACAGCCATGGGGTCACAACAAGTGAGGATATAGGAAAAAATCAGTCCTGAGATTAAATAGATACTTCCACTGATGGTGAGTGACATATTAAAGAGAACAGCTCAGATCCACCCCACACTTACTTGGAATTTGTGCAACAGCAGTTGGTGGTGGGGATGCTGATGGCGTTGATATGGGAGTTGCAGAGGTTGGTGAGACAACACATGGATTGGCATCACCAACAGTGAAACTTAGATCATCTATGGCAATATCCCCTGTATATGACAGGCCTTTAACAGCCTCAACGAGAATCTGAAATATATTGAACATGCTTTAATTTTGCCAATGTTAAAAGCACATTTTACTCTGCTCAGTAGAGATGCTAGCTAACACAGCTTGTTACCTGTGAGAAAATACCCCTTTGCATGAATATTTGCAACATTTATCATTGTCTCTTCTTAAAGAAGCTACAAATTATAAGAGGTTCAAAATCTGTGACTGTTCCAGTTATTCGAGAGAACACAGTTACTGAAGATTTCACCAAGTCAGAGGTATATACATACCCTGTAGCTACTTGTCTGCTTGGCAACAGGTGTAATGCCTTCCATCCAGCCAGTTCCCTGATTACCGCTGAGTTCCCACAGCACATATCGAGCCCTCTCTGACAGTGCATCAGTAGCAGAATTGTACAATACCATCCACACTCGTAAGGTACCAGTGCTGGCTCCATACATGTTGTAGAAGAAATGGAAGCACCTGTCATCCATAGGAGGAAACAGTTCACTTGCCAGCATAGCAGAGTCACCGGTGACACTTGGACTTGAAGTCTCAATGTACATATAATGACCTGAAGAATCAAGAGGAAAAGTTTAACTCTTGTAAAACATCTCATTGTACAAGTAGCCAACTGACAGCTTTGACATGACAGGACTTTTATTAGACACTTGCATTTCCCAGTTGGGAAGGAAGTGCCAGGCCCCTCATTAGCTGCAGAATTTCATTTGAGCTTATCACCCCTATCTATCACGCCACAAGGGTTGAAATACAATGCTCTCTTCATCATCATGCAACTAATACTGTGTGCATTGTTCTGTACAGTTATAAATTTCATTCATGCCCGACCACAACAATGAGAGCTTGATTTAAATAAAGGAATTATGAGCATATGAGCATTACCATGTGATGACTGTTGTTATTTGGGGAACCTGTTATAAAACATTCCACTGTAGAAAAGTTGTGACAAGAGACTATCATGTCAAGTGGTGACACTATACTCTATATCTGTTATAACCACTGTTTCACTCTAAAAGCAAGGTGTAGTCACGGCAAAGTGGTAAACTTTGTAAAGAGACAAATACAAATGCAGAGGACTAAAGAAATTACATGCCATTCACAATAACAAGCTTACATGGTCATGCAACATTAAATTAGCAACTGATTTAGATCAATGGGCCAATACCTGTAGTGTTTCCAATGGTGTGGTCATTTGTAGGCCCTGTGCTATAAGATGATGTGCTTGCCTGACCAGATATCCAGTCCATGTCGTCATCATTAGAGTTTGTCCATGTGCACATGTCCAGCTCAAAGTCACAGTTACCTGTAAGAAAAATTTATTAAGTGAAAGCAGACTGACATATTTATAGATTGTCAATTCTGAGGCCTAAACACGTGTGAGGAGTAAATATCTTACTTGAATTCATATCATGTCCTCAATACAAAGTGAGTAATCACCATATTATAAAAGGAACGATTATTGTGACAACCAGTGATGAAGAATAGGCACAGAGAACTGGCAGTTCAAGATCAAGACTCACCTGAGGCTGAGCATTTCCCATTTTTCACTACCACATCATCTATAGCTGTGTCACTGGTAAAGCTGGAGCCTCTGATGGCCTCAAAAATGATATCAATGTTGCCAGAGCTGGGTGGGATATCAATGGTTGCCCTAACCCAATCTTGACCTTGATTGCCTGCAGACAAAAATTTAGAGACAAATGTAAACCAGCTAGATGGAAGGCTAGTATTATAACAAATCTTCATACTTACTGAGGTTTATTCATCCATTTATGAACTACAACAGACTACAACAGATTTAAAGTTTTTGGTTAGTACTTAATCTAACACTTGTTATTTCAGTGTCATAGCTATGGCTGCTATGATTAATACAAGAAAGTGAAATAAAGAAAGTGCGTGTATATAAACAAAAAATTACCAAAGCAGTTCCAAAAAAATGTACAAACCACTTCGTGTCCACACTCCATTATTGACAGAAGTACCAGTGGGCCGTGTTGCCACATTCAGAACTCCCTGACTTGCTCCATACATGTGGTACCAGAATTCAAGACACATGTCTGTATTGGCATTGTTCACAGGACCCATGACAAGCCTTGCAATGTTCCCTTGTTGGCGGTTGGAAGATTCAATGTACATGTAGTGTCCTGAAACAACACATAGTTGACTCACATGAAAAAACATCAGTTTTACAACAAAATATATAAGATGCTGGACTTGGTGACTGCGTTTACCGCTATTTATTTGTAAATTAATTGGTCAGGAGAATAGAGTTCAGACCCCCCAAAAAAAGTTCTCATTTACTGGTTCTCATTCACTTGAAAAGAGATCAGCAAATTGTCTGTGAATATCAAGAGAATTGTACAACCAAATTTGCTTCAGAATAGCCGTCCAATTTCATACAGAGATTTGTGAATATTGCCTCACACTGGTGTATCTTCACAAGGAAAAAATACTAATTTGCAAATTTTTATAAAGGATGCGCTAACCTTCACTGAATTTACAAGTCTTCACGTGATACCCCTGGCTAAAGATAAGGCCAGCTACATGCTAATGTGAATAAAAAACTCAGCTGCATTCTAACTTTGTGTGGCTGAAGGCTGTTGAGTACCACTATACTCTACAGAGAATCCACAATAAAGATAAAAAAAAAAAGAGAGAAATGCCATGAACAAAGGCTATAGTTGTAAGAGTGATTTCAAACTAGTACCATCTCTGGGTGAACCAAACAGAAACACAGCTGATATTCTATTATATGTGAATAGAAGTACCTTATTAAAGCGCATCAGTGAGTACTAACCATAAGTTGTTCCATATGTATGATCATTAGTGGGGCCAGTGTTGGTCGAGCTTGTGGCACCAGCCTTTCTTGTCCAGTCAAACTGATCTGTTGTGTCCTGTTGATAACCACATGCATCTACCTCAAAGTCACAACTTGCTCCAGCAATGCCAACAGAGTCTGAAAATGTAAAGAATAAAAGACCAATTTATTAGTCTTGGGCTACATTCATCATTTAAATATTATAAAATCTTGCTATGATTATCATTGTAAATAAATATTAAAGCACCATCACTGCTTCAGCACAGAGATTTCTACTGACATTTCTGAACAACTGTGCAGTAAACACATTTTCCTGAGGGACAATTTCTCTGATACTTACAAATTACTATGAGGTTAAACTTTTGATATGCTACACTCCCATCATGGCTAATGAGCCTGATGGCATCTGTAATTTGATGACAGACTCTTTGATAGCATGGCATATTGTGCAAAACTGGCATCCCCGGTTTAGCCGGGTGACATCAAAATATTTTGTTGATAACCTCAAACAAAGAGGTGGGTTGGAGCTTGTAAATCTGTTTGTTGTGCCACAACTGACTGATACATAATAATGACAGACACTAGGAAAGACAATTTTGTTCCCAAGCCACAATTGATGCCCACAAATTTCAATAACATGCCTCATAATGCATGCTCCAAACCTTTCAATTTTTGATGCAAGACTTACTTGTATTATACATATTCAGGTTAGCACTTTCAAATAGCATGCACCAATTTATTAACCATTGCAAAATAATATTAATAGCAGTGGTTAATAGTCCACTGTCCACTGAATCCATCTATATTTGTGAGGTCAACAATACTGGGAAATGAAGTAGAGAAAGGCCAAATGATGGTTAAAAAGTAAAAGCATGAGAAAATCAAGTTTGAATACATCTTACGGATGGCCAGTGGGTACCAATAGCAATTTCCCATGATAAACTGTGCATTTATCGAAAGAGACTATGACTATGACAAACTATGGTGAGTGAGTACTTACTCTGAGGACAGGCTCCTGCCACGGCTTGAATGCTATCAATAGCTATGTCTCCTCTTGGGCCTGCTCCAACTAGAGCTTCAAACTGAACCTGAGAAAATAATATGGAAATATTGATTAGATCTCAACATATAAATACAGAATTGTTACAGCTCTACAGGTTGACAGAAAATAAAATTTCAGTGTCCCAAATGTTGGTAAACTTCAATGAAATCAGTGAAGTATTTTAAGAGAGCTGAATATACAGTAAAGAAAGTCTTATCTTCATCCTAATCTAGTATCCAGATGAAACTTTTGTGGATAGAACTGCTCCAATTACAATGCAGAATAACAGCATCTATCCACTGTTTCTTCTCAAACAAAACCACAAAAGTTGTGATTTTCACATACTCACTGTTTGACTGATGAAGAAGTTTGTCTAAGATGCACCCCACAGAACAGAGTGACACAATGAAACAGCCTGAGACTGATTTTCATCAGGCGGTTGCTAGCATTTCATGTGTTCTATCTTCTTTGCAAGAATTTTCTTTCCTGCTATCCTCCTCTTCATGGACAATATTTCTGGGAAACAAATTAACTGCTCATGTCTACTCAGTAATCATTATTAAAAGGACTTTTCCCCTTACTCATTATTTTCCCTTTCATGGCACGAACACAAGTTCAGAAATACTTTGCTAACTCGGCTAGAAAAAAAAGTCACAACTAACCCAATGAAAATTTGATATGAATCAACAGCCTGGCTTACCTGATATGTGGATCCAAAGTTGAAATTGACGTTGGCTTGATTCCATAATTTTCCTTGTGTTCCTGACCTTGTCCACATCTTGTGCAGTTTGTTAGGTCCAGCATAGACATTGAGTGTATTGATGTGCTCACCCCACATGAAGTACCAGAAGGTGATGCACTGCTGACCAGACACTGATGGGCCATTCAGGACAGCACTGTCATTCTCATTACGAGGAGAGGATGAGTCAATGAAAGCGAAGTAGCCAGCTGTGTGAGAGTAGAATACAAACATAATAAATTTGGACTTCAACAAATACTTAAGCTGAAAGCTTTTATGCAAATAATTCGAGCTCCATACTTAAAGAAAAAAGTAAAATTAAATCACATTTGTAACTGTCAGTTCATGACAAAATCCTAACAAATAATTTCACTTGGGCATGTATCTATTCCTAACATTTGGCCTCTACATTTCAACTTTTCTGTCCTATTCTGAGGGTTATTTATCATCCAAGCACAGCCTATTAATCTGATCTTCTCAACCTTGCACCAGTCATGTGACCAGCCATTTTCCTTTTGTATGTGTGATAATTTTGGTCACTGAACACACAGGCTTTATGATTAAATGATGCCACAGTTTGCCCTCTACTTTGATGTAGAAAGATGATTTTCAGTATATTTACTTTGTAATTTCTGTGTCATCCCTATGTGTGCTTTTCACACTGAGCAAGCAACAGTTCAGTCAGTGTATGATTTCAAATTTTCTAAAAACCAATATCCATCTATCAGGTCACTGATTAACACAGATAGACTGTCCTGGAAAGCACATGCAATGACACTACTGGGTATTTATCATGTCTGTTTATACAAAATATGTCTGTGTTACACATGGCTCAGGAAGGAGGATCATCCTAAGTCTTACTCTGGCAAGAAATCTGTCATTACTCACATCCAGACTGGTCAACAGTTGGGCCTGTTGCTGTTGATTGGTCACGCTTAGCTTGTCTCTGCCAGTTAAAGTTGTCGCTTGTATCTTGCTGCCAGTTGCAGAAATCCAGGTCAAAATTACAGGTCAGGGGTCCGTTTGCTGAAATTAAGACACAACGTTCAGCAAAATAAAATTATCTTAGTCATGTAATGCACAAAAAATAAACATAAGAAATACTTTTGTAAGCGTGAATAAGGCACGTAACTATAATTAAATTCCACTTTAAATATGAGCTTGATTTACATAACATGAAGAAACTCACGTGCTTGGGTGGGTGGTCCTGGAGTCAACAAAGGTATGTTGGTTTGCTTGGCAGTGTCAGGGAATGCTGAAGAAAAGAAAAGTACAGTTCATATTATTCATCACTATAAACAGTACAGCATAAGTGAAGACCAAATATGACAACCATAATTACCAACAGTGGTCATTAAGAAAATGCAATGGCATTAACTATAGTGAAAACTATTACAGTAAAAACTACACGTTATACTGATAGCTTGTTACCTTATCTTCATCATCATTTTCACAGCTTGCCGACACAAAAATCATCATCATCACCACCACTGAAATCGCATTTTCCTCCTATTCACACTCCCATCTCTATTGTCTTGTTTTCCTGGTCTGTTAATTACCAACAATATCAGTATACAGGTTTTTAAAAAAATGTGAAATGAGCTTAACAAGATTCATCTCCCATGTGTAGGCAATGCATTATCATCATACTGACTTTTATGGAATCATTAACACTTGGAGGTGGGGGAGGGGGCAGCTGACCCTCATCCCCTTCCTGATAGGGTTATGGTCCTGACTTGGTCATTACCATGCGATGTCAAGTGACAACTTACCCCCACATGGTGCATTGTGATATCCCACATCATCAACCGCAATGTCTCCATGGTAGTCTCCTCCCCTCACACCTTCAATCAGGATCTGTAATAAGAGGACAACAATTTACAAGAATCTCAAACACATCTAGAGGGAAGACATTTGAAGTGAAGCTATGTGAAAGTGTCTGGACTTGGGTTTTTCTCTCTCTCCCCAAAACAAGCTTTCATAAACATGTAAAGTTTTTCAACCATACACATGACAGCTAAACTAAGGTTATATATAAATATTCTTTACAATGGTCAGAAAGATGCTTTTTTTATCAAATATCCTGTCTATCTAGGGGTTTCAACACTGTGATCAAAACTGGGCAGCTGTTCACATATTCTACAAAATGATTTCATTTAATCATACTTGAAAAGAAGCGTTGAAACCAGAACCAAGGAAAGTATTTGCATGCATCTTACTATCTCTACCCAAGGAATAGTGACTGTCTCCACCTAGAATTGAGATGTATTTTCTTAAATTTATAGTATGGCATTCAATCACTCCATACTGGCCCATTTTGTTTTGTAATGTCATGCAACATGACAATAAGATGCATTCTTAGGAAGCAGTTGGGATAATAGAAAATGGGCATAGGTTACGAAACATTTTAAAAAATTATGTCATGAAGCTCATTTCTTTTGTGCGGCCTGAATTTCCACTCAGCAATGCACTGATCCCCCAAACTGGGGCAGCGAACCGCATGAGAGGATATGTTTGGCTCTCCCAGTAATGCAAGATTTCTGTTTTGCATTATAGTTCAAGGAACACTGTGTGAAGTTACTGAAGCTGTAATATTTAATTAACATGTTATAACACACATTTTAGTAGCTAACAATACAAGGCTGTGAAACATACAAAGAAAGTACTGGCTGGAGAGGTGATGGGTGCTTGGCCATTGAGCCACTGGTTCCCCTGGTCACCTGAAAGTGACCAGACTGTTGCATTTTGAGTTGGGGATATGCTGAGGATTATGTTCAGGGTTCCAATGGTGCTCCCATACATGTGGTACCAGAAGGTAAAACAGCTGCCATTTGTGGCTTGAAGTCTGGGAAGGACAAAAATTAAATATGGAGTCATAGATCATAGAAATGTGATGTGCACCATATTATTGTCTTTCATACTTTGTTGCATACTCTTAAGAAGGCAGATGAGATAATTAAAATGAATTAAAAATGCAAATCTGCTACCTGCTGCTTGTAAACATTATGATGTTCTGAACAAAATTAATAAGTCTGACTTCTCTGGTGTGTTGTTTGATTAACAAGTCATTGACAGTCAGCACCATTATTGTAGACTGAATTGTAAGAATAATTTAATTACGCTGCATGCTAACACAGTTTTGACAGCTTGTTGATCTGTTCTTATATCATCTCCTGTTGATGAGAATAAGAACAAATGTGTGGCGCGACAGCAAAACTGATCACAAGTCGGAGAACCTCATTTCGCAGGGGACTGTCTCAAAGGGAAAAATGCGTTACCCCATGCATTTTGAGATTTATGCATTACTAACTTTCTTAACATCGTATCTTTCGGTACCTAAGAGATAGAATGTCAATAATAACTGTAAATATTTTATTTTTAATTATTTTTATCCCCACCTCCATCTTCTAGATCGACCGTGGACATTAGATTTGGGTTCGCATTCATTGAAACAATTGCTTGACTTTGAACCGTTTTAGCTCAAAAGTACTTTGAGATAACCCCCACATGTTTTATACCGCTGGAATGGGCAGGAAAGTGGCTAACTTGGCCACAATAGTGCGCAGACCTCTTTTTGAACACAACAGACTGCGCATGTAGATTAGTGCGCCTTCTCCGAGGAACTCGGGGACGAGGTCGAGCTCGCGGCCGTGGCCACGGAGCCGACATGGAATAAACTGATATAGACAGTTCCCTGGAGTATTATACAAGTCACAGTCAACTAATCAGGCAGGAAACTATGTTATATAGCCCATATCTGTGTTGTTGTGGTTGCTGTGCATGTATGTAATGTATATTGCCTATTCTGATGCTTTAACATTGATAAAAAACATTGTGTAAACTTTAAACCCCTTTTTCTCCATTTCACATTTTCTTACCCTGTCCGACTAAAATGGCAATAACTTGAAAACTATGATAGATATAGACCTCAAATAAAGTGCAAAATGCTCAGAAAAGGCTCTAGAATAAGAATCTGTCTTCAACTCAAAATGTGGGTTGTGACCCATGTGATTCATTTTTGCAGCTCCCCACACAAATGTTCTATGCATGTATGCACTGTAATGAGCCTGACTACCAGAAATGAAGATTTTCTAGCCATACAATAATTATGCAGTCATCATCATCTAATATAAATTCTTACCTCTCACTGCTGAGTATGGCCATCTGTCCAGTTGTGTGGGGAGAAGAGGCTTCTAAATACATATAGTAACCTGCAGTGGTCCCTTGTGTATGATCATTTGTAGGTCCAGTGCTAGCGGATCCTTTGAGATGATAATAAGAATAATGTGTAGGCAATGGGTTGCTGCAGTCTACATTGTTGCACACTGATTACCAGAATTGTCACATATTCTTTTAACATTAATAGATGCTGAATGAGAAGTTATCTTCCTAGGGAATGTGTTTCTCGTATCCCATCCATAAAATAGTTTTATGTTACATGCAGAGAAGGCCATTAGTGCTAGTGATTTCAGCATCTCTTAAATGGCAGGTAGTTTGTATGTTTAGAAAGTTATTGAATTATACATATATTATTGAATATTGTTATCAATAACTGTATGTAACACTATGTGACAAAATCATGTGCACAAAGATATATTCATCATAAATTACAGTTCTTTGTGTAACTAAACCATCAAGCAGTAACTGACCACTATATTTTCAGGCAAACACACATCTCTTGTGGACACAAAGAGGTTACCTGTTGTGCCTTGGTGTCTGATCCAGTCATAGTCACTGAGAGAGGACATTGTAAAGGCACAGATGTTCGTGTCAAAGTTGCAGGTTGCTGAAAGACAAAAGTCCATTTAAAATATGATCCCATACGGCTGCTTAAATAAAATGCATCCCAGTTTCTTTCAGAATGTTATGTGAGGCATTTGAATGTAACATTTTGCAGCAAGGAATACTAAAACTACAAGCTCTAATTATCTGGGTCAGGCATTTTCAAATTTCTGAAGTTGTAGAAGTTTCCTTGACAGGTATAAACTTTACATACAGTATACAAAATCATACATTTCTTCAAACAGTAAAGGAAGATAATGCTTGGTGGAAAACAATATGTCCTGCTTTCATGTCTGAATTCTGGTAAGGTATTTACGTGATGAGTAGGTCTCAGAATACATTATTCTCTACTTCATCTTCATTATAAGCATTTAATTGTTGATGTGATGTGGAGTTCACATAAAATAAGCCACAGTATGGCAAAAACAGACATAAAACTAACATGTTCCAACAGCTGTCATTACACACAAGCTCTGCTGGTTTTCCAGAGGACATAAAATGCTGTCGTAAATGCAGTACTGTCAACCACCACATCAGTGAATATGAAGGAAGTATATCTGATATATTTATTGTAAGAGGATGGCAGTATAAACAGTGTATGTACATCAGATGTATGGGTTTGATAAATGATAAAATCGCAGTCTTGACAAATTTACTGTAGCCTGGTTAGTATTTTTTAAAAAAATAATAAAGTTGACGTCTGTACCTGGTGATACACATGCTCCCAATTTCACAGAAATATCATCTATTGCAATATCACTGTAGTAACTTGAGCCACGCACAGCCTCAAACACTATCTGGAGACAAAAAAGGGAGAAAGAGATAGGACTACAATTAGATCTCATAAACCTAGATAATCTTAACCCAAAAACATTTCCGTGATATTGTGCCCAGAGATAGACAAGTTTCTTTATTTCTCAAGATAAGCTGTCACTTGTAAGTAATACAATAAGCTCAATGTGGGCCTTACTGAGGAATTACACTACAAGAAAACAGGGTCTGCACATAAATTACTTCATTCTACTAGTATCTCACCACTTACAACAGACCTATACACATAGTATAACAAGGCTAAGACTGACACTTGGAAGTCACCCTCCAAATGCATACAGTTCTCAGTCATTCTACAGAAAGCATTAATCTTAAGAGAAAGAGTCACAGGTCAGAAGTGTACCTCGAAGTTCTCTGTGATCATGAGAGCAGGTATAGTAAGCTCTCCAATGTTCCACTGGTTGCCAAGGTTACCATTCATTGTCCACAACACAGGCTTCAGAACTTGCAAGTTGGCTCCAGTGCGCAGCTGAAACATGAGAAACAGGATTTTCTAATTACATTCAAACCAGAAAATTACTGAATTTCATATGAAATCACAGCTTATGATTTACTCTGCAGAAAAGTTCCCTGGCAAATTCATCTGCTGAGGTTCTTATACCAATTTAAATGAATTAGCATTACATGAAAGTAATCACTATCTTAACTGAAACAGAGTAAATGATTTCAGGTTTCTTACCCTGACATTTAGACTTCCCATGGTTTGGCCATACATGTGGTAGTAAAAGTTGAGGCAGATATCAGAAGTCACTGGAGTGAAGGTTGGACTATTCAGTCTGGTCACTTCACCTGCTTTTCTGACAACCCCTTGGTCATCTGAAGCTTCAGCATACACATAATGGCCTGAAAAATTGAAAGTACTAACATGAGATCTGATGAAAGGGTATGTGTTTTGCAAATGAATTAACTGACTAAAGTTAAATGGCAGTTAGGTTGTATGTTTAGAAAGTTATTGAATTATACATATAAAAGTTCACATAATAATCAGATTCAGCATTACAAATAAGACATAGTAGTTTGGAGGGAAGGTTGGATACATCTGCCAATAAGTGTAATAATGTGAATGGTATTACACTGATTAGATATCACAACATGAAGTTAATAAATTCCAATTTGATTTCAAAGCCATGGACAATACAGAAGTCCCTCCTTATACTACAGTGCAAATTCATGAATTCTTGTTGTCTCCTCAATGGTTCTAGCTCACTCTAAGCCACTCAGGTTCCAGGTTAAGTAAGCCTCTTACCAGCAGTAGTTCCATAGGTGTGGTCACTGGTGGGGCCAGTGTTGTAAGAGTTGGTTCCACTACTGTGGTAGGTCCAGTCAAAGTCATCAGCAGTGTCTTGAGTGAACTGGCACATGTCTGCTGCCTCAAGGTCACATGTGAAAGGCTGAGTTGTAGTCAGTGTTATGGTGCCTGCTGTCTGACCTGGGAAAAAAATGATACCATGCTGTTTAAGCTGACAAAAATGGTAATCATCAACTGGGTTATAAACTTTACAAGGATATCAATTTTCATCTTTCAGAGCTTTTGTTTCCATTCAAGAAGTCCTAACTGAACAGAAGCTTATTGAAAGCACTTCAGCTTAATTAAACCCTTGTTTAAGCTCCTATTTAAATAGCAAATACAATCTATAATCACAAAACATGCAGCAATGTTTCCCATCATTTCACATTTTCTCAATGTTTTCACAATATATCTCGAACTAACTTTCACAAGTTCCATCTGTAACAGTGACGTCATCTAGAGCTATAACTCCATCAATCCCTGGTGAACCTTTCCTTCCTCCAAAGACCACCTGTCGAAGGAAAAGTAAGTTAACTGATGTTTTTATTTACTAAATTCTGATAGAAAGCAGACACATTGTGTGTACAAATTTGTGAGGGCTTTACAAAAATCAGCTGTGAAAGCTGCATATTTCTAAAGCAATGAAATAAGCTGCCCATGGAAATGTAAGTACATTATATAAAGTACACTCAATCAAAATTTCTCAGGAGCATGGAAAAAGTTGTGATTACCCAGTGAATTTCATATAGAAATATAGCATTTTGCAATTTGGTGGAGATTGCAATTATTTGGATTGCAATTAAGTCAAGTAGACTGCAAGAAATAGCAAGAATAAAAAATAGGATCTAAATATAAAGGTTTGCTTATAGAATAGTTTGCTTTAGCTTCCCTTAACCTAGTAGGGTGATGGAGAGTGATGAAAAGCAGAATGTTACAACCCTGAAACAATCAATTCACACATTTTTATAAGAAGATTGTGAACCTCAAGCTAGGCAATAAAACAAGCTTTGTACCAGTCTTTATGCATGCTTCCATTTCAAACACTTTTTGTGCCATTATCTGGACTTACAGGATGCCAGTGCAAATATACAGTCTG
The DNA here is from genome assembly GCA_033807755.1 of Ellobium chinense. NCBI lineage: Eukaryota > Metazoa > Mollusca > Gastropoda > Ellobiida > Ellobiidae > Ellobium > Ellobium chinense. Next base: position 717,329 of record JAWQUT010000287.1, on the reverse strand, counting down.
GCCTTGAGGGAATGGAAGTTGAAACTATTTGTGGCTACCTATTAGTATCTTGAAGCAGACTTGCTAACATCATGTGTAAGCACTACTGAATCATACATACTAAGCTTTAAAAGCTTAAACCTATACTCAATGCTGGTCTGCAAATTTGTTAACCAATACCTGAAATGTTCCTGTAACATTGATGTTCAAAGTCTTCTGTTGCCAGGCTGGTCCTTGGGATCCATACAAGACTTGTTGTGGACTACCCAGACTAGAGCTCTGTACAATATACACATCAAGTTCTCGGACATTGCTGTTCATGTTGTACCAGTATCTGTTGCATAAGACAAAAACAAAACATCTCTGTAATGCATAGTCAAAGGAAGGAGGTCTGGCATGCAAACTCATATTTTGCACGGGATTGATAATAACAGTCCATTCATATCAAAGTACACGCTGATGTGTCTGATACTGGAAAGGATGAGTCCTGTTTTGGTACCACTATTATCTGCATGCCAAACAGAGCTTCTTTTCTTGCTGGTAATGAAACAATCTGTCCCTCAGCATATATCGATTTTTCGTTTTTTAAGTCCTCACAAGTACTGAACACTCTTCTCACTTTCATGCACAAGGAAACAAAGTTGTCACTGTAGGGTCTAACCTCAGGCACATTGGCATTTTAGCTGATATGGTTGAACTGTACAGCAGGGCAAGGCCATTGAACACACCACTGTTCATGTCCATCCACAGATAGTGACCACCTGCAAAAAGAAATTACCATGATGTTGGGATATGATGTGTGTATCTCACTGCAGAAGAGTAACTTTTGTTTACAATAATTGTCAAATCTCTCCAAGCTGTTAGTACAAACATGTGAAGTAATCACACTGTATAAAACAGCTGGTACCAGAGGTTTAGAAAAGAGATTTGTTGATGTTGCTAATCATATCAGCTGGATCTCTCGCAGACTGTAGACAAACTCTTTTATTATTCAACTTACCACATTTATTTCCTTTCGCTACTAATACATGGCCTAATGTTGATCCATGAATTCATCACTTCATATGTGTACATTACTGGTCAAGATTATTGTTTAGAAGCTGCAACATAGAGAATCACTCACCTCCAGCGTTCGAGGTGTGGTCCACATTTGGTATGTTAGAAGAGGTGCTGAGTTGTGCAGCTGTTTTGCCCCACTGCCAATCAAGATCATCATTGGCATTATTTGTCCAGGAGCACATGTTGGATTCAAAGTTGCAGTTCACAGCACTGGGCACTGCGAAAAATCATGGACAAGGTATCAGAGTCAAATGATCATTTAAAGCTGAATTAAAAAAACAAGTTGCATAATTCCATCAAGATAGCACTTTGAATATCATTCAATGATATGGATTACTTTGTACTAGAACATCTTTAAGTTTCTTTAGCAAAGTTGGAACTGCTCTTACAGCATTCAAATGTCAAGATCAATACTGCCTTTTGACTGATATTTTAATCTCAGTGTAGGTATGTAGATTCTCATATCACTACAGTCTTAAAATTATGAAGCAAAGAAAGGCTTTAGAAAACTTTGCATGCCAGTAAAGAAGTTCCTCTTCCACAGACATCTTGAGAGAGTTTAATGTGAACTGAATTCTATGAAAGATGTTATTAACAGGGACAAGTTTCTCAACCGTCCATCATTTAGACTTAGACAGAAACACAAACATGAAATAAGGAGAATTCATTATCCTAAGTATATTTTCTATCAAATTCTCTCTTGTCTAGGGCAGCTGCATATCTGACAATGGAAACAAACAAACAAGACAACAATTTGATCCCAGCATCAATATTGCATCATATGGCCATGGCACTACTTACATGAGGTAAAAGATGCTGGATTGGCAGTACTTTGAGAAATGTAGGCACTTGTGGTGCCACCAGGGGGCAGAGCATTAGCCGGAGACAAATTGCAAGGCTGAGTCTCAAATGTCATGTCATCAATAGCGATGTCTCCAGAGAAGGAGGAGCCAACCACACCCACAAACATGAGCTGTTAATGCAGAGGAAATGCCTGTACTAGCCAAAGCTGCTATGTTATTTATGTCATTCTCATATCAACAATTTTGTTTGCAAAATTAAGTCACTCTAAAATTAATATTACTGCGCTCATATAATTACTAGAAGCATTAAGCAATCATGCCCTTTATGGAAAAAGTCACATGTGGAAGTCTCAGAGAAAAGGACACCATCTTTGTCAAGCATAGGCAGCCAACATCCAGTGCTACTTAAATGTTCTTTCCTGTTAAAGAAAAATGATGCTCTACACGTCCTTATGATGGTGTACTGGGATGTGTCTATTATTTTACAGCAATCTCCTGAAGTAGGTTGCTTTTCTACTCAATGTTAGTAGTTTACCTTGTAGTCCGTCTGAGACCTGATGGGGACAGTGGCCAAATTCCACTCTGTTTGCACAGACTGACTATACTGCCACAATGTAGTGCCTGGCAAGGTGCCACTGACAACATAGTTCAACTGGAGTTGTCCAATTGATGTACCTTTCATACTGTACCAGAACCTGAAGCACAAATAAAAAAATTACATTAAAAACTCACAATATCTGCTCTTAAGCTACTGCTAATTGCAAATGAACAGAGTTTATGAGTAATACCATTTGTCCCATACTTAATGAGAAATATTATTAATTACATTGCTACAGTATTAATCAAGTCAGACTTATGCCATTCTGGAATGACGTGGCGATACTGTTCATGAGTTTGCAGCCTATGTTGATATGTTCAAAAACTTCAAATGTGCCAGTAATTTTCAACCAAACTGTGGTTGCACAGATACATGTTGACTTTTTTTTTTGCCTTGCCATCGAAATGTTCCTTCCCTGTTCTCTCAGGAGAAAGAAAACAGACTTGGGTCACCCTTGAAGTATAGTGACAAATTCTCATTCATGTTCATAACTACAGACTTATAAATACAGTCATACTACATAATATGGGTATGTGATGTAGGTTTGAATAGACACTTCACTGGTATTGCTCACTGTCTACTCTTTCTCTCTTCTGATGTGTGTTTCTCTATTCTTGTGACACTAACTAAAGACTTCCTAAATACAGCAAATATTCCTGGACAAGAGCCATGTATTAGTGGTGGACATACTCATGTTACTCTTGACAGAGACAATGAAATAACTGTTTATTGATGATTCAAAATGTTCACTTAAATGTTCAGAATGAAAGGTGTCACATTGTATCATGTCATCTGTATGTTCAAGATAAATGTTTGCCCATACACTGCATGTTGTGGTCTGGGTTTTTGAAAATTAAACTCAAAACTTGTAGTTGGGTGATGATGATATTGAAGAAGAGCAAGATCATGATTAGTGTAATGCATTAATTCTTGGTACTGAGGGCAAGAGTTATAATAATTTCTCAAGAACTCATACTTGAAACAGTAGGTATTTCCAGCTGTAGAAGTTAGCGCTTCACTGACGAAGTATGCTTTTTCATTTGGCTTTCTTGGGCTGCTAGTCTCTATGTACATATAGTAGCCTGGAAACAGAAAAAAGACCATGACTGAGTGGATGAAACTATGAGATCATATAAGAAATAAATGAAGTGAACATGCCTGAGGAGGAAACCTCAAGTTTCCACATACCTCATCAGCCAGGAACCACATTATATTTCTTCTTCCCACGACTCACTGCATTGTTCAAAGTTGCCACTTTGGTATGCATTCATTTCAGCATTCCATTCAAATGTTTAAGTAGTATATTCAAAATCCACAATTCTACAGTATGCTGCCACAAAAGTTTTAAATAGCAATTGTTATTTCATATTAGGCCACTACTGTGCCATATAGGCAATTACTAATCTTCCATTATTTCTGTGTCCTCACAAACCTATACAGCTGATTTTTTTCATTATTGTTCTTCTGGTGTAATTATTTGCCAGACTCACCTGTCTGATTATTCATGCTGTGATCTTTGGTAGGCCCTGTCCCAGAGCTCGTAGTGGTACCCTGATACAAAGTCCAGTCAAAGTCATCAGTACCGGCAGTGACAATATTACTCCAGCCACAAATGCTCTTGTCATCAAAGTTACAGGTGGCTGAGGGAAAGACACAGATTGCACATTCATACTGCTAGGCAAGAGCAAGCATCAAGAAATTTTTGTGGTCACTAGTCATGCATGTGATCTTCAACTTGGCACATTATCATCGGCAACCCTTGTGGCATTATATTTTGTGATCTGTCTTTTCTGTTCAAGGTCAGTCCATGCACCATCTAATTTTATTAACTGTGATAGCAAGTTACCAAATTCATCATACTGGTCCACTTTACTTAAGACTTCATTCAGTAGCATAATGAAAAATTTGGTTTCATGAATAAGTGCTTACAGAAACCAAACAGCATATCAACATTCTATAATGTAGTACTTACGAGGAGTAATGCACTTTGTGTTCGTCACTGTGATGTCATCAAGTGCAATATCACCCTGATACCCATTGCCAATTACTCCCTCAAAGACAATCTGGACATAAAATATAACAAAAACGAAAAACAAATTCATAAATAATGTCTTTTATCGTTCTGCATGTCATTTGAGTCATTAAAAAAAACTACTTGAACATATGATTTTACCATACTGGCTTCATCGAAAACAAGCTTTGAAAAGAAAATTATCTTTCTTAAGCTGATATCTTCCCAAATGTTCTCTCTCTCTTTCTTCATAAACTCTTTTTATTATGCGACAAGAGCTAATACCTGTGATGTGGGTGAGGTTATGTAGAGTGGAACTTGAGCAGTGTACCAAGCATTGCCCTGGTCACCAGATCTGGTCCACACTGTGTTATCCAATGATCCATCCTTAATGTGGATATTCAGGCTACCAATCTGGCTGCCATACATGTGAAACCAGAAGTTGAGACAGTAGTCTCCAACTCCAGCATTCACTACTGGAGAAGCGTAAAATGCATTGTTGCCTGGCTGGGCAGGACTCGAAGCTTCAATGTAGATGTATTGACCTGAAAAGTAGCAAAGTTTCGGTTAAGTAATAAAATATTTTATTTTTTGTTTATCACTTTGCTAAATATCTGTCTTGGCAAAGAAGGTCATACTATATCAAAGGAACAGTATTTATAATACAGATAACCAGGACACATGAAGTCTGTTATTTATCCCATGAAATGGGCCTTGGCCACAATATCATCTTATGAAGATCTAAATAGTGAAGGCAGATTAACAGTTAGTGGTTGTTAATGGACACTTCATTTAAATTCTCAACCATTCAAATATATGCTCTCCGATACCGATACTCTCAAACATCAGCAGACACCATCATTATCTTGTTTGATGGACTAATTACTTTGACAATTCTGCACTTTATATTAATGAAATGGAAACTCTTTTTGAATTTTCACAGAGTCAAAGCACAAAAGAGTCAAAATTACAAAAGTTCAGGTTCCATGCTCTGTGTTGCTGGCTGGTAATGGGGTCACCTACCAGTAGTTGTGCCAGTCGTGTGGTCAGCACTGGGTCCTGTGCCAGTGCTGCCAGTGCTTCCACTGTGTACAAGCCAGTTCAGGTTGTCTCCTCCTGGGTTTGTGTACTGGCACGAACTCTCAAAGTCACAGTTCAGACTATTGGCTGTGATAGAATACAAGTACATCACATTATTATATGTGGTTAAAGTTAAACCTCATGATCTCAAGCTCCAGTAGACCGGATTAAAAATTTGAGACCATGGGGGATTTACAGAGCAGGTCATTGTTTTGGACAAGAGTTGCCATTTGAGAAACTCTTGTATTTAAAACTGTTAATCCAGATCTTTTAGTGTTTACTTAGTTCTTGCTGATTTTTAATTTTGTTTTTTGCAGGGGGCAGGGGAGGGGAGGGAATTAAATATCTTGATAAGTAATATTAAATACATTGCATTATAAAAATATGGTCAATTTCCCACATTTCATATAATGTTTACATCTCAAGACATCTACAAAATGACATACTGAACCAGCACTTCAAAACAATAAACTTGTGTTCCCTGTTATTATGTTAGTGAGATAAAAGAAGATAATGTTTGTCCATCCCAGCAGGTGACTTTTCATTCTCAAGTCACCTCTATTCCCATCAGTTTCATTAACCTGTATGCTAATGACTTCCAGTGTCATTTCTGCCCACTGCTATTCACAGACCAAATGAGTCTGAACAGTTATGATTTCACAGACTTGCTGAAAGACACTGCTTACCTGGACAGTTTCCATCTGTCACACTGATATCATCAATGGCAATATCCCCTTCATAGCCAGTGCCTCTGGTTCCTCTGATCCACAACTGGAAAAAGTTATGACAAGAAAACGGTGCAGATTATCCATTCCTCAAACAAACAGAAAATCTAAAGTTACATTTTTAGAAAGCATTTCTTCATAAATGCTCAAAAAAAAAAAAAAAAAAAANAAAAAAAAAAAAAAAAAAAAAAATCAGTCTGCATATATAAGCTCTCAAAATTTCAAATAGAGCAGAGTGCAACATTTTCACAATATCAAATGACTATATCACTAAATCAAATCATATGTACATGGGAACATCTAAGGAATGAGAAACTATATGTCAACTAAAATCAACATAAAGGCAACAAAATATTAAAGAATCAGAAGGAAAAAGCAAAAGAACTGATGGTATTTTTTTGTCATGCCCCATGAATGTAACTTTGCCCATTTACTTGACAAATCAGGCTCAGATGGTCCATCTCTTCAAATTTTTAGCTGGAGACTGATCAACACAGATAAATACTTACGTTGAACTGTGAGAGTGAAGACAAAGTCAGATAAGCGGCCAACCACTGAGGCCCTTGAGTGCCTTGCTGAGACCAGATTTGTGTGCTGGTGCTGCCCACTGCTGTGAAGACCTCCAATTTGTCAACATGGGCACCTCTCATGAAGTACCAGAATTGCAGGCATTTAGATTGACCTGATCCAATGGTGATCTGAGGGCTAATTAGCGTGGCTTGCTGCCCTTGGGTTGTGTTGCTGGCTTCAATATACATGTAGTAGCCACCTAGTGAATGAACATAGTAAGAGATATCACACAGTGGAGTCTTTAGAAATCTCACAGCCAGGCTAATGACCGCAAGTCAAAAAATGTGTGATCCAAAACATTTGCAAGCATTCAGAATATGCAGCACATTCAGATTTCTGTTCAGTTCATGCAGCAAAGAACAATCATTTGTTAACAACGCTATGCATACAAGAGTCATAAACATGTCTGAACTCTTCCCTAGTTTTCTGTAGGCTTTCATTTCAGCTAAACCTAAGATCTAAACCTTAATTCAAATCTCATTGCATGTTTTCAGCAGTTACATAACAGCATTAAGAGAAATATAATTTTGATCTGCATGGCCTCACCATTTCAGTCATCAAGCTATACTTTCCTCATGCCATAACAAAGACTACAGAAGTCATGCTTATTGTTGAACATATACATTCTTTCCAGCAATTCTAGTTGTAGGTGACGATAGGCACCCAAGTAGTGTCAGGAACTTGCAAAAATATATTTGCAACTGGCTATACTGTATGAAAAAAAAAAAAGTTGGGATATGACAATGTTTTGTGGGCAGTAAGACAGTGGAAAAATACCTATATGGAGAGATATTTAAAGCAATCTAACATAACACCCTCAGCAAGACTGATACACATCACTCAAATGCAACCACATACTAGATCCATAACTTACTGCCAGTAGTATGGTCTGCATCAGGGCCTGTGTTTACAGAAGCTGTTGATCCTTGCTGTCGTAGCCAGTCAAAGTTATCAGTTGTGTCTTGTTTCCAGCCACAGGTGTTTGAGTTGAAGTGGCATGAGATGCTTGATGCTGTAAATAACCATGATGTGTGATTGGTTAAACAGTATTTAGGATTCATATATTATGTAAACAGTAAGGCATCGTGAAGATTGATGAAACCATTCAAGTTAACTTAAAATGTTATTACAAGAAGACTTGTAGCCTCAGTAGGTAATGACTGCCACAACTGATTTTTAAGTAGTGAGGGTTTGATTCCAATTTCGAAATAATATGAAGTTGAAAAATAACAGAAACATGTTTACCGAATTTATCCAGGCTGAAATATTACTGACTCATCCCAAGAATCTGACTGTTCTATGATGCACATCCACCGAGGAGTAATGAAAGGGAACCTCCCAAGTCTCCTTTTATATCAAAAGATTTTAACTGTTTCTAACCCTCATGTTTTGAACTAATTCTTCACCCTCTTAATACCATTCTCTATTATATTAGTTACCCACTACTTCTGCATTGTGACTTGCATTTCCATGCATTTGATACTCATAGAAAAGCTCTTTGAGCTCTACAGTTTTTGCATTCTCTCAACTGTATTTAATGTGTTTTCCTTTACTCAAACAATCTTCCTCACATGAGAAACTGTCTGGACATTCATCTATTCACCTCTTCTAAGACTCTTAATTCTTTATTCTCACAGCATGAATGCAATTTTCCCAAGCATATTCTCTGTCACAACTGCACGCTGATTCATGAACTATTACATGCCATGGAACTCACCTAAAGAAAAACCAAATTAATCCTCACATTTTCAATACATCTTATCTGAAAACTTATTTCCAAAGATTTGCTAAAGGACCTGAGCACTGGGGTTGATGGATATTCTTAATTACACTAGTAAACAAAATTATCATGGAAAAAGCTCTACCGCACTACTTTCACACAAATGTATGTCACTGAGAGACGCATACTTGTATCACCAGTGCTTCCAGTGGGTCCTGTTCCACTACTTGTGCCTGCCATTGGTGCAACAGTGATTGGGCTTTGTGATGGCACAGCATTTGCAGGAGAAACTGGAACACAGAAAAGGAGAAGAGAGTGGAGGGGGGGGGGCATAGACATATCAGCTAGTTAAAATGTATAAATGTTCCAGTCTCAAATGATTTGTTATTATTTTGGTTGAAAGTAGAACATGAAACTGATGGTTCATTTCAAGGTTAACTTGAATATTGTTATTTCTCTTTATTATCTTACTAGATGAACATATAATAGGTTAAGTGGTTCACCATAAAAAGTATCATTTTCTGATTTATTCCTGTAGTTGCTGCACACTGAGTGAAAATCAAACAATACAGAACATTTCCTGAGTTATAAATGCTGAAAATATGGACATTTCAAAGCACAGACAAAATTTTACATAATATATCCTGACACAACTCTAGATTACAGACTCTAACCAAAGTGAAATATCCATGACAACAGATCAACATTCTTTCTAGTCTCAGCATAAGATTTATTTTTAAAGAGCAACTTACGTGCACAGCCTGTCTTGTTATCAAATGAGATATCATCTAGAGCTATGTCTCCATCCCAGGATGCACCTCGCACAGCCTCAAATATTATCTACAAACACATAATATAATCATAATATAATCACGTCAATTAGATATTCTCTATGATCAACAGCATATTGTCAATAAACATTAAGGCAAAAAGAATCACAAACATAAAAAGTCATCTAGAAATGCCCACTTGAGGCAAAACTCATAGTTAACAACATGAATTTGATCAGCACTATGAGATTAAATCTACAGTCGAAAACAGCCATTTGATGGCTATCTCTACTCTAATCCAGAAGTATTCAGTTAGTGAAGACAGACTTTCTTTGCATCACTTTTGCCAAGTTACTTTTGAGATTACTGTTAATCACGTAACATTTTCTGTAAACATACAAATCAAACTGAATTTCCTCTTTCTCTCTAAAAGGTGTGTCATATCCTCACAGAGTAATGGATCTGGGCTTCTAACTTTAAATTTACTCCAAGAATCATGCCACAGAACAAAGGTACATGAGAAGGAGGAGAGTTCAGATATCTAGTACAGAAAATAATATATAGCCTATGGCAAACTTTAGAAAGAGGAAAAGGCAACAAAAAAAATGAGAAATGAAATGGTTTCTATGCAAAAGAGGCTAATGGCAACCAGTAAGAAGAGAGAGGATACAGAGAGAAACAACTTTAGCAGTGAAAGAAAGTAAATCATCGGATTATCCACCTGGTAACTGCCAGTCTGTGAGGGAACAACAGCTTGAGCCTCTAGCCACTGCTGACCCTGGTTGCCTGTGAGAGACCAGATGGGGCGAAGGCTGGAGTCACTGCTCTGCTGTACCCACACTGTCAAAGTGCCAACAGAACCTCCATACATGTTGTACCAGAAGTGCATGCATGCAGGCATGGTAGGACTGAGATCTTGGCTAACAAACCATGTCTTGTCTCCTGACAGGCGAGGGGCAGAGGCTTCCATGTAAACATACTGACCTGTTGATTTCAGAGACAGCTTATTATTTTTCAGATGCAATGCCCTGGACAGATTACAGACAAAGCAGACTTGTTTATATCAAAGCCAAACAAGATTGGCAAATCTCCAATGGAGCTGGGAGATATACTTCATTCACTCCACTTTACTCCACAACACAAGAAAATTATTGGTGTTTTCTTTTCCTTATCCTTAACCCAGCCTAACAAATAAATTCTCTGGCATGAGAGAAGTTACAGAAAAAATTCCACCTCAACATCAGGCAGTGAAGGTATAGATCACAGCAAAGTAAGGGTGTTCTTCTCTTTGTTCTTCTCTTGTTGACAACAACTAATAAACCTGTCTTAAGAATGCAACCTGCAGTTTTCTGTAGGTTTTGTGATGGCCTGTTGAGTATCTCACCAAAATCTAATAGATGTTAAGGAAAGGATGAACTTGACTGGTTCTGCTTCAATCCAGACCCTGTAATACTGGCATTGAGTATGCATTTGCACCACACTATTCTTATACCAGGAAGAATGGCAAGAAAAGATGATGGGATGAAGAAAATTTGAAATGTAATACAAATATAATAAAATACAATTAACAATCCAAATACACTGAATACTTACATGAACAGGTAGGAGGGAAAAAAAAAGAAATTGTGGTGATTCTAAGATTTAAAATAAATACAGATACAAGTTTACAGCTCCACAAATGCACTCACCAGTAGCATTGCCATATGTGTGATCAGCTACTGGGCCTGTGTTTGTGGAACCAGTTGTCTGTTTTGTGACAAGCCAGTCAAAATCATCATGGGTCTGATCATTCATCCAGGTGCATGTGCCATCATCAAAGTTGCAGTTTCCTTGGGTAAAAAGTGAATTGCATTTCACATAAGGAACTATTAAGAATGCCACCTGCCCTTTTATGATATGCCTGCAAACAGAGACAGTGCTTCCAATTACACTGAAAATGTAACTTTACAATTTTAGTGACAGCTGTCTTGCTTTGAAACCAATACCATCCTTTCTGACACAGTCTTAAATAAAGCCTCAAATATACTTTAATATCAATATCCCTATCCATCTCCTTTTTGCACTCCAACCATAAAATGCAGCAAGTTGAAAGGATGTGTGATATAAAATTATCATTTCATTTTCAATCTTTTCATTGTTACATTTGTTTTAGCATTGCAAGTGTCAGTACCTACCAGGATGGGAGCAGTCAACATTGGAGATTTTGATGTCATCAAGAGCAATATCACTGTAGTAGCCCTTGCCCACAACTCCTTCAAACACAACAGTGAAAGGAGTATTGCTGTTTGGCACACTAACTGTGGCTTCCTTCCATTCAGAGCCTTGATTGTCTATTGATAAAGAGGTACAAAGAGAGTGTGAAATATTAGACTAAAATATATACAGTATGGGGCCTGCTTTGGACACGGCCACATCACTATTTATCTGAATGCTAGTATCACTAAAATATGACAGCGATCTGAACCTGGCACCTTATTGCCTACTTCACAAAAATGTCAGCATTTTGAAGAAAAGATTCAACATTGGGTAATCACTCTGGACCTACTTTGTACATGTAGATATGTACACATTCCAACACAATTTGCACATATACTTGATGTGAGATACAACTTGTGGCTAACTGTTGTCAAATTTACTTGAAATTTTCAAGATAACTTCCTTAGGCACCATTTTATGTTAGCAGACCTGAAATAGAATGGGAATTTTTTTTTCAGTGATTTTGCCCTAACACCTCATCAGCGCTGCTCTCTGCAGCACAAAATGTCAAATAGATGTGTTTTAGGCATATATAGATCTATTGCAAGTGAAGTGGAAATTATTCAAATAGAGCACCTTCATAAATCACTTGAGATAACAGTGTATCTCTTGCCTGCCACCATATGTGGCAAATGATGCATTATTCACTGCAGAGTGGTGAAGTAAAAACTTTGACAGATTCATATAAAAATTATATTTTGTAAGCTTGCAGCTGTTGTTTTACTCAGACATTTCGAATGCAGTAGAACAGAGTCATGTTTTCTGGACACATTTATTTCAGCAAATTTGTATGGAAAAAAATAATAGTTTTGGATATCATGTAGACTAGTTCTCACTGTTCCCTTCCCACTCCCCTCCTCTTGTCATCTTATCCATATTCAACCAGCAACCCACCATGTCTTGTCCATACAGCAGGGCCCATGACACCATTTGTTTTGATGTAGACATTGAGTTGGCCGATGTCTGCTCCATACATGCTGAACCAGAAGTTGACACACATTGGCTGACCAGGTGTGGCTGGCACTTGGAATGTTTCCAGCCTGGCTTTGTCCCCTTGACGCCTTGGAGATGAGGTCTCGATATATACATAATAGCCTGCAAAGAAGAGAAAAAAGTCAGTGATACTAATTGTGGAAGTAGAGTTTTCACATGCATTTAATAAACATTACTATTAATCTTTTGGCAAAGAGATCTCCTGTTCAAAGATGTTTAGTCTGAAAGTAACAGTCTATACCATGAAAAGCCAGTGGTGAGTGAATTAATGCAGTACATAAGAACTCTCTGGTGTAAATCAATCAAGTATGGTTGTTCTTATGGAATGATCTCTCCTAAGAGGACTCTCATAAAAGACTCTCCCTGCCAAAGAGTGACTAGATTTTACACAGCCATAAAACAATGTGTCAGACAAATGTGTTTTACCCAAAGGCTCCTATTGTGGTCCATCTCAAACACCACCCAGAAACACATTAATAGAAATGGCAACTTTATATTCATGCAATTTCTAGTTAACATATGTAACTCCAGCGCCATGAATTTTACTGCTTAAGAGTGTACAGGAAAAATGTATATCATAATTACCTATCAAAGCTTATATAACATAAGTACAAAGATACCTGTTCGGTCACTGGGTCATTTTGAAAGTAAGTATCACAACAGTATGCAAAGGTTTGGGGCAAAAAAGAAATTACCATTACCAATAGCCGTTCTAATTCATGCACTTTCCATGTGGAATTTATAACAGCTTGTGGGTCAAATCAGGAAATGCATAGTTTTTTAAAATGACAGAGACAGGTACAGAATTCTCTTCACTCTGATCCGGATTCAAGTAGAGATATTTGGAAAGAGGTGGAAAGTAATGCAAGTTCGGTATTACTGTGAAGCTCCCAGCACCTGTCAATTTCACCATGCTTCAGATTTTAGGTCTGCCTTATGAAGAGCACCATTATTCACTTCAAATAATCTAAAAAAAGAAAAAAAGAAGAAATGAAGCTCCTCAGCAGATTATGTGAGCAGTAAGACTAACATCATTACCTCCTGAATCTTGCTTGGTGTGATCAACGGTGGGACCTGTGTTGAGAGAAGTAGTGCCTCCTGCATTTCGTGACCAGTCAAATGTATCTGTCTGATCCTGAGTGAAGCCACAGAGGTCTGTCTCAAAAGTGCATGTTCTTGTGTAGCCACCACCAGGTGCGGTTGTTACAGCAACTACAAAATAACATAAAAGGAAAGCCTTAGTTACATGAACATAATTTCCAACAACTTTTTATAAATTCAAAGCTGCAGCAAATCTTTTTTGCTCTGTGAACTGAAAGATTAAGCTAATTATAAATCAAAGTTAAAGGAATAATATTAATTCAACTGCATCTATCTTCTTAATGATGCAATATCATTGCCCCTATACAAGGATACCAATTCCAAGTCCTCAGCATGTCTGTGGGTTACATTTGAACAGTTAGTAAGCTGAGCAACATGATTTGAAGACTCACCACTGCTGCAGGTTCCCCCAACTAAGGAAATGTCATCCAGGGCTACATCACCCTGATAGTCCTGCCCTTTTCTGCCTTCAAACACAATCTGTAGACAAGTAGCATGAAATCATTATTTATTCTCAGAAAAAAGGACACATTTCAAGAGTCAGAAATTAAATTTAAGATTTACTGTTATATTACTGCAAAAAGGATATAGGAAGCACAATATTTAAAGTACCTAACAAATGTTTACTTTGATTTCAGGATTGATCCCTGACCACAGCTCTGCCCTAGACATGCTACATTTCTGTCATGGCTTCTAGACCTCCATCGAACTGTTCTTACAATATATGTAACAAAGGTGTCAGCTACAGGTCTCCCAGTTCATTCAGTCCTGTGACTTGTTCCCAACTGCCCAAATCATTTGCATACAAAAGGTACAACAATTCAATCCTTTCACAGAAAGTTTTCTTAATCCTGGTTATGACGTTTGATTCCTCTGATTGTTATATATAATTTCATGTTATTTTCTGTGTGACAACAGTTACCATGAACAGAAGAGAAAGTTTGCTGAATGAAACAAAATTAAATGGACCAAACATGTCTTGGACTAAAATGTTTTAGATAAAATATCAAATTTACTGATGCTCAATTTCCTGGCATTTTCTTTACTTCAGACAACTAGTGGCCTCTCATTTTTCATCTCTGCAACTGTCACACTAACCCAAAAAGTTCAGAAACAAAGGCCAGTAACACACCAACCGATGAATTCATAAGTAAACTTACCAATGGCATATCTTTATATCAATGAATGAAAGCAGCTAGCTGAAATTCAACTAGTTATTCAAATGTTGCTTTACTGACCTCAAAGGCGATCATCTCATATCATTTTTATCACCTTTCATGACAATTTTCTTCTACACAATGTGGCTAAACAGTAAGACCAATAACTACCAAACATGCTCTAGAGCAATTTGACAGTCACAGGTGTTACCCAAACAATAGCAACAAACGGATTGCTACGTCCAGGTTTATCTATGAATGCTGATATACGCCTGAAATAATGATGCTGAGTGTTAGTTGCATCCCTTGACAGAGATAAAACATTCCAGGAGTAAGGGCAACTTACGTTGAAAGTACTGGGACTTGATACATCAACAGAGGCTTGCAGCCAGTTCTGCCCCTGAGAGCCAGTCCGTGTCCATGTAGGTGTGGGTAGTGAGAGTCCTGCCTTCACATACATATTCAAGGTATCTATGTCACGACCATACATTTGGTACCAGAACCTGAATAAATACAAACATGATATGGTTTGTCATCACAACACATGAGCACGAGGGAGTGAGATATTTTGATAGGATTAAGCTGTTCAAAGCTCTTACTGGACAAATGACGACCACAGAGATTAGGATGAAGAAAGAAAAGAGAGTGAACGGTTATTTAGAGCAATGCTCAACATGCACGGGTAAAGTCAGGAATGTGAACTGTGTAAGGAATGGCATTGTATAATCACTGACCTCCATTAACTTTGGAGTTCTGAGCTCTGCATACCCAGGATAAATCTTAGCAAAGCAGCATCCAAACAATATGATCATTGAATGCCTTATAATGACTTTTTAATGTCAGTAATCTGGTGGAATGGCTTCTTCCATAATACAAAACTATCAATTAATAGACGATTTTTACATGTATGATACAGCTCCAGGACAATGATACACGAAGCAGCAGAATGATGAAAACTCACTGCAAACAATAGGTGCCAGGATTCACATCTGGGCTGATGACTCTTGCAATATCTCCAGTATTTTGAGGCATAGATGTTTCTATGTAAATGTAGCTGCCAGCTGAAAACATCCAAAAAGAAAACAGAGTTCAAAGATGCCCTTTTCAAAGAAAAGGAAAAGAAATTGCCAATTTCTACTTCAGTGCTAAACTTTGATTTGAGCACTATCATGCCAGTCATTATGTCACATCCAGTCACTCTCAATGTCATAAGCATATTCGGGATTTTGACACATTTCAGGACCCTGTTATAGCTGACTTCCAGGGTACACTGCCTGTACTGCAACCAGTCCATTATCAGTTACATACAAAGCAATGTATTACACATTTATTTATGAAGAGCTTGTGTGCCAGCAGATATCAACATGTATCACATTCACATTCTGTTGCTAAAGCACTTACCTGTAAATGTTTGACTGATTTTGCTACATGTGCTGATAATTTTATCTACTTTGCAGTGGAAAATTGATTACTCAAAGCCTTTACTTAAGGCTTCTTTACTTCTCAAAACAGCTGTCAGTTGCATGTTGTCCCATGTAACTAACTAGTCAAAATGGTAAGTCTTTTGTTCAGTTCAGCTCCAACTAATGTAGCTTTTATTGTGGCATGCTCAAGAGAAAAGTATGGAGAGAACCAGCAGGACAGCTGATCTGACAAGAGCGCGATGACATATTGTTTGATGTTGTCAGTAGTATTAGCCATTGTTGTAAACAACACAATACTTGTGGATAGAGCATGAGACGTTAAAGAGCTACTTACATCCATCAGATTTTGTGTGATCTCCAGTGGGTCCTGTTCCACTGCTGGTAGTAGAGCCAGAGTTGATACTCCAATCAAACTGGTCAGTGTTGTCTTGTCGCCATGCACACAGTCCATTCTCAAATGTGCAATCAAATGCGCCAGCTGGAGGCTGTGTGCTGGGAGGAGAGTTTGTAGGCAGACCTACTTTAGGGACAGCTGTGCTGGGATACACTGGAGACAGAAAATTTGTAAAATTTATGAAACAACCAAGCTGAGCTTTTTTGGGAAAGAGGAAAAAAAACAAGACTTAAAGTATATGAAACAACAAATTTGAGCTTTTAGTGAAGAGCAACAAAAAATAATGCACACAGCATACAATATGGTGGCATATGTGTATCAGTAAGGCAAAATTAGAGTTACAAGCAAGTTTTAAAAGTGCATCACCATTACTATATATAATGTAGTGTTACCCATTAAGTGAGATACATTGTGAAGAAAATAACAATGATAAAGAAATTTGAAATTTTTTTAAAAATTAGTTTACAATATGAATTATAATAAGTACTTAAAATCTCATTTCTGCAACATATTTTAAGAGATGAGATAAGCAAATATTGCATGCATGTAATACACAGTCTAGGACCTAAAATCTAATTTACATGTGAGTCATTTTGTGCATGGATGCAAAATATCAGTGCTCTATGCCCAGTATTACGGCGAAGAGTTAAGTGATCAGTTTAAACCTCAGCCACTTCCTGACTCCATTTAAATGATCAATTTGAAACTCAGTCACTTGTAACTTCACTAAAGTGTACAATCTGAAACTTGGCTACTCCTAATTCCTTTCAAACAACAAACTATTCAAAATGTTGAAATACTTACATGCACAGTTGGAGTCTGAGAACTTGACATCATCAACACCAATACCTCCAGCTGGGTTTGTCACATCAGCACCATAAACACCTAGTATGGTGATGTAATAATCCTTGGGGTTGGTTGGTATTGGTACTCTGGCAAGCTGCCATGTGGGTGGTGTCGCTGAAGGGGTGCTCACAATCTGCCAACCAAATGTGGTTTGGGAGAGATCTGAAAGATGGAAATGGGGATATGCAGTTGGAATTTACAATAAAATACTGGAATTGGTAACATCTGCGTGGTGATGATACAAAGAACAAGATGAAAGTGACAGAAATGGTATGTAATAATGCAGCTGCAGTTTAGTTTGTTGTGCCAACATTAACAGCAGCTAAAAAGTAACTCAGTTCATATAAATACTTTATCTATCACCTAAACTTTGCTTGATGCCAGGCACCAGTTGATTCTTCAATTTTAATTTACAGGATCTTAAAAACTGGATATTTTATTGGTGGATAATTAGAATAACTCATCATCAAGTTGATTAGAGATTTTAACTAAATATTGTATTGTCAGTAATACAAATATTGTGTCAAACACTTTTGAATTCAGCTGTAGGTAAGGATGCTAACAGAATTCCTTTATAAAGAGAAGGAAGCTGCAAAGTTTTAAAATTGTTTGAGAAGTACCTGCACACTCTTCTCTATCTTAAATAAATGACTGTGATAACTACCCTTTCTCACCTGGTGTTGTGATGGCAATGTTCAGTGTTAACTGCATGTTGCCTGACATGAAGTAATAAAAACTCATGCAGCGACCTTGAGTAGATACTGGTGGAAATGTCTCACTAATGAGTCCAACTGTGTCTCCTGCAGTATGGGTAGTCTTGCTTGACAAGAAAATAAAATTGCCTGAAAGGGAGAAGAGATACTAATACAGGTTAAATTGGTGCAGCAGTAAGTTTCGAGCTTCAATTCCATTGGTACAGGGAATATTACCAAGAGGCAGGAACAGCATAATTTTAACAAAGATTCAATTTACTATGACAAAGACACAGCAGCCTCTGCATATCCTGATAACTTTTACTTTGTTAAGTTTCACAGGATGCCATGAAATGAACACTAGTGTGCAGTTTACAGTATACATATATACGTATATATCATCAACATTCTTCTGATTACTCAAAATCTTAACCAGTAAAGCTAGACTTAGTGATTAGAGAAATATGTTCCATTTCAAGTTTACTGCATGGTCCAGTGAGGAATTCAGGAACCTGACTAATCACTTGTGGAGAAATGAACATCAAAGTTTTAATGCACATCAAATGACTGACGCTAGAAAAAAGATTCTGTCATTAAGACTTGTCCTTTGCCTGCTGCCCATCTCTATGAACTTCACAGTAGCTGTCAGTAGAGAGGAGACTCAAATGTGAACAGTACAACATCAAAACTGTGAATGTAAGAATTTCTAGTCATGATGTGTATTTTTTGAGCTTTCAATCATTAGTTTTGCAACCAAGTTCAAGTTGTATATGATTAAAGGAATTTATGTGCAAAACAATCATGCGCCACATTGAAAGTTGTACACCGGTACCTTTTTGTTAATGGGCATACTACCAATATGATGTTGGTGAGAAAAGAAATATGACTGATAGTTTAATAAAAACGTCACTTCTCAGAAGTGGCCATAGTTAACCACATCAACAATTATGGAGTTTGTTATGTTTTGAACATAAATGTATTTATGTTGGAAGCATGAGGACATAAATGAAAAAGTGGATTAGTTTTGTAAGTGTGCAACCTCTGCATGACTGATTACTACTGCTGCATGTAAAAACATTAAATGACATATGGGCATATTGACATTTATCTTGCAAATACAGGCATTTTCTAGGGGAAGAACCAGCTGATCCATATATTGTACCATGACCTTTGACCTGGTCAAACTGGGTAAAGGGTTTGCATGATCTGAATAGACAACAGAAAGACACTTATATAATGTCATGAAATTCCTTGAACATGCATATGAGCATTCTCATCTTGAATATTCATTGACTAACTAACTTTCACTTGGTTTAGAAATTACAATGTGAAGCCTTAAACTGTTCCTGAATGGATCAACGAAAACATAAAAAGTTCTGTGTGACTTACCTGCTGAACTGCCAAGAGTATGATCTGTAGTGGTCGTTCCAAGGGAAGAATCTGGGGTTAATGAACTCCAGTCAACTTTGTTATTGGGATCATCAGTCCAGGTACACAGACCACTCTCAAAGTCACAGTTTCCTATGTAAGAGTTGAAAGTGGTTTAACTGACGCAAACATGTTAAAATGTTAGAAAAATGTAGTTTCTGTCATACAGATTTATTGTGGACTCTATGCGAAATGGGGGAGATGGGCACCACAAATTTAGTTACATCTGTAGGCAAGTTTCAAGTAATAATTTGATGGCAAGGTTGAAAGATGTGAGATATCAAATACTGAGCTGAGTACAAATAATGTGCTGGTTTATGTTAAGAGACTTAATCCATTGGACAAATAACAAAGGCATATTCACTTCAAATATTATGAAAGTTAAGAAACAGAGAGCAAAATAATAATATAATGTAATCAATATGATACATCAGAAAGGCAGTCACCAGTAGCTGTAATTGTGCCAGAATTGATGTGCAGTGAACAGTAGCAGTTCCATGCAATTAGTAGGAATATCTGAAAGATAGTCTAAAATCACTGAAACCATCAACTGCTAACAGATTCCACAGTGTCTTTCTGTACAAAGATCCAGGTTGAATCCTGGTATGGAGAACAAGCCATTTTACAATATTCAATTTTTTGTTTAAACTGTAAAGTTTGCTGGTTTTCTTTCAATCTTACATCTGGTTTTATATATAGTTCAAAGACTTAGTAAATGTTTAGCAGCCAGCACAAACTGAAAATGATGAAATGATATTTATCTTCATCCCTTCATCCTGGACAAGTAAAGTATGACAGCTGAGTACATGCTTGTGCCAAGATAATGATGGCAAGCAAATAAGAGAACTTTTCCAACCACAGCCTATGAATTCCATGAGTTTAACTGTTTAGCTGGTAACTTTGTGAGCATTTCATCCTGCAACAAGAAAATGCAAAAGCTTACATGAAAACATAACTTCCTTGGGCTGGGTAATGAACCACTGACAATAAGATATTATGCTAATACCTGCACTGGAGCAAGCTCCCATTGTGAAGGAGACATCATCGATGGCAATGTCTGCTCTGTAGTTGCTACCTCTGACAGCCTCAAATACAACCTATAAATAATTATATAAGAGCATATTCAGCCCAGCAATACTTAGGCATGGATCGTAATGTACGGTAATACTGTCCACTGTGATATTCAAAGACAAAATGTTCTAGCATTGGCAAAACCTGTTCTTAGACTATGAGATCAACATATCTTTATGATCCAAGAACCCATCAACATTTTACTAGGGTTTTGACACAAAAGAACGTATGAAAAGGCTTCCAGTAACAAGAACAATAACACTGGAGTTGTAGGCTATTAATATGTTTAATATTATCACTGAGCTCTGAAAATGGCCTCAGTCATTTTTCACACTTCTAGCAGAGGAGAATCAAGTGTGTATCTCTGCAGGTGCAATTTGGCTGAAAAATATTGGCACATTTTAATTTTTTATCATGTCAGCAAGGGCCGTGACATGGAACCATCATTCAAATTGGCCTATGCCTGATTCTGGTCATATTCGAAGTACTCTGACAATCTCTGTAGAAAAAAAAAGGAAAAGAACAGGTTTATCTAATGACACGTTACCTGGTAAGATGACGGCATGCTTCCGGTAAGCAGTGTTGTCTCCCCAACTATCCAGCGGTCACCTTGATTGCCTGACATTTTCCACTGTGCTGCACCCAAAGCTGATTGTGTGGTGGGCTGAAATTTAGACACAAAGAACCTCAGATCAAATTAGTGTGAAACAAAAAAGTCAAAAACACTGCTTCTGCCATGCATTGAACATATCTGGCTTTACCCAGCACTGGATCAGGTCTTGAAACAAAAGCACTGTGGAGGATTCTTCTCATTTATAAGATACTAGATGAGGTACCAAAGGGAAGAGGGGAAATCAGTAAACAGTTTGTCATCCCTCCAATCCCTCCACTCCCCTGGCACAATTTTTAAAGAACCTTCTGGGGACGTACTAAATTTAATGCAGTCAGTCACATGCTATAGTGGAGAAGAGGGTATTATTATCTCAAACCCTATGTACCTGAAAACCTGCAAACTCAGTGTCATGGTATCATTTTTATATCAAATTTTTCTCACAACACTCAAAATCAAGGACTGATCCTCTTTGGCACGTGCTTGTGGGATCCTGCTTTATTTCTATTTCAACAAGTATACTGTCTTACACATACCTTGACATAAATATTCAATGTTCCAATACCATCTCCATACATGTGGTAGTAGAAGTGCATGCACACAGCTGCCTTGTTTGTGTCAGTGTAGACTGGTGAAATCAACCTTGCCGTTGCTCCAATTCCAACATTTGAAGACTCAATATAGGCATAATGTCCTGAAAAAATAAATATGTTGGAAATCAAACCACTGTCCTTTCTACAAACTAGGATAATCCATAATCTCAGTCCCTGAACTGGCAGTGGTGATTCACTCATTTAAAAGTAAACATGTTTGCAATGAGTATACTATTTATCTTGTGGCTCTAATGTAGCATTGAAATCTTTGCATTATGTCTCAGTGTTAACAGTGCATGGTCTGTGAACTACTGTCATGCGTGGTCTTTCCATGTTCACTTTGCCATTCACTGAATAATATACGGTATAAATGTTTAGGATCCAAGACTAAGCATGCTGCCAGGAATGATTCAGGGAAGAGATGACACCAAAACCTGGCAGACTTGGCAGGAGGGTAAACCAGGCATAGAAATAAAAAGAAATGTATCACCAAGAAATCTATCACCAAGACGCTATAGCCAATAAATATCAACATATTTATGAGCAAATGTTGGAGTGAGCTCAAGTGAAGATTTTTTCTCTACAGTGTGGTTAATATCCTCTCAGCTGGGATCATTACACTGGTGTTTTGATGGAACAGATTTATTGTGACATTTATGGTGCCTGTAGTGAAGGCTGTGGTGATCATTTTCACAAAATTAGATACAGTTACCACCTGTGATGTAAGCTGTGGTGTTTGTTTCTACAATATGAAGTTGATAGGATCCAAATACAATACAAGCAAGTAAAATGCTATAACCTTGAGCGGTGCTGTAGGTGTGATCATTGCTTGGTCCTGTGCTTACTGAGGACGTCGACCCTGAATTGAGCTGCCAATCAAAATTGTCTGTTTGATCTTGGGTAAAGCCACACATGGTGGTCCCATCTTCAAAGTCACAGAAACGAAGAGTTGATCCAGGTGATGGTAACGGGGTGCTCTGTCCTGGTGCTAGAGTTGATGTGATATCTGAAAATACAAACAGCAAAAGGGCATTACTAAAAAAAAGCCATCAAGACAAAGCTGACACTGGTAGGGGGCTGAAGGCTTGAAAAAAAAGTAATGTTTCATTTTAAATGGGATTGGCAAGCATCATGTAATGTGTGATCCAGTTTCAATAGGAGTGCACAGACTAGAAGATCATTCTTGAAACAAACGTTTAACACAGGCTTTTGTTGCTTTTCTCTCTGCATTCCTAATGTTCCCTGTAAATACTTCCTTCCACTGTGTGTTCATGTAAGATAACAGCTAAGTCAGTAGCTGGTCTACATGACTGTTTCACCAAAGATTTCCATCATTTTGTTACTGCTATTGTTTTGATCTCATAATGACATATTCTTTAATGTTCATAAAGGAACACTGAAGTAAAAAATTTCATTCTTCTGTTTACATAAAAGTATGCCATGAGCAAAAATTAACCTATTTCAGTGTAAAACAAAATATTCTTGAAGTTTTTGGCATGTTTTTTTTATGTTACTTTCCAATTAAAATAATGATTCATATCATATGATTTCATTAAGGAAAGTTATGAAAATAACTAAATCTCAATAGATCATCCAAGACATACTGACAAGGATGTAATCAGGCGATGGGACCAAAAAAATTTTAAAAATTGGCATTTTATTAATTATTGAATAAAGCATTCGTGCTGAATAAAGAATTTTCAATGACCACAAAAATATGGTATTTCAGTAAACCAAAGCCAGTTCCAGCCTTGATCTCAGTAACTTCACCTGCACAGTTTCCATCAGCAAGTCTGACATCATCAACAGCAATGTCCCCAGTGTAAGAATTCCCTCTGACAGCCTCTAGGACAATCTTGAAATGCAAATAAACTGACAAATAAGCTCAGTGTACATGTGCTGTAATCTGCCAAACAAAATACAGTGGAGCCTGGATAGTGCATACACCTTGGGGTTAACCAAGAGTGTACTTATTAACTAAAATAGATATTAATCATACATGCACCCTTAAAGAAAAAAAAATTGGGATTAAAAAATAATGTACTCAGAATCCATGTTAACATACTAAGTGTGTTCCAGTGTAATCTACTTATTTCAGGTCTGCAATGATGGTGTGATAAAATCTGGGAAGAATGTCTTCTAAAAATAAAAGTACAAACTCCAGCTCTCATTAACCCTGTAAAAAATGTGTTCCAATGTTGCATTTTCATTCATTAATAGTCCATCGTACAAAGTAATTCACATCATCCATTAAACCATAAAAATAATGAGTGAAGTACACATCAAAGTCATTGATGGTCACAGCTATGCAGCAGCCTGATTTCCCTAGCCCTAAACTTTAGATACCCATTTATACCTGTGTCAAATTAGGAAAGAGCAGTTCTCCACCTGAGAGTCAAACCCTCAGATTTGACAGTCTGTAGATTACTAGAACAACTTACATGCACAGAGCCATACAGCCACACAGCCCCAGGGTAACAGAGTGATGGGTATAAAGATTTAAAAATAGAGGTTTATATGTCTAGGTCTCATATAGTGCAATGTGCAGAACTACATAAACACTTCTGATCTACAGCAGACAATGGGGTCATTATTAACAAAAGAAATATGACTTTAAATAATATTCTCCCTAGCGAGATTCGACTTCAATAAACTTGGTTCTTTACTACAGTCTTACAGCATATGGAGTATTGTCAGTGAAAGACACAAAAGCCTGATGCCACTCATTGCCCTGGTCTCCAGATCTGCTCCATCGAGCTGCTCCTAGGCTTGCTGACCCAATCTTCAAGTAGACATTGAGACTTCCTGTCGTAGCACCTTTCATGTGATACCAGAATGTGAAGCACTGAGAAGAAAAAAGTTGTGTCACAATAAGTTCAATTGGAAGTATTTCCTGTAAACAGTAAAAAATAATTAATTGTTTTACCAGCCACTGCTGTGAGGCTGAGAAAGTGGCTACAGAATGAAGCATGCATTTGGGGAGTATCGATTCATTACTGAATAAATGAAAACGAACAACATCAAACTAGCTGCAGGCTGTGCAAATACAAAATAGCCCACTTGCAGTGATCCATTTGAAAAGTCAGCAGATGTGCATGCTAAACTTCAGTAGACAATTGGGAGGCCTTATCATGTATCATTATATGGTCTTATCAAATATGAAATTACAGTGAATTTATGGTTTTATTACTAACCTGCTGAGGAGTGTGTGGTGTAATCTGTTTACTCATGAGTCTTGCTTTGTATCCAAGGACACCAGTGGAAGTTTCCAAGTAAATGTAATATCCGTCTGCAAATGTAGACATTAAAATAATTAAAATGAATTTCTACAAACAATAAATTATGACCACTATGACAAACAAATACCATAGCTCTACCTTGTCATGTCAAGTGTACACAAAACATCAACGTGACCAAATCATTCAGCATTGAGAAAGCTCTAGAAATTGTGTAACAATAATACAGACTTGCCTTTATAATCAAATATTTTATTATTCACTGAAGGTCTCCGTGGAATGTATTTTCAGTAACAACCTGCCTTCCATTAGGCCACAGCTGTTTCAGATAATGTCTCCTGATTCTGAAATTGTGGCAGAGGTAACAACTACATGTGAAGAGGAGATTAATAAACACTGTAATGAAGAACATCCCGCATACTTAGAAAAAGACAGTGAGGATAAACAGCAGATATCTTATCACTATGAAAAACTTGTACAATTTCATTATTATTCAGCACTGGAAAGTAGTGCCTATAAGGCAGACCAAAATGCAGTGTAAATTCTCACTTCCTGACGTGTGATCCCCTGTGGGTCCAGTGTTACTTGAGGTAGTGCCTCCCTGATGTCTTGACCAGTCCAAATTATCATCTGTCTGTTGGGCCCAAGAGCATAATCCTCCTTCAAAGTTGCAGGTTACTGAACCTGAGGAGCCAGAAGAATCCATGAACAAGTGTGAATTTGTAAAAAAAATCAAACTGCACTGTCAATTCCAATCTTATGTTTGTAACGCTTCACTCACAAGAGCAAAGAAAATTCATTTTGTTCAATTTCCTGACTTTCTCTGAATGAAATAAACAACTTTGAACTGTAGCAGTAAATGCAAACCATGAAATAAGCAAACTTGTGCTCAAATATAGGAAAGGAGAACAAATACTGATTTCTTATTTTAAAAACATTTTATAGGTTGTATATTGTTAAGTAGGAGTCAGTATTTTATTATTAATCATTTCTCACTCACTCAACATGCAGTCTTATCTGGTGCTACTAGCCAAATTATACTTGTCAAGACTAAGAACAGATTTATGTGATCCAGTCTTTTACCGAGACAAACTTACCATAAACTACATAGCATATTGCACTGATCATCAGGTGACATATTTTGCCTGTCTTGTAGCTCTATATTCCCTTTTTTCTTTTCAGCTGCTTAATCACTCACATTATTGAATTCCTCTGAGGACATGCTTCTTAAAAAAAATGAAACACTTTTTCAAGTTGAAGACACCTCTACTTGTATACTTAATTTTTATTAACCGTCTTATTTTGTATATGTCAATGTGCATGAAAAATACACAAATACCCACTGGGATTTGCAGGTGCTGTCTGGCTTGGAGCTGCTGTCATGACAGTTGTACTGGTGCTAGATCCTACTGGCTGTGCTGAGGCAGGTGATACTGCGGAGTAAGAGAACAAGCAAACACAGAACTTTAAAATAAAATTAGACTGCCACAGTGTGGGATCTTCCACATGACTTTGTTAAATGGGAATCTTTCACATGGCTTTATAAAATGGGGATCTTCCACATGGCTTTATTAAATTGGGATCCTTCACATGGCTTTATTAAATGGAGATCCTTCACATGGCTTTATAAAATGGGGATTCTTCCATGTGGCTTTATTAAATGCGGATCTTCAACATGGCTTTATCAAATGGGGATCTTCCACATAGCTTTATTAAATGTAAACTATGTGCTTCATGACTTCACATAATAAAGGTAGCTGTGCAGTTCAGTAAGCTCCTGAGTCTAGATCTGAGCCTTATCCAGAGCGTTCTTTCCCTTATCTGTGTGGCAGAGGCTTGCGTTGCAGGAAAAAAATTATGATGTCAATTAACTCTCAGCAGCTCCGAATGTTTCTGTCAGACAATGTACATGTATCCTTAAGATTTAAATTAAGTAGGTGATCATCCAAATTCACAGAATAAGTTTTACCATGCAAGTCAGACAAAGTCTTCTGTATTTTTCTTGCCTCAACATGATCTGTTTGACTCGTCTGCTGCTTATGACAGAATTAACTATTAACAACAATAAAAAAAAACAAAACTATTAACAACAATAGTGTTACTCTGAGAACGATATGTGGACAAATTTGGGTTTGCATAATGAAATTGTGTGTGTTGTCTGATGTATGAAGAGGCATAATATCATGTTGACAGACACTTCAGAGATATTTCATTTCAGATTGACAGTATCATATTTTAAAAATATCATGTGATTTACTATGGAGCACATGTACATCAAAGATACATTATGGGCACTCTCCAGATTTTAGTAAGCACCATAAAAGTATGTGCAGAGTAAAATCTGTGCTGTTTAGCACATTTGACTGATAAATTAATGTGACTATCAATAAACAATGATGTTATGAAATCTTAATTTACACCCAGTCTGAACCCACAGAAAGAAAGGATAGGTATAGGTTGTCTAAACCAGTAGATGTATGTCTCTATGAAGTATTTATACATACCTATACAGGATGAACTGCCTAAGCTGAGATCATCAACTGCTATATCTCCTTGGTAGCCATTGCCTGTGATTCCCTCAATTATAATCTGTAAGGAATGAACATTTCCAAATTCATGTATATTTCTTTTACCATAAATATATTATGTAACTCTGCTATTTAAATGATGAATGTGTGACAGGTAATTGCTAATCTGTTATAAATTTATGCGTTCCAACATACATGTTTCAAGCTCCGCTTTCACAACTAGTACAGTCATTCCATTCCACTATTATAAGACCATGACTGTAATCTGCATAATATCAAATGCATCAAATCTGCACTTTACCTGTGAGTATTGAGTTCTGGATCCTATGGGTAGACCAAACTGACCAGCCATCCAGTTGTTGCCTTGCTGGCCAGAGAGTGTCCACATCTTTGTAGTGATCTGATTATAGCTCACATAAAAGTTGAGAGTCCCTATGTTAGTTCCTTGCATATGATACTCAAAGGTGAGACACATGGCCCGACCAGAAGGTGGAATGACAGCACTAATGATTCGAGATACATCCCCTGCCTTTCTGGGTGCGGAGGATTCAATGTAGATGTAGTGTCCTGTGGCATGATAAAATATTTGAAACATATATCCTGAGGGCAATTGTCAGAGTCTGACTAATAGAAACCTGAATATAATGTTGAGAACCTATACTTTGAAACAACTTGTAATCTATTTATTGATTACATATAAAGTTAACAAAGTGTACCTTCACTTTGTTTAATAACTGTGCCATTACCCATTGTCTTAAGGCAGTGTTAGAATGATAATATCCTAATATACATTTCAATGTAAAGAGGGTGGGATAGCAGTGCATTTGCAACATTACAGTTCTTGAATTTTCTTTCCAAAATTAGTTTGTGTCATCACGTCATTATATTGATGATTTGTTGAAAGAATTTATCAGCAGGGACAGATACTATCTGTATGACTCTGTTGTTTCAGGTGTTGTTTGACTCTGGCCAGGCTTCCAGTGACTATGTTATTACCAACCTGTACTGTTTCCAAATGTAAAGTCAGTTGTGGGTCCTGTATACTGGGAGTCAGTTGATCCTTGGAGAATGATCCACTCAAACTGATCAGCAACATCTTGAGACCAAGTGCACAGATCATTTGACTCAAAGTCACAGGAAGCTGCAAAGGTATAGAGAAAACTGTGCTTTACATAAGTCTAAATTCTGTTCTTTCAACAAAAATTAGTCATTAAATGCATAGCAAGGACCCTCTTGGTACTCCTGACCTCCTTCATCTCCCTTTGAAATTCAGTGAGATCCAGTACTGGAATAATCTCTAATAAGATTTCCTTATTTCCCTCACTTACGTCGATCATACCATCTCAAAATTAGCAGAATACCATCCTAAAATTAGCAGGACCTTATTTTTCCTTATTAACATAGTTTCTAAAATATTCTCTACCACTGTAAATGTCAACAAAGTTGAAAGAGCGAAACCTGAATTTGAGCTATATATCTTGGAGATCAGCAGATAAGTGAGAATGTACATGTGAAAGTTTCATGACTTTTGCTACTTATCCCAAATTACCATATCACAGGGGGGGACCTTAAAATGTAATGAAAGCAGAAAATACAAAACTGAAGGAGAAGAAACAATAAATGTTACCAAGATTAAACAAGACTTGCACTTACCAGGAGATCTACAGGGCCCTGATTTGAGGTATATGTCATCCAGAGAAAATGTGCCTGTGTTCTGGTACCCGACGGATGCTTCAAAAACAATCTGCAAAATAAATTGAATTTTAGTATGTCTATTTTATGGGAATATCACAGAACAGGACTGATCTTGTGGCTAAACTAGTGGCTAAATGAACTGCATTAATGGAAGCGCGGTCCTGACCCAGGAGATACCATTTAATGTACCATGTCACCTTTGGGAATACTAGATCTAATGTGAAGAAGAAAATGTATTTACAGGCCTTGGCTGTAAAGGAATCAAAATATGCAATAACTATACAGAATGCATGTAGATCTAGACTACCAGCATTTTTACGTGCTTACCATTACAGTACATCCACATTTCTATATCCATCTAGATTTAAGATACATCACTGTCGCTGACTAGTCTAGATCTATTATGGTTCATCTTGATTGTAGTCTAGACCCTAGTCTGGTGTCGGGATGGTGCAGCAGCATAAGAAGCGTTTGATGAGCAACTGCACTACTGCTCATGAAAATGCTCCATACTAGACAAAGATCTATAGCTTACATGCTCGAACCTAGACGTCTACTGGGTAACTTCTTGTTTGCTATCAATAGCCTAGTTCTCACTTTATAAGTTGAAATGTACGCGTGCGGATTCCTAGCAGACAAAGTCTGTCCAACACTTATGTATACAATTATTTTGGAGTGCTTTCCCTTGACACCGACAATGTGCGAATGCCTACGCCATGTTCTTACATTCGTTTTGAAAGGAAATTACAGTTAATGCATCACTTCTATAAAATAGGCCAATGACTGTCACTTACTCTGGACGCTGCTTATGAATACAAGAACCACTTATAGAAAATGAAGGGACAAGACAAAACAGTGTCGCTGAGGGAATATTACAGCTAGCTGATAAAAGTGGAGCCAGCGGTCGCTGGTACTCCGCTCTCAGAAAAGCCTTAAGGATATCAGTATTCTTGATCGGGTGGATTTAGGGTTCGGCGGATCTTGGGCACAACTAAAGTGGGGAGCCCCCTCAGATTGACATTGTGCCTCAGCAGAAGGTTAGCTATGAACGAGCATTTGTCTGGCCCTTTCTCACTTTTCATGTTTAGCTCATTCCCACGCTCTCCCAGCTCCCTCTTTTTCTTTCCTTATAAGAAATTTTCCTGCTTTGGCGCGGGACCCTCCATCCACCGCTGCCTTTGATTCCATTGACACTAGGATGAGACTGTGATAGTGTAAGGCGTTGCGGGAAAAAATCTTTGGTTTCTTCCACTTTGCCGTTAGTAATCCGTTAGTTCATCTAAATCTACTCCGCCCCTGTCCGAAGACACATTGCGCGCTTTATTATATAATATATATATATATATATATATATATATATATATATATA